>JAVJIX010000076.1:2990000-3410000 GCA_036785185.1 Paratrypauchen microcephalus | reverse complement strand
AGACCCTGGACCCCAGACTCTGGACCCCGGACAGACCCCGGACAGACCCTGGACCCCAGACCCCGGACAGACCCCGGACAGACCCCGGACCCCACACCTCGGACCCCGGACAGACCCTGGACCCCAGACTCCGGACCCCAGACCCCGGACCCCGGACAGACCCCGGACCCCGGACAGACCCTGGACCCCTGACAGACCCCGGACAGACCCCGGACCCCAGACCCCGGAGAGACCCCGGACCCCGGACAGACCCCGGACAGACCCCGGACAGACCCCGGACCCCAGACCCTGGACAGACCCCGGACCCCGGACAGACCCCGGACCTCAGACCCCGGACAGACCCCGGACAGACCCCGGACAGACCCCGGACCGACTCCAGACCCCGGACAGACCCTGGACCCCGGACAGACCCCAGACTAAAGCCGGACTAAAATAGGACTAAAGCAGGACTAAAATAGAAATAAAGCAGGACTAAAATAGTACTAAACCAGGACTAAAGCAGGACTCCACTGAACTAAAGGTAAAAGGAGATGAAAAACGACCACTTGATGACATCACGAGGTGGAACAGAGCGTTTGGAGCTTTGGAGATGTAAACAGACATGTCCAGGTCTGTTTCTGAGGAGATAAGAACATCAGGACGAGGTTTAAAGAAGAGTCGGGTTTGTGTAAATACGAACTTTAACTATGACGTGTTTAAGAGCCGCGGATTTACACGAATAAATCTCCTGTCCGACTTTTCCACAGGAACGTCCCGGAGCAACGCAGCACCTGACACCAAGAGAACCAGGACTAAACCAGGACTGAACCAGGACTAAACCAGGACTGAACCAGGACTGAACCAGGACTGAACCAGGACTAAACCAGGACTGAACCAGGACTAAACCAGGACTAAACCGGAACTGAACCAGGATTCCACCGGAACTAAACCAGGACTAAACCGGGACTAAACCAGGACTGAACCAGGACTAAACCAGGACTGAACCAGGACTAAACCAGGACTAAACCAGGACTAAACCAGAACTGAACCAGGACTCCACCGGAACTAAACCGGGACTAAACCGGGACTAAACCAGGACTGAACCAGGACTAAACCAGGACTGAACCAGGACTGAACCAGGACGAAACCAGGACTGAACCAGTACTAAACCAGGACTAAACCAGGACTGAACCAGGACTAAACCAGGACTAAACGAGGACTAAACCAGGACTGAACCAGGACTAAAGCAGGACTAAAGCAGGACTAAACCAGGACTCAACCGGACTGAACCAGGACTGAACCAGGACTAAACCAGGACTGAACCAGGACTGAACCAGGACTAAACCAGGACTAAACCAGGACTGAACCAGGACTGAACCAGTACTAAACCAGGACTAAACCAGGACTCTGAAGAGTCTGTTTTACAGTCTGTTTCTGCTCTAAAGCTGTAGATTCAAACTAATCCTTCAAATATTATAAATTCTGCATCTTTGGACTAAAATAACCTGTGGCACAGCCGCCCTTTAACCGTTTGGTTGAGCGTTCTAAGCCCCGGCGTTACGACTTGATTCATTTCCCTCCGTCTTTGGATAATTGCGTGACCTTAACATCTTTACAGTGTCACAAATCACCGGGCGAAGCATCATGGGAAATGTCCTGGGCGGGTCCGGGTCATCCTGGACTTTTATGTCAGCCATGTTTTATCACAAATTGTCCATAAACCGCGGCAGCCTCTGAGTCACCGCTGTTACCGAAAAAAACACCAATCCAAACGCACGTTTATCAATCGAGGTAATATTAGAAACTCCAGAGGGTTCAGACGGTCCACGATCAGACGGAAGGATACAGAGAACTTCAATACCAATCCAAACCAATCCAAACCAATCCATGTATATACGTATATATATATACGTATATACACTGGATATACAATGGATAATAAAAAGATAGCAAATAGAATCAATAAAAGACAGTCAAAGATGCAGTGATGCGGTCGCTGTACCGGACCGTTGTGGTGAAGAGGGAGCTGAGCCGAAATGCAAAGCTCTCGATTTACCGTCGATCTACGTTCCTCCCCTCACCTATGGTCATGAGCTCTGGGTAATGACCGAAAGGACGAGATCGCCGATACAAGTGGCCGAAATGAGTTTCCTCCACAGAGTGGCTGGGCGCTCCCTTAGAGATAGGGTGAGAAGCTCAGTCCCACGGGAGGAGCTCGGAGCAAAGCCGCTGCTCCTCCACGTAGAGAGGAGCAGCTGAGGTGGCTCGGGCGTCTGTTCCGGACGCCTCCTGGACGCCTCCCTCGGGAGGTGTTCCGGGCACGTCCCACCGGGAGGAGGCCCCGGGGAAGACCCAGGTCACGCTGGAGGGACTATGTCTCCCCACTGGCCTGGGAACGCCTTGGGGTCCCCCCAGAGGAGCTGGAGGAAGTGTCCGGGGTGAAGGAAGTCTGGGAGTCCCTGTTTAGACTGTTGTCCTGGATAAGAGGAAGAACATGGATGGATGGTCAGAGGACGACATAATTCTCACATCGTGTTAAAAGCCGGTGAGTAAAAGTGTTTTTAAACGGGCGTTAATAGAATCGACTGAAGCGGCGGGCTTAATGTCAGGGGGGACAAAGTTCTAAAGTTTGGGGCCGACCACAGAAAAAGCCCCAGAGTCTTTTGAGTCTCGTTTTTGGGACTGTAAGTGGGAGCTGGCCCTCAGGAGGAACAAGCAGGTCTGAGATGTTCGTTAGGGACAGTCCATGAAGAGCTTTAAAAACAACATTTTAAAATCTCCTCTGCAATGAGGAGAAAACCAGTGTGATGTTTTCTGTACGACGTGTCGCGGCTCACACCAGTGTACAGGGAATTACAGGAGTCAAGGTGTGTAGCATGGATTAAAGATGCATTCTGGAACTTTTCCGGTGGAGGGTCCATCACCGATCATTTTATGTTTATATCATTCCTCTGCCTGGAATTTTCCACAGAGTGGCATTAAACAGCTCTACTTTATATTTATTCAATCACAGGTGGTTTTACTGTAAACGAGGTCACCACAGATCTGACCTGTAACACCGTCTGGTTTGGTCTCCATGAAGATAGAAAGGTTTAATGCCGTACTGTGGAACATTCCAGACAAAGCAATAAAACCAGGTCTAAACCAGGTCTAAACCAGGTCAAAACCAGGTCTAAACCAGGTCTACACCAGGTCAAAACCAGGGCTAAACGAGCACTAAACTGGGTCTAAACCGAGACTAAACCTAAAAAATCCCTAGAAAAGCGAGGTCGCCTCTCCACAGACCTGACCTGGAACTTGGTCTGGTTTGGTCTCCATGATGATAGAAAGGGTTAATGCCATACTGTGGAACATTCCAGACAAAACAATAACATCTCCACGGGGAAAAGCATCCACCAGAAAAGTTACACGATGCACTTTTAACTCGAAAACGACCACTTGATGACATCACGAGGTGGAACAGAGCGTTTTTGGAGATAATAATAATAAAGAGTTCTGGCTCTTTAATTCTCTACATCGGTGAGTTTGTTTCTGAGAAAGCGCCGGACCTTTGGCTTCAAATACCGGAGCGTAATTTGATCAGCAGGAAAAAGTATTAAGCGGGACACCTGCGCTCTGATTGGCTGTCGCTGCGTCACATGACCGGCGTGATTATTGTTGTTGTTTGGTATTCGCGCGACATAATTTGAGCGACACGAAAATAGAAGTCAAGGGCACGTCCCGGCGAAACGGGCACGTCCACGGCCACAACAAAACACCGAGAATAGATCAGAAGATTCAAGTGGGACTACGAGTACTACTGCGAGTACTACTGCGAGTATTACTACATGTACTACTGCGAGTACTACTGCTAGTACTACTACGAGTACTACTGCGAGTACTACTACAAGTACTACTGCGAGTACTACTACGAGTACTACTGCAAGTACTACTGCAAGTACCACTGCGAGTACTACTACGAGTACTACTGCGAGTACTACTACGAGTACTACTACGAGTACTACTGTGAGTACTACTGCGAGTACTGCTGCAAGTACTACTGTGAGTACTACTATGAGTACTACTGCAAGTACCACTGCGAGTACTACTACGAGTACTACTACAAGTACTACTGCAAGTACTACTATGAGTATTACTGCGAGTACTGCTGTGAGTACTACTGCGAGTACTACTGCGAGTACTACTGCGAGTACTACTGCAAGTACTACTACGAGTACTACTGCAAGTACTACTTCGAGTACTACTGCAAGTACTACTGCGAGTACTACTATGAGTACTACTGCAAGTACCACTGCGAGTACTACTATGAGTACTACTGCAAGTACCACTGCGAGTACTACTACGAGTAATACTGTGAGTACTACTGCGAGTACTACTGCAAGGACTACTACAAATACTACTACAAATACTACTACGAGTACTACTTTGTGTACATTTGTGAGCGCCGACTTGTACCACTCTCGCTGGAGGAAACACGCCCAGGTCAGATGAACGCAACCTGGCCGTTCAGACTGAAGTCGCACGAAACAGTCGCATGAAACAGTCGCACGCCAAAAGATCGGATATGTATCAGTTTTAGGACCACATATCTTGGGCAATGTTCACACTGCAGCCTGAAGTGACCCAAATCCGATTTTTTCACCCTTATGCAACTTTGAAAATAATCTCACTCCAAAAGCCCATATTTGCTTGTATGGTTTACACCAGACCATATCACAGTGATATATGGTCTGGGAGCACCTACTGAATATCTCGAGGTGTGGTTTACGATCGCCAACGGCCGTTTATTGGGCGTTACGAATATCTATCATTTGGCGTATACGTAGCCTATAGCCAATCATGTCAGTTGTCAGTTCAAACTACAATTTTCCGTTTGTCCAAACCAGGACTAAACCGTTAGTCCTGGTTTAGTCCTGGTTTAGTCCTGGTTTAGTCCCTTTAGTTAGTCCGAGTTTAGTTCTAGTTTAGTCCTAGTTTAATCTTCATTTAGTCCTAGATTAGTCCTGGTTTAGTCCTAGTTTAGTCTTCATTTAGTCCTAGTTTAGTCTTCATTTAGTCCTAGTTTAGTCCTGGTTTAGTCCTAGTTTAGTCTTCATTTAGTCCTAGTTTAGTCCTGGTTTAATCTTCATTTAGTCCTAGTTTAGTCCTGGTTTAGTCCTAGTTTAGTCTTCATTTAGTCCTAGTTTAGTCCTGGTTTAGTCTTCATTTAGTCCTAGTTTAGTCCTGGTTTAGTCCTAGTTTAGTCTTCATTTAGTCCTAGTTTAGTCTTCATTTACTCCTCGTATAAGCCTAGTTTAGTCCTGGTTTAGTCCTAGTTTAGTCTTCATTTAGTCCTGGTTTAGTCCTAGTTAAGATCTGGTTTATTGTTTATTATCTAAACCTCTTTAGACCAGACTTAGTCCTGATTTAGTCCAGATTTAGTCCTAGTTTAGTCTTCATTTAGTCCTGGTTTAGTCCTAGTTTAGTCTTTAGACCAGACGTAGTCCTGGTTTAGTCCTAGTTTATTCTTCATTTAGTCCTAGTTTAGTCTTTATTTGTCAATTCAAACTACAATTTTCCGTTTGTCCAAACCAGGACTAAACCGTTAGTCCTGGTTTAGTCCTGGTTTAGTCCTGGTTTAGTCCTGGTTTAGTCCTGGTTTAGTCTCTTTAGTTCCATAAATTAACTCCTTTCACAGCGACGCTTCGCTCCATAACCTCGGTTCTGAATCTGGGTTTTTTAAATATGTCGGTTCCTTTTAAATTGTAGTTCTTGTTCTCGTCTCAAACAGTCTGAATATTTACAGGAAACACTCTGCACTTTGCTTTACACAGGACTTTGAGGAGACTTAATTCAACAATATTTACGGAAGTCGACAGAGGCCATATTCATAAGCAATATTTTTTCTTCCTTGTTATCCCGAGATAATGAGATAAACAGTTATTCCGTGATCTCGAGAAAACAACTGAAACGTCTACGGCCACGTTGTGACAGGCTGACTTCGGGGCTATTTCTCATTCTGAACAGACGCGTTTTTGGTCATTAGAATGTCTGGAATAATAATCGATCAGCTGATAAGGCAATATATTGATCAGGGGTTGACACAGGGGGAGATTGGATTACGTCTTTTAATTTGGGATAATTTCAAGATCAGTCCACGGCGCCTCCGCAGAAGACTGGCCCGGCTTCGTCTTTACCGACGGAGATACAGTGTTTTCTCGAGATCACAAATTAATTTTCTCGTTATTAAGGTGGAAAATAATTATTACGAACATGGCCTCTGTCGGCTTCCGTAGGTGGACACTCTGAGTGTTGGTGATAATTCTCAAAACCCTTTTCTGTAAAATAAATAATGGCTGTAGGCAATGTTCCCCCTAATTTTTAATGTGTCTGAGCAAACACACTAACTCCCTGAGCGTTCCTTGGACCCCTGTGAGCGACATCCGACATGCACACTGTGGCCACACCAGTATCACACCTGAGATCATCACAAGTTACAGCTTATTCATCAAATTACTGCAGTTATTTGCGTTAGATTACTTTTAATTTAACTGATTTTTTTTGGTCCACTTAGAATGAGCTTTGTATATGTTGCATGTCAGTGAAACATTAAACAGTACAATATTTTGAAAAATAACCTCAAATAATTAAAATAACTTCAAATAAAAAAAACTGTGGGCTACGGCCCATAAATGAGCAGTGTATAAATCCGTAAGAGATTTATTTAGCTTGATAAATATAGCCTGGATATAGCTGCAGATTTTTTTTATGGATTGTAGGACCTATAGGCCATAAGATGGGTAATCTTTCCCAAAATAATGATAATAATAATAATAATAATAATAATACATTTTATTTATAAAGCGCTTTTCAAGACACTCAAAGACGCTGAAATGATCACCAAAATAAGTATAAATTATTATCACTTTATATCTTGTTTTTTAATTATTAGCCTATTTCAGTAATTTTGCATGAGTGACAGCGCTCTGTGCTATAATGCTCTGGGGAGAGGATTCACTTTGAGAAAGTCCCATCTTTTTGGCTTACAAAAAACTATGAAAACAAAGTAAACAGGGGAAGATTATGGCTCTACCTGTCTCCTCTTCCTGTGTTCTTCCCTCCATGATCTGCTGCTCTGACAGCGGAGATGTGCAACTACAACTACTGAAGGAGAGAAACGCGGTCGAAATGTGTCTGTAGTTGGCTTCTCCCTGACACGTGTCACATTCACATGTGCATCTATCAGATTGGTCGTTCCGTGCGTCTAACCAATAATTTAGTAATTTAGTCCTAGTTTAGTCCTGGTTTAATCTTCATTTAGTCCTAGTTTAGTCCTGGTTTAGTCCTAGTTTAGTCTTCATTTAGTCCTAGTTTAGTCCTGGTTTAGTCTTCATTTAGTCCTAGTTTAGTCCTGGTTTAGTCCTAGTTTAGTCTTCATTTAGTCCTAGTTTAGTCTTCATTTAGTCCTGGTTTAGTCCTAGTTTAGTCTTCATTTAGTCCTGGTTTAGTCCTAGTTAAGATCTGGTTTATTGTTTATTATCTAAACCTCTTTAGACTAGACTTAGTCCTGATTTAGTCCAGATTTAGTCCTAGTTTAGTCTTCATTTAGTCTTCATTTAGTCCTGGTTTAGTCCT
Organism: Paratrypauchen microcephalus; assembly: GCA_036785185.1. Taxonomy (NCBI): domain Eukaryota; kingdom Metazoa; phylum Chordata; class Actinopteri; order Gobiiformes; family Gobiidae; genus Paratrypauchen; species Paratrypauchen microcephalus. The sequence goes on along the minus strand of JAVJIX010000076.1, from coordinate 3,402,407 downwards.
AGTTTAGTCTTTAGACCAGATGTAGTCCTGGTTTAGTCCTAGTTTATTCTTCATTTAGTCCTGGTTCAGTCCTGGTTTAGTCCTAGTTTAGTCTTCATTTAGTCCTAGTTTAGTCCTGGTTTAGTCTTCATTTAGTCCTGGTTCAGTCCTGGTTTAGTCCTAGTTTAGTCCTACTTTAGTCTTCATTTAGTCCTAGTTTAGTCTTCATTTAGTCCGGGTTTAGTCCTAGTTAAGATCTGGTTTATTGTGTATTATCTAAACCTCTTTAGACCAGACGTAGTCCTGGTTTAGTCCTTGTTTAGTCCTGGTTTAGTCCTAGTTTAGTCCTGGTTTAGTCCTAGTTTAGTCCTGGTTTAATCCTGGTTTAGTCCTGGTTTAGTCCTAGTTTAGTCCTAGTTAAGATCTGGTTTATTGTGTATTATCTAAACCTCTTTAGACCAGATGTAGTCCTGGTTTAGTCCTGATTTAGTCCTAGTTTAGTCCTAGTTTAGTCCTAGTTTAGTCCTGGTTTAGTCCTGGTTTAGTCCTGGTTTAGTCTGGAGTTGTTTTCGGTCCGCTCCAGCCGCGCGTCACGGTGCGTCCGGACGCGGCGGCGCGGCGCAGGAGGACCGCCCCCCTCAGAAAACAAGATGCGCAGTCTTCTTCTTTTTCTCTCTTCTTTTTCTCCTTTTGCAACTTTCCCACGTTAAACATTCCTTGAACCATAAAAGGACACGGACATCCGAGCGGCGCCACCAACGGCTCCGACACCGCGAAGGGAAGCTCCTCTGCGGCGTGAGGTCCGAGCGTGAACCCCCCGGAGCTCCGCGGACACCTGCTGCAGCACCCCGAGCACAAACATGGGATTTTAACACCACATTTAAGCGGATTCTAATGTTTATTTCTCACCATAAAAGTCTTAAACATCAACGCTTTTAAGTGTTATTTGGTAAGTTTGATTATTATTTTTGTATTTGCCTCTTACGATTAAATCTGCAGCGGCAGTGTCTATTTTTAAGCTAAAATACTTCTGAATATTGTTTTTACTTTAGGTTTTTTTTTTTGGCTCATGACGAAAAACAAACGTGGTTACCGAGTCCTTCATTTAGTCCTACTTTAGTCCTGGTTTAGTCCTAGTTTAGTCCTAGTTTAGTGTTCATTTAGTCCTGGTGTAGTCCTAGTTAAGATCTGGTTTATTGTTTATTATCTAACCTCTTTAGACCAGACGTAGTCCTGGTTTAGTCCTGGTTTAGTCCTGCTTTTGTCCTGCTTTCGTCCTGCTTTAGTCCTAGATTAGTCTTCATTTAGTTCTAGTTTAGTCTTCATTTACTCCTAGTTTAGTCCTGGTTTAGTCCTAGTTTAGTCTTCATTTAGTTCTAGTTTAGTCTTCATTTACTCCTAGTTTAGTCCTGGTTTAGTCCTAGTTTAGTCTTCATTTAGTTCTAGTTTAGTCTTCATTTACTCCTAGTTTAGTCCTGGTTTAGTCCTAGTTTAGTCTTCATTTAGTTCTAGTTTAGTCTTCATTTACTCCTAGTTTAGTCCTGGTTTAGTCCTAGTTTAGTCTTCATTTAGTTCTAGTTTAGTCTTCATTTAGTCCTAGTTTAGTCCTGGTTTAGTCCTGCTTTTGTCCTGCTTTAGTCCAGATTTAGTCCTACTTTACATGATGAAAAACAAACGTGGTTTCCAACAGAAAACAGAAATGTTGCGCAATAGAAAACGTCAAAACACTTTAACATAAATTACCTCAGTGTATATAAACATTTAAACTAAAATCAGTAAAATGCAGGTCAAAATATAAATATAAATCATTATTGTTACATAGGGAGACGTGCATGGTTTAAAACTGCACTATAACTTTTCGTTTCTATGGATACGTCACTGCTCTGCCTGGAATGTTTCACAGTGTGACATTAAACAGCTCTATTTTAAGTTTTTATTCAATTGCAGGAGGTTTTAGAGCTAAAAAAATACGCAGAAAAACACGTTCTGACTGTGAGCGGGGTCGCCTCTCCACAGATCTGACCTGGAACTTGGTCTGAGACGAGAACAGGGCATAGAAAGGTTACTCAGTGATCAGGCAAACTGTGTTGTCCTGGAGACAAACATTAAAAAGGTCCTGGATTACACAGAACTGAGTCTTAGTCTGGATTTAGACTGGACTAAGACTAGACTGGGACTGGAACTAGAACTACAACGGACTAGGACTAGAACTAGGATTGGACTAGACTAGGACTGGATTTAGACTGGACTAGAACTGGACTAGGTCTGGACTAGGTCTGGACTAGGACTGGACTAGAACTGGACTAGGATTGGACTAGAACTGGACTAGGACTGGATTTAGACTGGACTAGAACTGGATTCGGTCTGGACTAGGACTGGATTTAGACTGGACTAGAACTGGACTAGGTCTGGACTAGGACTGGATTTAGACTGGACTAGAACTGGACTGGATTACACGAAATTGAGTCTTGTGAGTTTTAAAGGTGCATTGTGTAACTTTTCGATTGGATTTCATCATCTACGTCATTGCTCTGCTTGGAATGTTCCAGAGTGGGACTTTAAACAGCTCTACTTTACATTTATTCAATTAAAGATGGTTTAGAGCTCAAAAATATCTAGAAAAACAGACATTCTCTCCAGAGATCTGACCTGGAACTTGATCTGGTTTGGTCTCCATGGAGATAGAAAGGTTTAATGCCATACTGTGAAACATCTCAGACGAAGCAATGACATCTACATGGAGAATAGCTTTGTTGGACCCTCCACCAGAAAAGTTACGCGATGAACTTTCAAGATTCACGCCGTCGACTTGAACTTTTAGATCAAGGCTTAAAGCTGCACTGTGTAACTTTTCTGGTGGAGGACGCGTCGATTTTGAGATTATTCATTTAAAGGTCCTAAGCATGATGGGTGATACTGGTCCTGGTTTACTCCTAGTTTAGTCCTAGTTTAGTCTTCATTTAGTTCTAGTTTAGTCCTAGTTTAGTCCTAGTTTAGTCTTTATTTAGTCCTAGTTAAGATCTGTGTTTATTTCATCCACATGTTTGATTAACTCTTTATTCATCTATTTACATCTCCAAAGCTCCAAACGCTCTGTTCCACCTTGTGATGTCACAAAGAGGTAGTTTTCAAGTGAACAGCTACATTTTAGTGTTAGTTCAGCAGAGATTGGTAATTCCAGTGTTTTCAGTTTGAGAGAAGCCTAAATATTCAGGATTTGTGCATTAATTAAACATGTGCGGATGAAAGAAAACGAAACACAACTCCAGGCGTGTTCTCCAGGTGTGTTCTCCAGGTGTTTGTGATGAGGAACCGACATTAGAACATCAGAAAATACGGTAAAACGAAGGCTCTAAAATAGGGATGTCAACAATTAATCGATTAACGATTAATTGTCGATTAAGACGTTAGTCGAACAAAATGCATTAATTGTAATTAACCGCGTGGTCACGAAACAAGGCAACCACGCACCGCGCTGCGCTCGACTCACAGCCGGCCGCAGGTGCCAACGGCACTGCTCAGCAGCCCCGGGTGTACGTGCAAGGCGAGATCGAACTGCGGCGCCCAGGAATGCCCCGCTGCGTGCCGCTGCTGGTCCCGCTGCTGGTCCCGCGCGGCCGGCCTGCGACCTGGGTCCCGAGCTTCGCGCGGCTGGCCCGCGGCTTGGGCCCCGAGCCACAAACCAGCCGCACGAAACCAGCAGCGGCACGCAGCGGCCCAATCCAGGTTCAGTCCAGGTCCAGACCTGGTCCGGACCTGGTTTAGTTCTGGTCTAGACCTGGTCCAGTCCACGTTTAGTCCTGGTCTAGTCGCTTAGCCAATCAGGACAGAACACAATGTTACACTATAAAAAAAATGTTACACTATTTTAAAAAAATAAAAATCCGCGAACCGCGATAGATTCAGAATATTTATTGTCATTGTCACAAGTACAACGAAATTGCGTTTGGAGCATCCTTACAAACACCCTAAAATACCCTTAAATAGCCCCGTGTAAACATTGACCCAGTATATACAGTACACAGTGCAACACACAAACTATAGCAGCATAAGGTATAAGATATGTCAATGGTAAAGTGCAGAGCGGGAAATTCAGATACTGTTGGGGGACGGAGGGTGAGGAAGGGTGACAGGGGAGTAGTGGATAGTGGATAGTACATTCTGCAACAAGATAGAGCGAGGGATTACTGTATTTTGTTTTTCAGCATCAATACATTCGTCTGCTTTTTACTAAGGAATAATTAATTGAGGAATATACAGTATAATAATACTATGATATATTTTTGACTCAGTGTTATGTATACGATATCTTATATTCTTAAAGACCCTATTGAAACACTAAAATTCAGGTGAAAAACGCCGCTTATCAGTTAATCGTTAATCGATCGATAAGGTCAATCAACTATCAATTAATGAATTAATCGATAATTTGCATCCCTACTCTAAAATAGTAAATCCCCACTGCCTCGTGACTGCCTCATGGAGCGTTCGTTAACACCAAACTAACTGCAGTTATTGTTTTACACGGAACATTCATGAACTCTTCCATTACGTAACTGCAGAAGGAGTCATGTGACCAACGGTAGACCATAATAACAATCCATTAATCATATCAATAGTTTCCCGCCGATGTCATCAATATCTTATTTCTCTGACATGCTCGGGACAACAGATGTAAAGAACCTTCGGGCTAATTCTGGAGTATTTACATTGGAGAAAACTAGCTCTGAATCAGGACTAAACCAGGTCTAAACTAGGTCTGAATCAGGACTAAACCAGGTCTAAACTAGGTCTGAATCAGGACTAAACCAGGTCTAAAATAGGTCTGAATCAGGACTAAACCAGGTCTAAACTAGCTCTGAACCAGGACTAAACCAGGTCTAAACTAGGTCTGAATCAGGACTAAACCAGGTCTAAAGTAGCTCTGAATCAGGACTAAACCAGGTCTAAATTAGGTCTGAATCAGGACTAAACCAGGTCTAAACTAGGTCTGAATCAGGACTAAAGCAGGTCTACACTAGGTCTGAATCAGGACTAAACCAGGTCTAAACTAGGTCTGAATCAGGACTAAACCAGGTCTAAACTAGCTCTGAACCAGGACTAAACCAGGTCTAAACTAGCTCTGAACCAGGACTAAACCAGGTCTAAACTAGCTCTGAATCAGGACTAAACCAGGTTTAAACTAGGTCTGAATCAGGGCTAAACCAGGTCTAAACTAGGTCTGAATCAGGACTAAACCAGGTCTAAACTAGCTCTGAACCAGGACTAAACCAGGTCTAAACTAGGTCTGAATCAGGACTAAACCAGGTCTAAACTAGCTCTGAACCAGGACTAAACCAGGTCTAAACTAGGTCTGAATCAGGACTAAACCAGGTCTAAACTAGCTCTGAACCAGGACTAAACCAGGTCTAAACTAGGTCTGAATCAGGACTAAACCAGGTCTAAACTAGCTCTGAATCAGGACTAAACCAGGTCTAAACTAGGTCTGAATCAGGACTAAAGCAGGTCTACACTAGGTCTGAATCAGGACTAAACCAGGTCTAAACTAGGTCTGAACCAGGACTAAACCAGGTCTAAACTAGCTCTGAATCAGGACTAAACGAGGTCTACACTAGGTCTGAATCAAGACTAAACCAGGTCTACACTAGGTCTGAGCCAGGACTAAACCAGGTTTAAACTAGCTCTGAACCAGGACTAAACCAGGTCTAAACTAGGTCTGAACCAGGACTAAACCAGGTCTAAATTAGCTCTGAATCAGGACTAAACCAGGTCTAAACTAGGTCTGAACCAGGACTAAACCAGGTCTAAACTACGTCTGCATCAGGACTAAACCAGGTTTAAACTAGGTCTGAACCAGGACTAAACCAGGTCTAAACTAGCTCTGAATCAGGACTAAACCAGGTCTAAACTACTTCTGCATCAGGACTAAACCAGGTTTAAACTAGCTCTGAACCAGGACTAAAGCAGGTCTAAACTAGCTCTGAATCAGGACTAAACCAGGTCTAAACTAGGTCTGAATCAGGACTAAAGCAGGTCTAAACTAGCTCTGAATCAGGACTAAACCAGGTCTAAACTAGGTCTGAACCAGGACTAAACCAGGTCTAAACTAGCTCTGAATCAGGACTAAACCAGGTCTAAACTAGGTCTGAACCAGGACTAAACCAGGTCTAAACTAGCTCTGAATCAGGACTAAACCAGGTCTAAACTAGGTCTGAACCAGGACTAAACCAGGTCTAAACTAGGTCTGAAACAGGACTAAACCAGGTCTAAACTAGCTCCGAATCAGGACTAAACCAGGTCTAAACTAGGTCTGAATCAGGACTAAAGCAGGTCTACACTAGGTCTGAATCAGGACTAAACCAGGTCTAAACTATCTCTGAACCAGGACTAAACCAGGTCTAAACTATGTCTGCATCAGGACTAAACCAGGTTTAAACTAGGTCTGAACCAGGACTAAACCAGGTCTAAACTAGCTCTGAATCAGGACTAAACCAGGTCTAAACTAGGTCTGAATCAGGACTAAAGCAGGTCTACACTAGGTCTGAATCAGGACTAAACCAGGTCTAAACTAGGTCTGAATCAGGACTAAACCAGGTCTAAACTAGCTCTGAACCAGGACTAAACCAGGTCTAAACTAGCTCTGAACCAGGACTAAACCAGGTCTAAACTAGCTCTGAATCAGGACTAAACCAGGTTTAAACTAGGTCTGAATCAGGGCTAAACCAGGTCTAAACTAGGTCTGAATCAGGACTAAACCAGGTCTAAACTAGCTCTGAACCAGGACTAAACCAGGTCTAAAGTAGCTCTGAATCAGGACTAAACCAGGTCTAAACTAGGTCTGAATCAGGACTAAACCAGGTCTAAACTAGCTCTGAACCAGGACTAAACCAGGTCTAAACTAGGTCTGAATCAGGACTAAACCAGGTCTAAACTAGCTCTGAACCAGGACTGAACCAGGTCTAAACTAGGTCTGAATCAGGACTAAACCAGGTCTAAACTAGCTCTGAACCAGGACTAAACCAGGTCTAAACTAGGTCTGAATCAGGACTAAACCAGGTCTAAACTAGCTCTGAATCAGGACTAAACCAGGTCTAAACTAGGTCTGAATCAGGACTAAAGCAGGTCTACACTAGGTCTGAATCAGGACTAAACCAGGTCTAAACTAGGTCTGAACCAGGACTAAACCAGGTCTAAACTAGCTCTGAACCAGGACTAAACGAGGTCTACACTAGGTCTGAATCAAGACTAAACCAGGTCTACACTAGGTCTGAGCCAGGACTAAACCAGGTTTAAACTAGCTCTGAACCAGGACTAAACCAGGTCTAAACTAGGTCTGAACCAGGACTAAACCAGGTCTAAATTAGCTCTGAATCAGGACTAAACCAGGTCTAAACTAGGTCTGAACCAGGACTAAACCAGGTCTAAACTACGTCTGCATCAGGACTAAACCAGGTTTAAACTAGGTCTGAACCAGGACTAAACCAGGTCTAAACTAGCTCTGAATCAGGACTAAACCAGGTCTAAACTACTTCTGCATCAGGACTAAACCAGGTTTAAACTAGCTCTGAACCAGGACTAAAGCAGGTCTAAACTAGCTCTGAATCAGGACTAAACCAGGTCTAAACTAGGTCTGAATCAGGACTAAAGCAGGTCTAAACTAGCTCTGAATCAGGACTAAACCAGGTCTAAACTAGGTCTGAACCAGGACTAAACCAGGTCTAAACTAGCTCTGAATCAGGACTAAACCAGGTCTAAACTAGGTCTGAACCAGGACTAAACCAGGTCTAAACTAGCTCTGAATCAGGACTAAACCAGGTCTAAACTAGGTCTGAACCAGGACTAAACCAGGTCTAAACTAGGTCTGAAACAGGACTAAACCAGGTCTAAACTAGCTCCGAATCAGGACTAAACCAGGTCTAAACTAGGTCTGAATCAGGACTAAAGCAGGTCTACACTAGGTCTGAATCAGGACTAAACCAGGTCTAAACTATCTCTGAACCAGGACTAAACCAGGTCTAAACTATGTCTGCATCAGGACTAAACCAGGTTTAAACTAGGTCTGAACCAGGACTAAACCAGGTCTAAACTAGCTCTGAATCAGGACTAAACCAGGTCTAAACTAGGTCTGAATCAGGACTAAAGCAGGTCTACACTAGGTCTGAATCAGGACTAAATCAGCTCTGAACTAGGTCTGAACCAGGACTAAACCAGGTCTAAACTAGCTCTGAACCAGGACTAAACCAGGTCTAAACTAGCTCCGAATCAGGACTAAACCAGGTCTAAACTAGCTCCGAATCAGGACTAAACCAGGTCTAAACTACGTCTGCATCAGGACTAAACCAGGTCTAAACTAGCTCTGAATCAGGACTAAACCAGGTCTAAACTAGCTCTGAACCAGGACTAAACCAGGTCTAAACTAGCTCCGAATCAGGACTAAACTAGCTCCGAATCAGGACTAAACCAGGTCTAAACTATCTCTGAACCAGGACTAAACCAGGTCTAAACTAGGTCTGAATCAGGACTAAACCAGGTCTAAACTAGCTCTGAACCAGGACTAAACCAGGTCTAAACTAGGTCTGAATCAGGACTAAACCAGGTCTAAACTAGCTCTGAACCAGGACTAAACCAGGTCTAAACTAGGTCTGAATCAGGACTAAACCAGGTCTAAACTAGCTCTGAATCAGGACTAAACCAGGTCTAAACTAGCTCTGAACCAGGACTAAACCAGGTCTAAACTAGGTCTGAACCAGGACTAAAGCAGGTCTAAACTAGCTCTGAATCAGGACTAAACCAGGTCTAAACTAGGTCTGAATCAGGACTAAAGCAGGTCTACACTAGGTCTGAATCAGGACTAAATCAGGTCTAAACTAGGTCTGAACCAGGACTAAACCAGGTCTAAACTAGCTCTGAACCAGGACTAAACGAGGTCTACACTAGGTCTGAATCAAGACTAAACCAGGTCTACACTAGGTCTGAGCCAGGACTAAACCAGGTTTAAACTAGCTCTGAACCAGGACTAAACCAGGTCTAAACTAGGTCTGAACCAGGACTAAACCAGGTCTAAATTAGCTCTGAATCAGGACTAAACCAGGTCTAAACTAGGTCTGAACCAGGACTAAACCAGGTCTAAACTACGTCTGCATCAGGACTAAACCAGGTTTAAACTAGGTCTGAACCAGGACTAAACCAGGTCTAAACTAGCTCTGAATCAGGACTAAACCAGGTCTAAACTACGTCTGCATCAGGACTAAACCAGGTTTAAACTAGCTCTGAACCAGGACTAAAGCAGGTCTAAACTAGCTCTGAATCAGGACTAAACCAGGTCTAAACTAGGTCTGAATCAGGACTAAAGCAGGTCTACACTAGGTCTGAATCAGGACTAAATCAGGTCTGAACTAGGTCTGAACCAGGACTAAACCAGGTCTAAACTAGCTCTGAACCAGGACTAAACCAGGTCTACACTAGGTCTGAATCAAGACTAAACCAGGTCTACACTAGGTCTGAACCAGGACTAAACCAGGTCTAAACTAGGTCTGAACCAGGACTAAACCAGGTCTAAACTAGGTCTGAATCAGGACTAAATCAGGTCTAAACTAGCTCTGAATCAGGACTAAACCAGGTCTAAACTAGGTCTGAACCAGGACTAAACCAGGTCTAAACTAGCTCTGAATCAGGACTAAACCAGGTCTAAACTAGGTCTGAACCAGGACTAAACCAGGTCTAAACTAGGTCTGAAACAGGACTAAACCAGGTCTAAACTAGCTCCGAATCAGGACTAAACCAGGTCTAAACTAGGTCTGAATCAGGACTAAAGCAGGTCTACACTAGGTCTGAATCAGGACTAAACCAGGTCTAAACTATCTCTGAACCAGGACTAAACCAGGTCTAAACTATGTCTGCATCAGGACTAAACCAGGTTTAAACTAGGTCTGAACCAGGACTAAAGCAGCTCTAAACTAGCTCTGAATCAGGACTAAACCAGGTCTAAACTAGGTCTGAATCAGGACTAAAGCAGGTCTACACTAGGTCTGAATCAGGACTAAATCAGCTCTGAACTAGGTCTGAACCAGGACTAAACCAGGTCTAAACTAGCTCTGAACCAGGACTAAACCAGGTCTAAACTAGCTCCGAATCAGGACTAAACCAGGTCTAAACTAGCTCCGAATCAGGACTAAACCAGGTCTAAACTATCTCTGAACCAGGACTAAACCAGGTCTAAACTACGTCTGCATCAGGACTAAACCAGGTCTAAACTAGCTCTGAATTAGGACTAAACCAGGTCTAAACTAGCTCTGAACCAGGACTAAACCAGGTCTAAACTAGCTCCGAATCAGGACTAAACCAGGTCTAAACTAACTCAGAATCAGGACTAAACCAGGTCTAAACTATCTCTGAACCAGGACTAAACCAGGTCTAAACTACGTCTGCATCAGGACTAAACCAGGTTTAAACTAGGTCTGAACCAGGACTAAACCAGGTCTAAACTAGCTCTGAATCAGGACTAAACCAGGTCTAAACTAGGTCTGAATCAGGACTAAAGCAGGTCTACACTAGGTCTGAATCAGGACTAAATCAGGTCTGAACTAGGTCTGAACCAGGACTAAACCAGGTCTAAACTAGCTCTGAACCAGGACTAAACCAGGTCTACACTAGGTATGAATCAAGACTAAACGAGGTCTACACTAGGTCTGAATCAAGACTAAACCAGGTCTACACTAGGTCTGAGCCAGGACTAAACCAGGTTTAAACTAGCTCTGAACCAGGACTAAACCAGGTCTAAACTAGGTCTGAACCAGGACTAAACCAGGTCTAAATTAGCTCTGAATCAGGACTAAACCAGGTCTAAACTAGGTCTGAACCAGGACTAAACCAGGTCTAAACTACGTCTGCATCAGGACTAAACCAGGTTTAAACTAGGTCTGAACCAGGACTAAACCAGGTCTAAACTAGCTCTGAATCAGGACTAAACCAGGTCTAAACTACTTCTGCATCAGGACTAAACCAGGTTTAAACTAGCTCTGAACCAGGACTAAAGCAGGTCTAAACTAGCTCTGAATCAGGACTAAACCAGGTCTAAACTAGGTCTGAATCAGGACTAAAGCAGGTCTAAACTAGCTCTGAATCAGGACTAAACCAGGTCTAAACTAGGTCTGAACCAGGACTAAACCAGGTCTAAACTAGCTCTGAATCAGGACTAAACCAGGTCTAAACTAGGTCTGAACCAGGACTAAACCAGGTCTAAACTAGCTCTGAATCAGGACTAAACCAGGTCTAAACTAGGTCTGAACCAGGACTAAACCAGGTCTAAACTAGGTCTGAAACAGGACTAAACCAGGTCTAAACTAGCTCCGAATCAGGACTAAACCAGGTCTAAACTAGGTCTGAATCAGGACTAAAGCAGGTCTACACTAGGTCTGAATCAGGACTAAACCAGGTCTAAACTATCTCTGAACCAGGACTAAACCAGGTCTAAACTATGTCTGCATCAGGACTAAACCAGGTTTAAACTAGGTCTGAACCAGGACTAAACCAGGTCTAAACTAGCTCTGAATCAGGACTAAACCAGGTCTAAACTAGGTCTGAATCAGGACTAAAGCAGGTCTACACTAGGTCTGAATCAGGACTAAATCAGCTCTGAACTAGGTCTGAACCAGGACTAAACCAGGTCTAAACTAGCTCTGAACCAGGACTAAACCAGGTCTAAACTAGCTCCGAATCAGGACTAAACCAGGTCTAAACTAGCTCCGAATCAGGACTAAACCAGGTCTAAACTACGTCTGCATCAGGACTAAACCAGGTCTAAACTAGCTCTGAATCAGGACTAAACCAGGTCTAAACTAGCTCTGAACCAGGACTAAACCAGGTCTAAACTAGCTCCGAATCAGGACTAAACTAGCTCCGAATCAGGACTAAACCAGGTCTAAACTATCTCTGAACCAGGACTAAACCAGGTCTAAACTAGGTCTGAATCAGGACTAAACCAGGTCTAAACTAGCTCTGAACCAGGACTAAACCAGGTCTAAACTAGGTCTGAATCAGGACTAAACCAGGTCTAAACTAGCTCTGAACCAGGACTAAACCAGGTCTAAACTAGGTCTGAATCAGGACTAAACCAGGTCTAAACTAGCTCTGAATCAGGACTAAACCAGGTCTAAACTAGCTCTGAACCAGGACTAAACCAGGTCTAAACTAGGTCTGAACCAGGACTAAAGCAGGTCTAAACTAGCTCTGAATCAGGACTAAACCAGGTCTAAACTAGGTCTGAATCAGGACTAAAGCAGGTCTACACTAGGTCTGAATCAGGACTAAATCAGGTCTAAACTAGGTCTGAACCAGGACTAAACCAGGTCTAAACTAGCTCTGAACCAGGACTAAACGAGGTCTACACTAGGTCTGAATCAAGACTAAACCAGGTCTACACTAGGTCTGAGCCAGGACTAAACCAGGTTTAAACTAGCTCTGAACCAGGACTAAACCAGGTCTAAACTAGGTCTGAACCAGGACTAAACCAGGTCTAAATTAGCTCTGAATCAGGACTAAACCAGGTCTAAACTAGGTCTGAACCAGGACTAAACCAGGTCTAAACTACGTCTGCATCAGGACTAAACCAGGTTTAAACTAGGTCTGAACCAGGACTAAACCAGGTCTAAACTAGCTCTGAATCAGGACTAAACCAGGTCTAAACTACGTCTGCATCAGGACTAAACCAGGTTTAAACTAGCTCTGAACCAGGACTAAAGCAGGTCTAAACTAGCTCTGAATCAGGACTAAACCAGGTCTAAACTAGGTCTGAATCAGGACTAAAGCAGGTCTACACTAGGTCTGAATCAGGACTAAATCAGGTCTGAACTAGGTCTGAACCAGGACTAAACCAGGTCTAAACTAGCTCTGAACCAGGACTAAACCAGGTCTACACTAGGTCTGAATCAAGACTAAACCAGGTCTACACTAGGTCTGAACCAGGACTAAACCAGGTCTAAACTAGGTCTGAACCAGGACTAAACCAGGTCTAAACTAGGTCTGAATCAGGACTAAATCAGGTCTAAACTAGCTCTGAATCAGGACTAAACCAGGTCTAAACTAGGTCTGAACCAGGACTAAACCAGGTCTAAACTAGCTCTGAATCAGGACTAAACCAGGTCTAAACTAGGTCTGAACCAGGACCAAACCAGGTCTAAACTAGGTCTGAAACAGGACTAAACCAGGTCTAAACTAGCTCCGAATCAGGACTAAACCAGGTCTAAACTAGGTCTGAATCAGGACTAAAGCAGGTCTAAACTATCTCTGAACCAGGACTAAACCAGGTCTAAACTATGTCTGCATCAGGACTAAACCAGGTTTAAACTAGGTCTGAACCAGGACTAAAGCAGCTCTAAACTAGCTCTGAATCAGGACTAAACCAGGTCTAAACTAGGTCTGAATCAGGACTAAAGCAGGTCTACACTAGGTCTGAATCAGGACTAAATCAGCTCTGAACTAGGTCTGAACCAGGACTAAACCAGGTCTAAACTAGCTCTGAACCAGGACTAAACCAGGTCTAAACTAGCTCCGAATCAGGACTAAACCAGGTCTAAACTAGCTCCGAATCAGGACTAAACCAGGTCTAAACTATCTCTGAACCAGGACTAAACCAGGTCTAAACTACGTCTGCATCAGGACTAAACCAGGTCTAAACTAGCTCTGAATTAGGACTAAACCAGGTCTAAACTAGCTCTGAACCAGGACTAAACCAGGTCTAAACTAGCTCCGAATCAGGACTAAACCAGGTCTAAACTAACTCAGAATCAGGACTAAACCAGGTCTAAACTATCTCTGAACCAGGACTAAACCAGGTCTAAACTACGTCTGCATCAGGACTAAACCAGGTTTAAACTAGGTCTGAACCAGGACTAAACCAGGTCTAAACTAGCTCTGAATCAGGACTAAACCAGGTCTAAACTAGGTCTGAATCAGGACTAAAGCAGGTCTACACTAGGTCTGAATCAGGACTAAATCAGGTCTGAACTAGGTCTGAACCAGGACTAAACCAGGTCTAAACTAGCTCTGAACCAGGACTAAACCAGGTCTACACTAGGTATGAATCAAGACTAAACCAGGTCTACACTAGGTCTGAACCAGGACTAAACCAGGTCTAAACTAGGTCTGAACCAGGACTAAACCAGGTCTAAACTAGCTCTGAATCAGGACTAAACCAGGTCTAAACTAGGTCTGAACCAGGACTAAACCAGGTCTAAACTAGCTCTGAATCAGGACTAAACCAGGTCTAAACTAGGTCTGAACCAGGACTAAACCAGGTCTAAACTAGCTCTGAATCAGGACTAAACCACGTCTAAACTAGGTCTGAATCAGGACTAAACCAGGTCTAAACTATCTCTGAACCAGGACTAAACCAGGTCTAAACTAGGTCTGCATCAGGACTAAACCAGGTCTAAACTAGGTCTGAACCAGGACTAAACCAGGTCTAAACTAGCTCTGAATCAGGACTAAACCAGGTCTAAACTAGCTCTGAATCAGGACTAAACCAGGTCTAAACTAGGTCTGAACCAGGACTAAACCAGGTCTAAACTAGCTCTGAATCAGGACTAAACCACGTCTAAACTAGGTCTGAATCAGGACTAAACCAGGTCTAAACTATCTCTGAACCAGGACTAAACCAGGTCTAAACTAGGTCTGCATCAGGACTAAACCAGGTCTAAACTAGGTCTGAACCAGGACTAAACCAGGTCTAAACTAGCTCTGAATCAGGACTAAACCAGGTCTAAACTAGCTCTGAATCAGGACTAAACCAGGTCTAAACTAGGTCTGAACCAGGACTAAACCAGGTCTAAACTAGCTCTGAATCAGGACTAAACCAGGTCTAAACTAGGTCTGAATCAGGACTAAACCAGGTCTAAACTATCTCTGAACCAGGACTAAACCAGGTCTAAACTAGGTCTGCATCAGGACTAAACCAGGTCTAAACTAGGTCTGAACCAGGACTAAACCAGGTCTAAACTAGCTCTGAATCAGGACTAAACCAGGTCTAAACTAGCTCTGAACCAGGACTAAACCAGGTCTAAACTAGCTCTGAACCAGGACTAAACCAGGTCTAAACTAGGTCTGAAACAGGACTAAACCAGGTCTAAACTAGCTCTGAATCAGGACTAAACCAGGTCTAAACTAGGTCTGAATCAGGACTAAAGCAGGTCTACACTAGGTCTGAATCAGGACTAAACCAGGTCTAAACTAGGTCTGAACCAGCACTAAACCAGGTCTAAACCAGGTCTAAACTAGCTCTGAACCAGGACTAAACCAGGTCTACACTAGGTCTGAATCAAGACTAAACCAGGTCTACACTAGGTCTGAATCAAGACTAAACCAGGTCTACACTAGGTCTGAATCAGGACTAAACCAGGTCTAAACTAGGTCTGAACCAGGACTATACCAGATCTAAACTAGGTCTGAACCAGGACTAAACCAGGTCTAAACTAGGTCTGAACCAGGACTAAACCAGGTCTAAACTAGCTCTGAACCAGGACTAAACCAGATCTAAACTAGGTCTGAACCAGGACTAAACCAGGTCTAAACTAGGTCTGAACCAGGACTAAACCAGGTCTAAACTAGGTCTGAATCAGGACTAAACCAGGTCTAAGTAAATGTTCATGAATATGTCCCTTTTAAATAAAAAGAATAAAAAAATAAATAAGTATTCCGTGGGGGTGTGATGCTAACTGTAAGCACTGCTCTGTCTGAAGCTCTGTTACTCAAGTTAGACTTTAATCTGAGCTTAGAGAAAGTCTTAGTTGGAACTGTAAAAGGTGAGCTGATTCGTGCTGTTAAAGGTGCATTGTGTAGCTTTTTGAGTGGAGGGCCAAGTTACAGGTCAGATCTGTGGAGAGGCGACCCCGCTGACTGTCAGAATGTCTGTTTTTATAGGTATTTTTGAGCAATAAAACCACCTGAAATTGAATAAAATGGTAGATCTGTTTAACGTCATACTGTCTGAAGACGGAGACGGACCCCCAACAGAAAAGTTACGTAGTGCACCTTTAGACAAGTCTCACACATGTCAGTCGCTCTCACAAACTCAGAAAAAAAAAACATGAACGCTCGGACTGATCACAGACTCCTGAAAATCTAATTAATAAATCAATTTTGTGTTTTTTTTTGTCGAGTTTTTGGACAATCCTAAAACTTTTTTGGGCATTTTTTCTGCTGGAGGGCATCTATCTCTAATGGTGGAATGTTTAGGAGTTACCGTGGCGATATCATGCACACATTAGCAAACGCAGACAATAAAAAGTTTTAAAGACACTCTGAAAACTCAAGGGAAAATACAAAATGGATTTAAAAAGCAGATTTTCAGGTTCCATCAAATATTTTTCGCTATGGAGATGTTATTGCTGTGTCTGGAATGTTTCGCAGTATGGCATTTACACCTTTCATATCTTCATGGAGACCAGACCAGGTTACAGGTCAGATCTGTGGAGAGGCGACCCCGTTCACAGTCAGAATGCATGTATTTGTAGGTATTTTTGAGCTCTAAAACCACCTATAACTGAATAGATGTAAAGCAGAGCTGTTTAATGTCACACTGCGAAACATTCCAGGCAGAGCGATGACATATCCATAGAAACAAGATTAGGTGAGGACCCGGAACTAAAAAGTTACACAGTGTACCTTTCAGTAAAAATCAACTCTCTGGTCAAATTGTGTAAATCAAGCTCAGATTAAAGTCTAACAATTCTGATACAGAGAGAGCAGTGTCTAGAGTTAGCATCTAAACCATCTAAGCCTTTTTAGACCAGACATAGTCCTGGTTTAGTCCTGCTTTAGTCCTAGTTTAGTCTTCATTTAGTCCTAGTTTAGTCCTGGTTTAGTCCTAGTTTAGTCTTTATTTACTGGTTTAGTCCTAGTTTAGTCTTCATTTATTCCTAGTTTAGTCTTCATTTAGTCCTGGTTTAGTCCTAGTTTAGTCTTCATTTAGTCCTAGTTTAGTCTTCATTTAGTCCTTGCTTAGTCCTCATTTAGTCCTAGTTTAGTCTTCATTTAGTCCTTGCTTAGTCCTCATTTATTCCTAGTTTAGTCTTCATTTAGTCCTGGTTTAGTCCTAGTTTAGTCTTCATTTAGTCCTAGTTTAGTCTTCATTTAGTCCTTGCTTAGTCCTCATTTATTCCTAGTTTAGTCTTCATTTAGTCCTGGTTTAGTCCTAGTTTAGTCTTCATTTAGTCCTAGTTTAGTCTTCATTTAGTCCTTGTTTAGTCCTCATTTAGTCCTAGTTTAGTCTTCATTTAGTCCTTGTTTAGTCCTCATTTAGTCCTAGTTTAGTTTTCATTTAGTCCTGGTTTAGTCCTACTTAAGATCTGTGTTTATTTCATCCACGTGTTTGATTAACTGTTTATTATTATCAGTCTGTTGACATCTCCAAAGCTCCAAACGCTCTGTTCCACCTTGTGATGTCACGAAGAGGTGTTCTTTAGAGAATACTTAGACTTATTGATCCAAAAGGGAAATTGTTGATGAATGTTGATGACATCGTTAATGTCCCTCTCCTCAGACCATCACCATGACCAACTCCAGCCTGGACCTCGTCTTTCCGTCAAACATCTCCTCCAACTCCTCCTCCGACCCCTCTGTCCCCCTGGACCTGCCCTCCGTCAACGCCACGCCCGCCGCCCCCGTCCTGTCCCTGGGTCGCGCGGTCCCCGTCGGCATGGTCCTGGCCTCCTTCATCCTGTTCGCCATCGTGGGGAACATCCTGGTGATCCTGGCCGTGGTGTGTAACCGTCACCTCCGAACGCCCACCAACTACTTCATCATAAACCTGGCCATCGCAGACCTGCTCCTGGGCACCACCGTTCTGCCCGTCTCTGCCACGCTGGAGGTGAGACATGCTGAGGGAGAAGGCCGTGGGGTTAGGCCTGGGCGATCTGGGGGAAAAAAACTAGTGCTGTCAGGCGATTAAAAAAATAATCTAATTAATTACATGATTTGTATGATAAAAGGAGAAATTCAATGTGTCAACTGGACAAAGTTTATTTGTTCGAAAACGTTTCGCAGCTCATCCGAGTTGCTTCGTCAGTTCTGGTTAGAGTGCTGATGGACACTGCTTATATCTAGCTGCAGGGAGGAGCTAACTACACTGAAATTATTCTGAAACTATCCCACCTCTTTGTTTTCAGTTTCTGTCTTTTGTTTTCAGTTTCTCTCTGGCGTCTAGTTTAGCATACCCATTCAAACCCTAATGGCTGAAATATAGGTATGCTAAACTAGACGCCAGAGAGAAACTGAAAACAAAAGACAGAAAGCTGAAAACAAAGAGGTGGGATAGTTTCAGAATAATTTCAGTGTAGTTAGCTCCTCCCTGCAGCGAGATATAAGCAGTGTCCATCAGCACTCTAACCAGAACTGACGAAGCAGCGCGGATGAGCTGCGAAACGTTTTCGACCAAACAAACTTTGTCCAGTTGACACATTGAATTTTTCCTTTTATCATGGATTCTACTTGGACGACTGAGGGATTCTTCACACATCTTATATGATTTGTAATTAATTAATCTAATTAATCGCATTTTAAAGGGATAGTGTAGTTTTTTTTATGTTAATCTGTATGGGTTTCCTTCTAAAAGTTCCGTGTGTTGACACCGGCTTACCTCTGACAGTCTCAGCTGATCCCGGTTCGGCTCACTTTCTGGAGCCCACGTAGGGAGGTCCGGTAACTTCCCTGGAACATGAAATAAAGCTTGTTTTTCTTCTCAAAACTAAACATTTGTCCGAAAGGTGATATATTTGCGTCCCAAACAGTTGTCCACGAAATATCCAGCAGCGTACTTAGCGATCGCGTATTGTGTCTGTCGATTCGTATCACTGCGCGCATATTAGCTGTATTAGCCTGTTCACTTGTAAACTTCCCCTTACGGCGGACCGCATCTGCCGTACACTTCCGCTAAAGGTTAACAGGTCCCTTACCCAATCAGGACGCAGAACACAATGTTACACTATAAAAAAAAATGTTACACTATTAAAAAAAAAAAAGAAATCAGGAGTCAAAACACGTTTTGAAAATAAAAGACATTCAAAAATTCTTTTTGCATGATTTTCAGTCTGTATAAAATGTTATCTCATTTAAAATAAATATTGGTACCGGCTAAATAGGCTAAAATTTTCACATCGGTGCATCCCTAATCTTGTCCCATCTCCGTAAAGAAGCAGAAAGAAGTGGACTAAGTGAGTGTCACCCCTGGCGTTTAGCTCCAGTCAAAGGAAGCTCACTGAGGACTGCAGTTACAGGAGCTAGGAGATAGGAATTCCAACCATGTGAATTCGAGCCAATGTTGATGGAGCTGGAAGCGTGCCCATAGCCACTTCCTATTTGGAACACAGGGCTAAGTCCATTTATATTCACAGTCTTTGGCCCAAACCATAATCCTGCTGGAAGTGGAACGACCCGTCCAGTCTCACTTTGAATATTTAATCCTGAAAAAGCATTCCATGATTCAGTTATTTTAAATATTTTCAGTGAGTTGTATTCTAAATTCTGCACTCAGAATCTAAGCTGCTGAATTAGAGGAGCTGAAAATAAATGCGTTCAACATTTATTTATTGTTTTATTTAATAGGGACAGTGCATATTCATGAACATCTACAACAGGGGTGCCCAACCAGTCGATCGCGATCTACCGGTTGATCGCAGGCCGAGTTTCAGTCGATCGCGTATGGCTACGTTTAGACTGCAGGGCTTAATGCTCAATTCCAATTTTTTTGGTGAAATCCGATTTTTTTGCGAGGTCGTTCACATTTCCAATTAAATGCGACTTGTATGTGATCTCCAGTGTGAACTTTAAACGCCCCAAAAGTGTCCCATATGCCCCTTGGAGGACACGATGAGGTCACGTGCAGCGAGCGTGCTCAGTGTTTACGGAAGTCGCCTAAAGTT
Source organism: Paratrypauchen microcephalus (assembly GCA_036785185.1). NCBI lineage: Eukaryota > Metazoa > Chordata > Actinopteri > Gobiiformes > Gobiidae > Paratrypauchen > Paratrypauchen microcephalus. The sequence continues at coordinate 3,382,515 of JAVJIX010000076.1, read as the reverse complement.
GCTGTCGTACCGGAGTCAAAATTTGTTTTAAGGAGGAGACGGAGAAGGAGAAGGACAAGGTTTTTGGCCACGGCGTTTTGTGGGGCAGTGGCAACAACGTCCGTATGAACGTGTTGGTGCGGAGTCGCAGACAAAAGTGATGGGATTGCTACGTGCTTCGCCGCTTAAGCACCCCTGATCTACGACATTGCTGTTTAAATACGCCAGATTATAGCAAAAATGCTGTTTTCCATCTGTTGTCCCTGGGCAGGTGACACCACAGCAAAAACAACAAAAACAAGTGACAACAGCAGCAGTAAAACATTAAACGTGGTTTTCCTTTAGAGAGAGAGTTCCAGAACTTAGAGCCTTTGACTGAGAGACACTTTGTCTGAATGTAGAGCGTCTGTGTGGACCTCACAGTTCATCTGGGGTCTGTGTGGTCACAGTTCCCCGGGTTTTTGTTTTAACAAAATCCTGTAATGGAGGAGGAGCAAAACTTTATATATAAAACATTTGAAATGAACAAAATGATGAAAATTAAGTAAGTTGTAATTGTGTAAAACTGTGCAGTGGTGAACTGAGAATGTTTCTTGTCCAATATTTTCACAGCTTTTTAAAAAAGTGATTCAGCAGGTTTGAGTGTTGTGCCCATGTAGTGCTGCAGATCTCTATATGAGACAGAGTCATAGAGTGTAAAAACATTCGTGCCGCATATAGAGTCATAAAGGATCTTGCCTGTCTAAAATTCACAAAGTTAAAATTAACAGTTTTTGTGAGGTGCTTGATGTGTTTCTTAAATGTCAGTGTCGGGTCCAGCGTCAGTCCAGGTTTTAAACTCTTTGACGAGAGTTCCACCCCGTCCAGAAAGACACTGAGCAGCTGTAACTAGGGTTGCAAAATTCTGGGAATTTTCAAAGTTGGAAACTTTCCATGGGAGTTTTCCGGAATTTTCGGGAATTAATGGGAATAAACTGGGAATGATCAAAGTTGAAGGGTTAGGGGCATCAATATAGTTGGTAGAAAAAATATTGTAGCATAATCTTGGGTAAAATAATCACATTTCTGTGAATAAAGTAGGACAGTATTTTGTGCAGAGCCGTCGAGCCACACCCTCTACATGCATTTTGCATTCCTTTATCACATGATCAATCACTTCTAGAATTCTGAAGAGCTAAAGATACTTTTCTGAGTTCACAGCAAATACAGAACTACTGAGGCCAGACATTTCAGCAAGAGGACGACATGCAGTCAAGTACTGAGGATATCATGAAGTAGATTATATTTGATCTATATATTAAAGATCTATATATTAAAGAATATTAAAGTAGAAAAGTAGAAAAAAATAAATATTGTGTTAGCTTACTGGTAAAGTAGATTTGCGCCATTTCACTGAAGAAGTTATCTTATGATGCTAGCTACCGCAAAATGTGCTAGAGCTAGCTTACTGGGAAACCAGATATGCTAAATATTTATATTTATATGCTAAGTTTTTGGACAGGAGGAGAGTTCCTTTCATTTTAAATTTTGAATTATAAGACACATTTTAGCCAATGTTCATGTTTTGTTGTTCAGTGAAGGAGATACGCAGTGATAAATAAAACATGTGAGTCATGTGTTTTAATTGTCTCCTTTTACAATAATGCTGCTGATGACAAAATAAAATGTTTATGTTTATGTTGGTATATGACTCACAATAATTCCCATAAATTCCCCAAACTTCTGTGCAAAGTTACCAATTTGAAAATTCCCAAAATTCCCACGTCAAAGTTTCCATGGAAATTTTCTGGAAATTTTCCGCCCCTTTGCAACCCTAGCTTGTAACTAAACGGTGATTTTTCCTTTTGAATTTTTAAGTTGAGAAAAACATCCCAAATATTTCGTTTTTCAGGGTTGAATAAAAAACACCAGTATTTAACACTGAGAATCTGATTGAAAAAAAGGCTCTTGCAGAAGCGCAGCGCTGCCCTGTGATTGGACGCTTCATCCCGTGGCTCGAGCCCAAACGCAGCAGCAAGATTTATTCTCATGAGGCATTCAAGATCCCCCCTAAAGCTAAACAAACATTCACTGCAGGCAAATTATGTGTTATTATTATGTGGTGGGAGATGTTGAAAAAGTAATAAAATGAATCGAGCCAAGTCCACTATAAAAATAATAACTTGAGTTTTATGTTGGACTGCAAACGACAAAGATAGAAACCTGACTGAAGGGCCCATATTAGACTATTTTACACTATCATGGAGCTCTTCTGTCAAACAGAAAACACTGTGTTCCACTTTGTGATGTCATGGAAGTGCTCCTCTGTGGTTTTAAACTTCATACACCTTCACTAGAATCATTTGGATCATTTTTTCAGCCCTGGAATTGCCTATCTTTAGTGAACTAGAGGTAAAAGGAGCTGTTCACTTGAAACTTGGAGCTTCGGAGACGTGGACAGACTAATAAAAAAGGATTACTGAAACATGTGAATGAAACAAAACACAAAAAACTCCAGGTCTGTGTTTGAGGAGGTCACGGTGTTATAACATAAAAAAAAGCTCACAAGAGTCAATTTTGTGTGATATAGGAGCTTTAAAGACACAGGTCTCCTCTGTTAAGCTCAGGTCATTAGCTGCTCGTTCAGGCTCCATTTACTCTCACACTCCGATGCACTGATCAATCAAAACACACTTCAGATGTAGTCCTGGTTTAACCCCTGAGAGAACCTGTTCTGAAGGTCACGTTTAGGCTGCGTCCCATTACTCTGTCTTACCCCTTCCCCTTTATCTATGTCATTCACTGCGTGCACATGGACGAGTGTAATCCGATTGCAAACGGATTAGGATCGTATCGAATTCATGTGCACAGGCTAAGGATCATATAGGGATTGGTTTCCCGAATCCGATTGGAACCCCTGGCTTAGGCCGATAGTAAACCGCTCGGTGCTGCCTTGTGCACGATATCTGATCGGATTGGCGTACTGCGCATGCGCAGGAATTTTGGCCAGGGACTTCACCTGGAAGTGGCAGGAGGCGCCGACGCTGTCATAAGTAGCGATTGTTGCCGGAAAAGTCAGACGAAATCATGGCTGCAAAGAAAGAATGCACAACACGTACACCAATGCTGCTCCGTCAAACTCCTCGAGTGCCATCTTTGTATACCGCCACATAGTTTGTTGTGTTTTTATTGAGTAGCCATCACTCGGAAGTAGTTGGACGACAGCGCCACATAGCGTAGCGGAGCCGGCCAGGTCACTGACCATTATCCGATTACACGAGTTTCATGTGCACTTGGATTATAGGACAGATCACCCGCCGAGTAACGGGATCGGATTTGAAGAAATCCAGTTCGATCCTACCAAGTGCATGCAGTGTTTGTCTTGCCCCTTGATACCGAGCTGAGAGGGCTCGGGGTACGAATGTTCCCCTGAGAAATGGGACACCACTTGATTACCATTTGCGTCATTGTCCCTCGCCATGTCAAGGATTATCGGGTATCTCAGCTTGACAAAAACTAGCTTGTTTATACATGAAAGTTTGATGAAAACGATAACGTTGGCTAAACAGACACCGCAACAACAGTTCACTAAAAGTAACGTAGAAGATAAGCGTCGAAAATACATTTATGGGACTCCTTGGCTGGTCGATGTGACGCTGCCATCCTGATCCCAAAACCTGCCTGAGCTTGTTGACGTACCCCTTCGAGCTTAGTTCGTTTCAAGACGATTTAAAGGCCTACTGCGTAACGTTTGTAGTGGAGATATCATCACCTGCTTGGCTCCATGGAGATGTTATTGCTTTGTGTAGAAGGTTCCACAGTATAGATTAAACCTGTCTTTCACAAGGGCGACAAGCAGGTTAGATCTGCGGAGAGTCGCTGCTATTCATAGAAGGAATTAATTTATTTTTAAGCAACAGAAACACCTGTAATGAATAAACTCTTCATGGATGTAAAGTCAGTTTATGGGACATTCCAGACAAAGCAATAACATCTGAACAGAGACAAGCAGGTGGCCGACCCTCTTTTTTTTAACATAGGTACATTCATCTCTGAATACAAACATACAATACAATCAAGTTCATCCTGAAATCCTATATGAGTCTCGTGATTGTTTTTTGAGCTAAAATAATGAATCCAACATAAACAAACATGACTCGGGAGCTCACTGTTATTGGGGCCAAGCACCGAAGGTGTTAGGCACCATAGTGTTTCTACTGATTCTTATTATTGGGACCAAGCACCGAAGGTGCTAGGCACCATAGTGCTTTGTGAATGTTATTGTGGTGATAAAATATGTTGTGGCAGGCACGGCAGAGGACACCTCTCACCCTGCAGGACTGTGGGTTGGGGGGCGTGGTTTACGGCGTATATATTGGGCGCGCCGGTAAAGAGTTTTGGCGGTTTTTATGTGATGGTGGAATAAAGTGTGTTCAAACCCACTTCTGATTCCTGCGCTTCTTCGTCCTGCTACATTGGTGACCCCGATTCGAACATGTTCGAAGCTACAGAGGATCGTGTCTCCTCTTCAAGCATGTCGACCGAACATTTGCAGCCAGTTGCCGTTGCAGCGGCTGTGAAGCTGCCGGATTTCTGGCTCAGCGACCCGGCTTCATGGTTCCAACACATCGAGGCGCTTTTTCACCTGGGTGGGATTACTTCGGACGACTCGAAATACTACATGGTCGTCGCAGCCCTCGATCAGCAGTCCACACGCCGGGTCATGCAGTTATTGCGGTCCCCGCCACGACACGGTAAATACGCCGCTCTCAAGCAGCTGTTACTACGGAGGTACAGCCTGTCTGCCGCGAAGAGGGCAGACAAGCTCCTTTCCCTGCCCGGTTTGGGTGACGGCGCGGCTGTCGATCTCATGGACTCTATGTTGTCTTTGCTGGGTCCAGACGACGGTGGTTTCCTGTTCCCGCACCTCTTCCTGCGCCAGCTCCCGACTTCTGTGCGCGCAGCGTTGGCTAATTCCCCGCACCTGGCCGCGGGTGACTACAGGAGCTTAGCGGAGGAGGCGGATCGTGTCTTGCTGGCTACGCGGGGCTTGGCTGTGAGGAACGTGACGCTGGAACCCATCCAGCCTACCGAGGACAGCGAGGGACCGGCGGTTGTAGCAGAGGTGACGCGCAGACGACGCGGGACGGGCCTGTGCTTTTTCCACCAGCGGTTCGGCAGCAGGGCTAAACGCTATGTTCCGCCGTGCCGGTTTGAGTCGCCGGGAAACGCCAAAGCCGGTGTACTGTCAGATAGAGACGCTTTGTCAGATTGAGACGCCTCCTGCGCTACTGCGCAAGCGCGCATGATGTAATGGTTTTGAAACAGCTGGGTCAGTTTAAAACGCCTCCTCATGCGCGCGCATGCATGCCGTGACGTAATCGTATAAATACGCCCATCTTGGCTCCAGAGGCAGAAGTCCTTTTGTTTGCTACCGAACGAGACAGGAGTCTAGTTATTCTCAACATAACAGGCAAAAGTCGAGTTATTTCAACAAAACGAGGCGGAAAACAAGGCGGACGTCGAGTTATTCTCTACATAACGAGGCAGAAGTAAAAAATTTTTCAGCAGGAGTGGAGTTTTCTACAATTTCAACGCAAGTAAGTAATTTAAGAGTGTTTTGGTTTTATTGTATGTTTTTGCATGTAAAGAACGATAATTAGCGCCAGAATACCTACGTCAGATGATAGTGGTTTGTATTTAACATTTGACTGCATGCTACGTGTCTCGTATTAAACTTATCGTATTAAACCGCGCTAGTGTGCTAGCACACGGCTAGTCTGTAGCCAGAGCTCGTGCAGCTCTTGGCGCACCACCTGTGCATCAAACGCACTCCTGTATGTGTGTATGTATGTTTATATACATATATAATGTGTGTGTACGTATGTATGTGTGTATATATACATATATAATGTGTGTGTACGTATGTACATGTGTGTATATATACATATATAATGTGTATGTATGTGTGTATGTATGTACATGTGTGTATATATACATATATAATGTGTATGTATGTATATAAATACGGTATGTGAATGTTATGAAATAACATGAATGTGGTAAACATTTATAGATTGTCAACATGTCAGAAGACCCTCGTTCTTGTGGATCCACTGGCTAATGAGACGAAGTATGCACGCAAGACCCTTCGAAATTGGATGTAAAGTCTGAGGAAAAATTTGAAGTAAAGTTCTTGGTCTTTTGTATGTGATAATGTGTCTAATGTATTGCATATGCTTGTTATGCTTTTCACACAATAATAGGAACTTCTTGAGGATGGCAGGCCGTTCAGTCCCAAGACAGATGGACTCTTCAAACTGTTCCACATGAAATGCAGCAAGATGGCAGTAGCTGTGGCATTTTGGTTTTAAAGGTAAAGATTTCACTGTTTCCACTAATTTCTTTCTCTTGTATCTATCCAATTATATGTTACTAAATGCCTAAAATTGCATTTTGAATTTTGCAGAAGAGACCCGACAGAAGTCTTGAAGGCTCGACTAGAGGTCACTCGTGCACTCGTAGAGGCCTCATCACTGCGTTAATTTCCTTCAGCAAGATGCCACTAGCTGTGGGATTTTGGAGTGTAAAGGTAAAGTTTTCACTATTTCCACTAATTTCTTATATGTAAGTGAATGCCTAAAATTGCATTTTGAATTTTGCAGAAGAGATTTTGAAACGCCAATCAAGACCGACCCGACAGAAGTCTTGAAGGCTCGACTAGACGTCACACGTGCACTCCTAGAGGCCTCATCATAAATATATAAATAAATGTTTCTTCTGTTGTACCTTTTCCTGTCCTCATAAATCATGAATAAGAGACAAGCCCATTGTTTAAAATTCAATTGCATGAAATGTATTTATTTATAATGTTGACCAACAGTAACTGTTTAACGTGCCAGAATTAGCCAAGAGGCTAGTTTTCATCTGTTGTCCGTTGCCACGGTGTACAGATGGCTCCTTAAAGACATTTGCAGACGTGGTTAAGAAGTAGAAAAGCATTAAGTCTTGAGCAGTGAATCATAGTGAAGACAAATGACAAACAAAATAATTAAAACAGGTTATTAAGAGCAGCTTGCAATTAATAACAGTAAAAGATTATGTTAAAAAAGCACAAGAAAATAACTAAATACTGACCTGTCTGGTTTAATTATTTTGAATGAAAACTAACGATGCAGTCAAATGTTAAATCCAAACTATTATCATCTGACATATGTATTCTGGCACAAATCTAACGTTAACATCTCGTTCTTGCTTAATTGGTTAAAACACAATAAAACCAATACTGTTAAAATGTTACTTGCACAGTAGCGCATAAAACTGTCAAAGCGTCTCATTCTGACAGTACAATAAAACTGTCAAAGCGTCTCATTCTGACAGTACAATAAAACTGTCAAAGCGAGACGCTTTGACAGCCCAGCTGTTTTTAAACCATTACTTCATATGCGCAGTAACAAAGCGTCTCATTCTGACAGTACAATAATTTAAGCCCAGCTGTTTTTAAACCATTATTTCATATGAAATAATGGTTTAAAAACAGCTGGGCTGTCAAAGCGACACGCTTTGACAGTCTTTGTTACTGCGCATATGAAGTAATGGTTTAAAAACAGCTGGGCTGTCAAAGCGTCTCGCTTATCTGACGTAGGTATTCTGCCACAAATCTAGCATTCACATCTCGTTTGTTACATGCTTAATTGGTTAAAACATACAATAAAAGCGTACGGTGTTCTCTCAGAAAGCGTCTCAATCTGACAGTACAACGGCTACCATTACATCATGCGCGCTTGCGCAGTAGCGCTCATCTCGGCGCTGTAGCTCAGCTGTTTCTAAACCATTACATCATCTCGTTCGTTACATGCTTAATTGGTTAAAACATACAATAAAACCAATAAAAGCGTACGGTGTACTCTCAGAAAGCGTCTCAATCTGACAGTACAACGGCTACCATTACATCATGCGCGCTTGCGCAGTAGCGCAGGAGGCGTCTCAATCTGACAAAGCGTCTCTATCTGACAGTACACCGGCGCTCAGTAGCGGCCGTGGGCGCCGGCGATCGCGGTGAGCTGCTTTTTATAAAAGACTCGCTGTCTGGACGACGTTTCCTAGTGGACTCCGGATCGCAAGTGAGCCTGCTTCCCCCGGTCAACGCGGATCTAACGGCCCGAGGCAGCGGCCCACCGTTAAGCGCTGCTAATGGATCCTCCATTGTGACTTTTGGTTCAAGGTCTGTGACTGTTTGTTTTCATGGACGCAGCACGGAGTGGGATTTTGTGATCGCATCTATTACGGTCCCCATTATTGGCGCTGATTTTCTGTGTGCTAATGGGTTACTCATTGATGTTGCGAACAAACGTTTGATTGATGCTGTGTCTTTTGCTACCTTGCCTTGTCAGACCGGGGGACCTGGGCCGTTAACACATGCTAACTTTTTAGCTGCGGGCGATGTTTTTCAGCGTTTGTTGTCGGAGTTTCCGTCGTTGACAACACCTGCCTTTTCCACCGCCAGTACCAGGCACGGTGTGGAGCATTTCATACCCACGGTGGGTCCGCCCGTTTTCGCGCGTGCAAGACGTCTCGACTCTATTAAATTAGCTACAGCCAAGGAGGAGTTCGCAAATATGGAACGGTTGGGAATAGTGAGGCGTTCTAACAGTCTATGGGCCTCGCCTTTGCACCTGGTACCCAAAGCGGATGGGTCGTGGCGGCCGTGCGGTGATTTCCACCGTTTGAATAATGTTACCACGCATGATCGTTACCCTATACCACACATTCAGGATATTTCCGTTTGCCTGGCGGGCGCCACTATTTTTTCTAAGGTGGACCTGGTGCGCGGTTATCACCAGGTGCCTGTACATGCAGAAGATGTGCCCAAGACCGCGGTCATTACCCCGTTTGGACTGTTCGAGTTCCTGCGTATGCCTTTCGGCCTTAAAGGGGCAGCACAAACTTTTCAGAGGCTGATGGATTCGGTGTTGCATGGTTTTGAGTTCGTGTTTGTCTGCCTGGATGACATATTAGTCTCTAGTACGTCCACAGACGAGCACCTGTCACACCTCAAACAGGTTTTCCAGCGACTTGATGAACACGGCTTGATTGTCAACACAGCAAAGTGCCAGTTTGGACTGTCCGTGATTGACTTCTTGGGCCACCACATTTCGTCACAAGGTGCGGTTCCTTTGCCCTCTAAGGTCCAGGCGGTAGCAGACTTCCCACGCCCGGTCTCAGTTAAGGCGCTGCAGGAGTTTCTGGGCATGGTCAATTTTTACAACCGTTTCCTTCCTCGGGCAGCACACCTACTGCAGCCGCTTTACGGGGCCCTGAGGCTCAAGAAGGCCGCGAACCCCGTTGACTGGACCCCGGATCGGGTCCAAGCTTTTGAAGGGGCTAAGTCTGCCCTTGCGAACACGACACTCCTCGCGCACCCCGTGCCTATGGCACCCATAGCCCTGACAACAGACGCGTCCGACGTGGCCGTGGGCGCGGTGGTCGAGCAGCGTGTGGCCGGTGTGTGGCAGCCTCTCGCGTTTTTTAGCCGCAAGCTCCGGGATAGTGAGCGCAAGTACAGTGTTTTTGACCGGGAGTTGTTAGCGTTGTACCTCGCAACCCGTCACTTCCGGTTCCTACTGGAGGGCCGCTCTTTTACGGCTTATGTAGACCATAAGCCGCTAACTTTTGCAATGTCCAAGGTTACGGAGCCATGGTCTGCTCGCCAGCAGCGCCACCTGGCCGCCATCTCCGAGTTTACTACGGACATTCAGCACGTAGCAGGGAAGTCCAACCGGGTGGCCGACTGTCTGTCACGAGTGCTCGTGTGCCCGGTGCACCTCGGGATGGATTTTCAGGCCATGGCCACAGATCAGCTCAGTGACCCGGATGTCATGGCCCTCAAGTCAGCGGATACAGGTCTCAGGTTAGAGAATGTGGAGGTGCAGGTAGACGGCCCCAAGCTTCTCTGTGACATCTCCATGGGTAGACCACGGCTTGTGGTACCGACCTCTTGGCGTCGCCAGGTTTTTAACTCGGTTCACTCCCTGTCGCACCCTGGGGTTCGGGCCTCAGTTAAATTGGTGGGGTCCAAGTTTGTATGGCCTGGGTTCCGCAAGGAGGTTAAGGAGTGGGCGGCCGCCTGTGTCGCATGTCAGCGGGCAAAGGTCCACTGACACACCAAGGCTCCCCTTGAACCTTTTCCGATTCCAAACAGGCGTTTCGAGCATGTGCATGTGGATCTGGTGGGCCCTCTCCCGCCTTCGCGCGGTTTTACGCACCTCCTTACAATAGTGGATCGCACCACCAGATGGCCAGAGGCAGTTCCACTGTCTTCTACAACATCTGCGGATGTGGCGCGTGCGTTTCTTTCAGCCTGGGTTTCGCGTTTTGGGACACCGTCGGATGTCACGTCCGACAGGGGCTCCCAGTTCGTATCAGAGTTATGGTCAGAGCTGGCGGTGTCCTTGGGGGTCCGGGTTCATCGCACTACCGCGTGCCACCCTCAAGCTAACGGGTTGTGTGAACGTTTTCACCGGTCACTCAAAGCGGCTTTGCGGGCGGCGCTGTCTGGGGGTGATTGGGTGGATCGTTTACACTGGGTGTTGCTGGGTCTGCGTACGGCCCCCAAGGACGACCTGAATGCCTCTCCAGCAGAGTTAGTTTTCGGTCAGCCACTCCGGGTGCCTGGTGAATTTTTGCCTGCAGGTTCCACTCTGCAGCGGCTACCTTGTACAGAACCCGCCTTGTTTGGCGGCACTCTCGCTCCAGGTCCTGTTCACCACTGTTTTCCGAGGTCGTTTGTCCCCGTGGAACTTATGTCGGCCCGTTTTGTTTTCGTGCGGCATGATTCTCACCGCTCGCCCCTGCAACCTCCTTACGACGGACCTTTTCGTGTGCTTGAACCAGGTTCCAAGCATTTTGTCCTGGATATGGGTGGGCGGAGAGAACGTGTTACGGTTGATAGACTTAAACCAGCGCACATGGTAGCGGACGAAGTTATGTTGCCGGCCCAGGTTGCCGGCCCAGGTCCCCCGCAGGGGTCGTCCCCCTTCCAAGATTCCGGTTGTTCCTGCACCTACTGTTCGTCCTGAGTTAAGGTACAGCCGTTATGGCAGACTCATTAAGCCTGTTTTAAGTGCCTAATTTCTGTTTTGGCAGTCCCTTCTGGGTGTTCGGGGGGGGGGGCTGTGTGGTAGGCACGGCAGAGGACACCTCTCACCCTGCAGGACTGTGGGTTGGGGGCGTGGTTTACAGCGTATATATTGGGCGCGCCGGTAAAGAGTTTTGGCGGTTTTTATGTGATGGTGGAATAAAGTGTGTTCAAACCCACTTCTGATTCCTGCGCTTCTTCGTCCTGCTACAATGTACTATTATGTACCTGAAGTGTGTATTATTGTGTACCTTGTAATATTAAAAGATAAAAAAAGTGTTTCTACTGCGTTGCCTAGCAACATTGCCTAGCAACCTTTTGATCTTGTCAAGACACATGTCTTGTCTACTGATTCTTATTATTATTATTATACATTATTCCTCTAAACATGGGAGTCTATGGCAACCCCTAGAACCGTCTGGTAAAAAGTTGTGAAATTTTGCATGCACATTCCAGCCAGTCTCCTCATTACCCACAGCAATTTATAGGCCCCCAGCCCCAACCGTCTAGTGCCACCAGCAGGTCAAAGTTGCAAAAATGTTCAGGAATTTTCTGCGTTGCTAGGCAACGTACCTAGCAACCTTTGATCTGTCTTTGATGTGTCTTTGATCTGTTAAACCTTGTTAGACCCTGTCAGACCCTGTCAGACTCTGTTAGACCCTGTCAGACCCTGCATGCGGCCTACATGCTGAGGCCTACATGCACCTTTGGTGCTTGGCCCCACATTGCTGCTTGCAGCTATATTGATTCATTGGTTTTGGTAACAACGCCGTGGGCACTTTGAATCTGATAATCAGGAAAAAATCTCAGATATTTTGCGTGTTGCTCTTCCACAGATGATTGGCAGCACTTCTTATTCACACAGACGAGAAGCCAGTTTATATTTTAAGTTTGTTTTTATTAAAAGTGCAGCACAGGACACAGCAAAGGTTTTAAAGGGCCCATATTTTACCATTTTCTGATCTGTCCCAAGAGTCCAATAGTCCAACAGTCCAACAGTCCAACAGTCCCCAAGAGTCCAAGTGTCCAAGAGTCCAAGAGTCCAAGAGTCCAATAGTCCAACAGTCCAACAGTCCAATAGTCCGACAGTCCCCAACAGTTTAACAGTCCAATAGTCCAACAGCCCCCAACAGTCCCCAACAGTGCAACAGTCCAAGAGTCCAACAGTCCAAGAGTTCACTAGTCCAACAGTCCCCAAACAGACCAAGAGTCCAGGAGTCTAATAGTCCAACAGTCCAAGAGTCCAATAATCCAACAGTCCAAGATTCCAACAGTCCAAGAGTCCAATAGTCCAACAGTCCAATAGTCCAACAGTCCAAGAGTCCAATAGTCCAACAGTCCAATAGTCCAAGAATCCAAGAGTCCAACAGTCCAACATTCTAAGAGTCCAAGAGTCCAATGATCCAAGACACAAAGCTGAACTGTAATTAAATAAATGCAAGTCAGAAATGTCTGAATAATGCCATACTATGCAACATTCCCCACCTTCCCCCTTCTCTCCTGTAGGTGCTGGACTCGTGGGTGTTTGGCCGTATCTTCTGCGATATCTGGGCGGCGGTGGATGTCCTCTGCTGTACGGCCTCCATCATGTCTCTGTGCGTCATCTCCATCGACCGCTACATCGGGGTCCGTTACCCGCTGCAGTACCCCTCCATCGTGACGGAACAGCGCGCCCTGCTGGCCATGCTCGGCGTCTGGGTCCTTGCCATCGTCATCTCCATCGGGCCTCTGCTCGGGTGGAAGCAGCCTCCATCACAGGTGACTACACTACCCACAATGCATCATCAAACAGCCATCTTCTGTAATATTCCACCTTAAGACAAAAGCGTAATTTTGTTAAAGAAGTATAGTAGTATAGAGTATAGAAGTAGTATCTATAGATATAATCTCTGATGGATCACTGTGCTCTAATTTAGACATTTTAAATCACAATATTCATCTAAAACGACTTCACAAAAGAAACACTGACTTCTGTGATAGAAAACTGTGGTGTCCAGTTTTTTTTGTTTTTCATTGGTGCAAAAGAGAATGGAGAAAGTACAGTAGAAGTCCAGTTTAAACCCAGACGTAATCCAGACGTAGTCCAGCCCTAGTCCAGTCCTAGTTCAGACCTAGTCCAGACCTAGTCTACTCCAAATCCAGTCCTAGTCCAGACCTAATCCAGACCTAGTCCAGACCTAGTCCAGTCCTAGTCCAGACCTAGTCCAGACCTAGTCCAGTCCTAGTCCAGACCTAGTCCAGTAGTCTACTCTAAACCCAGTCCTAGTCCATTCCTAGTCCAGTCCTAGTCCATTCCTAGTCCAGTCCTAGTCCAGTTCTAGTCCAGTCCTAGTCCAGACCTAGTCCAGTCCTAGTCCAGACCTAGTCCAGTCTTAGTACAGACCTAGTCCAGACCTAGTCCAGTTCTAGTACAGACCTAGTCCAGTCCTGTCCTAGTACAGACCTAGTCCAGGCCTAGTCCAGTTCTAGTCCAGACCTAGTCCAGTCCTAGTCCAGACCTAGTCCAGTTCTGGTACAGCCCTAGTCCAGTCCTAGTCCAGACTTAGTCCAGTCCTAGTACAGACCTAGTCCAGACCTAGTCCAGTCCTAGTACAGACCTAGTCCAGTCCTAGTCCAGTCCTAGTACAGACCTAGTCCAGTCCTAGTCCAGTTCTAGTCCAGTCCTAGACCAGGCCTAGTCTACTCTAAATCCAGACCTAGTCCTAGTCTTAGTCCAAGTCTTTTTAAACTCTACTGCTCTAATCTCTACTGAACTAAATGTCACAGCTCCTCCTCATCTTTTAACGTGAAAACTCCCACTTCATGACATCACCAAGGTGGAACAGAGCATTTTCAGATTTGGAGATGTAAACAGACGAATGTAGGTGTAATATAGGACCTTTAAATGATAAATCAATTGTATAAGAGGGTTTGTGAATTAAAAAAGCAAAAGAAAAGCAAAAATTATAAACAGTAAACCCCCAATCAAACAAGCCGGGAAAAGAGAGCAATTTATGGAACAAATTTTCAATAAAGAATCCAAAATTCCCAAAAGACTGTGCAGAACATGAGAAAGATTATCTCGTGCGATGTGTTTACATTTGGATTGGACAAATATAGAGAAGTTCTGATGAGCTGCACCTCTTACTTTTACAAAAGGCAGTTCTAAGATCGCAACAAAAACGTGAATCAAAATAAAGAAAAAAAAAATTGTGAGACCAAAATTGGGAACTCAATCGCACAATTTCTTCTCATCTTGTCCTGTTTTTGTGGAAATTGTCCCTAATGAATTTCCATGGGTTGGTTTAATGGGCCCGTATTACGATATTTTCTGATCTATGTTCTAAAGTTGTTTCCTCGCCAAAGAACAGACCTGGAGTTGTACAGAGCAGTGGGCGCGTACCAGGAGATTGGAACAGGAGTATAAAAATTACTCAAACATGCACGAATCCATTTAACTCAGGGGTGTCAAATTCAAGAGTCCAACAGTCCAAGAGTCCAACAGACCAAGAGTCCAACAGACCAAGAGTCCAACAGACCAAGAGTCCAACAGTCCAACAGTCCAACAGACCAAGAGTCCAACAGACCAAGAGTCCAAGAGTCCAACAGACCAAGAGTCCAACAGACCAAGAGTCCAACAGACCAAGAGTCCAAGAGTCCAACAGACCAAGAGTCCAACAGTCCAAGAGTCCAAGAGTCCAACAGACCAAGAGTCCAAGAGTCCAACAGACCAAGGGTCCAACAGTCCAACAATCCAACAGTCCAATAGTCCAAGAGTCCAGCAGTCCAACGGTCCAACAGTCCCAGAGACCAACAGTCCAAGAGTCCAAGAGTCCAACAGTCCAACAGTCCAACAGTCCAAGAGTCCAACAGTCCAAGGGTCCAACAGTCCAACAATCCAACAGTCCAATAGTCCAAGAGTCCAACAGTCCAAGAGTCCAACAGTCCAAGAGTCCAAGAGTCCAACAGTCCAACAGTAACCCTAACCCCCCATCCCCGAGTTATTCACAGATTCTGAAAGTGTAGATTCTAAGATTTCCAACAATGCCTTACACATGGAAATATGAAAACTTTTGAAGAATTCAATAATACACAGGATAATATGTTATCACACACCTTAGTCCTGGTTCAGACCTGGTTTAGTCCTGGTTTAGACCTGGTTTAGTCTTGGTTTAGTCCTGGTTTAGTCCTGGTTTAGACCTGGTTTAGTCCTGGTTTAGACCTGGTTTAGTCTTGGTTTAGTCCCGGTTTAGTCCCGGTTTAGTCCCGGTTTAGTCCTGTACACACACGCTGACATAAGGCCCCTGCTGTCAGATAATCTGTCCCTTTGATGCAAAAATAATCTGATAATATGACTCACCCCATAAGAACGCATCAGCTCCGTGGTAACAGTTTGCCGTGTTGTCCGCTAGTTTGCGTATCCACGTGTATGCGCGTGTCCAACAGTCCAACAGACCAAGAGTCCAAGAGTCCAACAGTCCAAGAGTCCAACAGACCAAGAGTCCAAGAGTCCAACAGACCAAGAGTCCAACAGACCAAGAGTCCAACAGTCCAACAGTCCAAGAGTCCAACAGACCAAGAGTCCAACAGACCAAGAGTCCAAGAGTCCAACAGACCAAGAGTCCAACAGTCTAAGAGTCCAAGAGTCCAACAGACCAAGAGTCCAACAGACCAAGGGTCCAACAGTCCAACAATCCAACAGTCCAATAGTCCAAGAGTCCAAGAGTCCAAGAGTCCAACAGTCCAACAGTCCAACAGTCCAACAGTCCAACAGTAACCCTAACCCTAACCCCCCATCCCCCAGTTATTCACAGATTCTGAAAGTGTAGATTCTAAGATTTCCAACAATGCCTTACACATGGAAATATGAAAACTTTTGAAGAATTCAATAATACACAGGATAATATGTTATCACACACCTTAGTCCTGGTTCAGACCTAGTTTAGTCCTGGTTTAGACCTGGTTTAGTCTTGGTTTAGTCCTGGTTTAGACCTGGTTTAGTCCTGGTTTAGACCTGGTTTAGTCTTGGTTTAGTCCCGGTTTAGTCCCGGTTTAGTCCTGTACACACACGCTGACATAAGGCCCCTGCTGTCAGATAATCTGTCCCTTTGATGCAGAAATAATCTGATAATCTGACTCACCCCATAAGAACGCATCAGCTCCGTTGTAACAGTTTGCCGTGTTGTCTGCTAGTTTGCGTATCCACGTGTATGCGCGTGTCGCGTATATCCACGGACTTTAATTATCCGGAGGTCCGGAGAAATGGACATATACTGAACGTATCGGCGAATTTCGCCGAAAGGTGAGGGATTTTCATGCCTGCAGTGAAGCGGTGAAGCACGTAGCAATCCCGCCACTCTTGTCTGCGACTCCGCACCAACACGTTTATACGGACGTTGTTGCCACTGCCCCGTGGCCAAAAACCTTGTCCTTCTCCTCCTTAAAGGTCCCATGGCATGAAATTTTCACTTTCTGAGGTTTTTGAACGTTAATGTGAGCTCCCCTACCCTGTTTAGTTTTGGCCCAAATTACCTTGAGCAGAACTTTTGACTGCAAGTTTTTTTTAATCTGCCTTGATAAGACAATATTATTTTATTTATTTGTTTATTTCAGGGACAGTGCATATTAATCAACATTTGCATGTAAATATGCCAGAGTTAGCCAAACGGCTAATTTTCATCTGTAGTCCCTAACAGATGTTAGGTGTCATTTCAACATAACAAAAAATCACATGACTTCAGTTAAAATTCATCATTCTAAAAAGTACATTACTTCAGTTAAAATTCATCATTCTAAAAAGTGCATTACTTAAGACAACTCAATTACAAACATTCACCCGCAATCAATAACCAGTCAATTACAAATATTCACTCTCACTCAATCACTTAATCACTTAGTCACTTAATAATAACTTTAATATTTATTGTGTGGTTTTGAGGATCTTAGCGTGAATAAAGGACTGAAGCTCATTCTAACGTGTTAAACATACATATATTTCAATTACTGACTGTCCTGAGCACCAGTCTATGGCCCTCGATCGGCCCTCTGCTTCATCTGTGTTTAGACATGTGGCCCTTAATAAAAAAAAAAGTTTGCACACCCCTGTTGTAGTAGAAATAATAATACTACTTTTTTCTTTAGTATCATTTCTACCACAGATACTTGTATTAGGAGCGGGACTCACTGTCATAAAAGCCTGAATAATCAGAATGTCGATCTTTCCCTGAAAGACAATTTGGTGACAATATTTGAAAAGCTGTTTCCGCCCGGTTTCGAACCGGGGACCTTTCGCGTGTGAGGCGAACGTGATAACCACTACACTACGGAAACTGTGCACAGAGTGGTCCACACACATTTGAGCTGCAGATGTAGAACACAAGTCCATTCAGAGTTCTGGGATTTGTGGATTGATTTAATCATGAGCAGTAGCTCCTCCATAAGGGGGCGCTGTACTGTCACCCTGAATATTTCCCGGCCATAAATACACAAAAACATGATTCAAAACACGACAGTCCAGCTTCACAAACCGATGAGGTTCAGCAGGATGCACCCTGATCACTCTGAAGGGGGAGGGACTTAGCACAGGGAGCGCGTCAAAAACAAAAGTGAAACTTCAAAAACATCAATACAGGACAGGACCAGAGACAGGACCAGGGACAGGACCAGAGACAGGACCAGGGACAGGACCAGAGACAGGACCAGGGACAGGACCAGAGACAGGACCAGGGACAGGACCAGAGACAGGACCAGGGACAGGACCAAAGACAGGACCAAAGACAGGACCAGAGACAGGACCAGGGACAGGACCAGGGACAGGACCAGGGACAGGAGACAGGACCAGGGAGAGGACCAGAGACAGGAGACAGGACCAAAAAGACAGCCCAAACGGGCGATTCTGAACAAGGGAAGTTTCTGACGTCACACTCGCGGAAAGGTTTCCACCCCCGTCTGGATGTCTACCCACCGTCTCTGGAAATCACGCCCAGAGAGTTTGGACCGCAAATGAGCTACGAAATGCATCTCGCATTTCGTAGCTCGTTTCCAGGCTCGGATGTCCTTTATCCGAGCCTCCGAACCTCTTAAACACTAGTGTTTTCATTTTATTTTCTGTGGAAATGTGTTTATTTTTAAATGGAAAGCGTCTCATATCTTCCTCCACTCTTAAAACACGGAAGTGGGTGACAGCGCAACTTTAGGCGACTTCTGTAAACACTGAGCACGCTCACTGCACGTGACCTCGTTGTGTCCTCCAAGGTGCATGCGGGACACTTTTGGGGCGTTTAAAGTTCACACTGGAGATCACATACAAGTCGTATTTAATTGGAAATGTGAACGGCCTTGCAAAAAAATCAGATTTCACAAAAAAATCGGAATTGAGCATTAAGCCCTGCAGTCTGAACGTGTCCATACGCGATCGACTGACACTCTGGAGATTATTCCGTAGGTAGTGGAAATTTGTTTTAGAAATATAGTTTAACTCTTCAGTAGCAGATCCCCCAACAGGAAAGTTACATAGTGGGTCTTTAATTAATCCAGATATTCCAATCCGATGGAATATACACTATCCCCGCAAAAAGATTGCGGGGATAGTGTATATTCCATCGGATTGTACTTTTCCCCCTGTATTTCCGGCCTGGCCTCGCTCAGACTCATAATTGTTTTTCCTCAAAGTTTCAAACACAAACAGCAGTGGCTCCGGGTTCAGATCCACAGATTTGTGTATTTGTTTTAAGATTTAGATTTAATTTGCGAAATGGAAAATGTCAAAAAGGCCACAGCTGTTGTTTCTGTACCCACAGTTTGAGACAGTTTCCCTCAGGTTCTGGTGAAGAGTTTTCTGATCTTTCTGGTCTGGACTAGGACTGGACTAGGTCTGGACTAGGTCTGGACTAGGACTGGACTAGGTCTGGACTAGGACTGGACTAGGACTGGACTAGGTCTGGACTAGAACTGGACTAGGTCTGGACTAGGTCTGGACTAGGTCTGGACTAGGTCTGGAATACTAGAATCTGATTTTCGATATTTTTTGGAGCAGCTGGTTCCTCGTCCCTCAAACACAGGACTAAACCTGGACCAGACTAAGACTAAACCTGGGCTAGACCAGGACTAAACCTGGACCAGACTAAACCTGGGCTAGACCAAGACTAAACCTGGGCTAGACCAAGACTAAACATGGGCTAGACCAAGACTAAACCTGGGCTAGACCAGGACTAAACTTGGGCCAGACCAAGACTAAACCTGGGTTAGACCAAGACTAAACCTGGGCTAGATCAGGACTAAACTTGGGCCAGAACAAGACTAAACCTGGGCTAGACCAGGACTAAATTTGGACCAGACTAAGACTAAACCTGGGCTAGACCAGGACTAAACCTGGGCTAGACCAAGACTAAACCTGGGCTAGACCAGGACTAAACTTGGGCTAGACCAAGACTAATCCTGGGCTAGACCAAAACTAAACCTGGGCCAGACCAAGACTAAACCTGGGCCAGGCTAAGACTAAACCTGGGCTAGATCAGGACTAAACCTGGGCTAGACCAGGACTAAACCTGGGCTAGACCAAGACTAAACCTGGGCTAGACCAGGACTAAACTTGGGCTAGACCAAGACTAAACCTGGGCTAGACCAAGACTAAACCTGGGTTAGACCAGGACTAAACTGGGGCTAGACCAAGACTAAACCTGGGCTAGAGCAGGACTAAACCTGGGCCAGACCAGGACTAAACCTGGGCTAGACCAGGACTAAACCTGGGCCAGACCAAGACTAAACCTTGGCTAGACCAGGACTAAACTTGGGCTAGACCAAGACTAAACCTGGGCTAGACCAGGACTAAACCTGGGCCAAACCAAGACTAAACCTGGGCTAGACCAGGACTAAACCTGGGCTAGACCAAGACTAAACCTGGGCTAGAGCAGGACTAAACCTGGGCTAGACCAGGACTAAACCTGGGCCAGACCAGGACTAAACCTGGGCTAGACCAGGACTAAACCTGGGCCAGACCAAGACTAAACCTGGGCTAGACCAAGACTAAACCTGGGCTAGACCAGGACTAAACCTGGGCCAGACCAAGACTAAACCTAGGCTATACCCAGTGGTGAAAGTAGTTTTCATTTCTTACAGGTGAAGAATCCCTCAGTCGTCCAGGTAGAATCCATGATAAAAGGAGAAATTCAATTTGTCAACTGGACAAAGTTTGTTTGGTCAAAAACGTTTTCGACCAAACAAACTTTGTCCAGTTGACAAATTTGTGCAGTTGACAAATTGAATTTTTCCTTTTATCATTTCTTACAGGTGCTATAATGTCCAGTGCATCACTTTACCGTTTAAAAACAAACAAACAAAAAAAACACTAGTTTTACTGTTTTTTTTTTTGTGTTTTTTTTTCGTTTTACACCTTAAAATATAACTAGAGTGCTGACTCAGCATAAACCCTCTCTTGCTAGGGGGGATTTGAACTTACAACCCCCAGGGGGAAAAGTCAATGACTTACCAATTGAGCTAACCAGACGGTAGGTTTCAGTTATTCTCGAAAGGCATAGTGTGGTTGTTTTGTGTTTTTTACTTAAATAGCGCACCTTACTTTTTTTTTCAAATGTGGGTTTTGGCCACCATTAACCATATTCTCTTAGCGGTGCTGCGTACCGGCTGTGAATTTTATACCGGTGCGCCGTTCCGGTTCGCACTGCTTTACTTTCACCACTGGCTATACCAAAACTAAATCTGGGCTAGACCAGGACTAAACCTGGGCCAGACTAAGACTAAACCTGAACTAGACCAAGACTAAACCTGGGCTAGACCAGGACTAAACCTGGGCCAGACTAAGACTAAACCTGGGCTAGACCAGGACTGAACTGGGCCAGACTAGGACTAAACGTCGGGTTCCCTCAGGTTCTCTCGGGTTCCCTCAGGTTCCCTCAGGTTCCCTCGGGTTCCCTCAAGTTCTCTTGGTTTCTCTCGGGTTCCCTCAGGTTCTCTTGGGTTCTCTCGGGTTCCCTCAGGTTCTTTTGGGTTCCCTCAAGTTCTCTCGGGTTCTCTTCGGTTCTGTCTGGTTCTCTCGGGTTCTCTCGGGTTTTCTGATCTTTTTCTGATCTTTTCCTCATCAAAAACAGACCTGGACTTGCGTTTTGTTTCATTCACAAACTGCAGATTTAGGCCGAGTTCTTCTCTCAAACTGAAAACACTCTGTTCCACCTTGTGATGTCATGTGGTGATACGGGATGATGTTCAGTGTGTTTTTAAACTCCAGTTCCAGTTCAGTCCTAGTCCAGTCTTAGTCCAACTCCAGCCCTGGTCCATGCATAGTTCAGTCCTAGTCTAGTCCAGATCCAGCCCATTTCTAGTCCAGTCTAAGTCCAGTTCTAGTCCAGTCTAAATCCAGTCCTAGTCCAGTTCTAGTCCCAATCTTAGTCCCAGTCCCAGTTTTAGTCCAGTCTAAATCCAGTCCTAGTCCAAACCTAGTTCTAGTTCTAGTCTGTTGTAGTTCTAGTTCAATCCTAGTCCAGTCCTTGTTCAGTTTTAGTCCCAGTCCAAGTCTTGGTCCCAGTCCAGACCTAGTCCAGACTAAATCCAGACTAAGACTCAGTTCTGTGTAATCAAGGACCTTTTTAATGTTTGTCTCCAGGACGACACAGTTTGCCTGATCACTGAGGAACCTTTCTACGCCCTGTTCTCGTCTCTGGGCTCGTTCTACATCCCGCTCGCCGTCATCCTCGCCATGTACTTCCGCGTTTACATCGTGGCCAAACGCACCACCAAAAACCTGGAGGCCGGAGTCATGAAGGAGCAGATGCAGAACTCCAGCGGGGAACTGACCCTCCGGATCCACTGCCGGAGCCAGGACTCCAGCCCCGCCCTCCGAGGCTCCGGGGGAGGCGCCGCGGCGAGGAGCACGCTGTCCGTCAAACTCCTCAAGTTCAGCCGAGAGAAGAAAGCCGCCAAAACGCTCGGGGTCGTCGTCGGAATGTTCATCCTCTGCTGGCTGCCATTTTTCCTCACCCTGCCCCTCAGTACGTACGACGGGACTAAGACTGGGACTAGAACTGGACTAGGACTGGACTAAGACTGGACTAGGACTGGGACTGGGACTGGGACTAAAACTGGACTAAGACTGGGACTGGGACTGGAACTGGGACTGGGACTAAAACTGGACTAGGACTGGACTAGGACTGGGACTCAGACTGGAATAGGACTGGACTAAAACTAGGACTGGGACTAAAACTGGGACTAAGATTGGGACTAGAACTGGACTAGGACTGGACTAAGACTGGACTAGGACTGGGATTCAGACTGGAACTGGGACTGAGACTAAAACTAGACTAGAACTGGACTAAGACTGGACTGGGACTGGGACTAAGACTGGACGAGGACTGGACTAAAACTGGACTAAGACTGGGACTGGAACTCGGACTAAAACTGGACGAGGACTGGACTAAAACTGGACTAAGACTGGGACTGGGACTAAAACTGGGACTGGGACTAAAACTGGACTAAGACTGGAACTGGGACTAAAACTGGACTAGGAGTGGACCACAACTGCACTAGGCCTGAACTAGAACTGGACTAGGTATGGACTAGGTCTGGACTACAACTGAACTAGGAGTGGACTAAGACTGGACTAGGACTGGGATTCAGACTGGAACTGGGACTGAGACTAAAACTAGACTAGAACTGGACTAAGACTGGACTGGGACTGGGACTAAGACTGGATGAGGACTGGACTAAAACTGGACTAAGACTGGGACTGGAACTCGGACTAAAACTGGATGAGGACTGGACTAAGACTGGGACTGGGACTAAAACTGGAACTGGGACTAAAACTGGACTAAAACTGGACTAAGCCTGGAACTGGGACTAAAATTGGACTAGGAGTGGACCACAATTGCACTAGGCCTGAACTAGAACTGGACTAGGTCTGGACTAGGTCTGGACTACAACTGGACTAAGTCTGGACTAGAACTGGACTAGATTAGGACTAGGACTGGACTAGGACTGGACGAGAACTGGACTAGGTCTGGACTAGAACTGGACTAGGTCTGGACTAGAACTGGACTAGGTCTGGAATATTGATTAGAATCTGATTTTCGATATTTTTTGGAGCGGCTGGTTCCTCGTCCCTCAAACACGTTCATGAAGCTTTTATTATATGATTGAGTGACTTTCCGACAGGAGCACAGCCAAACCCAGACTTCAGTCGTATTTTTCAAACTCTTCGCAAAATAATTGATCTGTTTTACCTCAGGTGACTCTTACTTTTTACGCGCTCTTCAAACATCTTCATTCCTCACCGAAAGGGCCCACACGCTATATTAAACACAACTCCAGGGCTGGACTGGCACAAAAAAACAGCCCTGGCATTTTTGGCTTAGACCGGCCCCTCATAATTAGCGGAGTACAACGGACTAATTTATGTTTGTGTTTCCCGAAGTATTTTTCTATTGTTACGTCTTGGC
The DNA here is from genome assembly GCA_036785185.1 of Paratrypauchen microcephalus. Taxonomy (NCBI): domain Eukaryota; kingdom Metazoa; phylum Chordata; class Actinopteri; order Gobiiformes; family Gobiidae; genus Paratrypauchen; species Paratrypauchen microcephalus. The sequence continues at coordinate 3,358,995 of JAVJIX010000076.1, read as the reverse complement.
CGAGGGGAAACCAGGGCGCAACATTTAAAGGAAAAATCCCCCAAACCACCAGCAAACTCACAGTAACTACACATTCAACGGTTTAATTAAAATGCATCTTGCACACACAAAAAAAACTTTTCTCATCGAATCTACACGATTCACGTAGGTCACCTGTTTTGGCTTCAAAATGGCGAATTTTGCCGAAAGATGAGCGATTTTCATGTCTGTCCATCACCTAAAAGTATTATCCTCACATCACTACTGCTGACCTGCTGTGCCTGTGCGACACTTCCCTGGTCACTCTGTCCCTCGGGTTCCCTAAAGACTAAACCTGGGCCACACCAGGACTAAACCTGGGCTAGACCAGGACTAAACTGGGCCAGACCAGGACTAAACCTGGGCCAGACCAGGACTAAACCTGGGCTAGACCAAGACTAAACCTGGGCTAGACCAAGATTAAACCTGTCCTAGACCAGGACTAAACCTGGGCTAGACCAAGACTAAACCTGGGCTAGACCAAGACTAAACTGGGGCTAGACCAAGACTAAACCTGGGCTAGACCAGGACTAAACTGGGCCAAACCAGGTTCTCTCGGGTTCCCTTGGGTCCCCTTGGGTCCTCTTGGGTTCCCTCGGGCCTGGTTTTGTCCACTGTCTGTATTGAAGATGGACCAATGGGACGCCTCCTCTAAATTGTGGGTGGGTCTCTAAATAAAAAAACAACAAGAACAAAAAAACAACAGCATCAGCCCCTGGGAGTGTCAGCCCACCGGGAAAATGCCCGGTATGCCCGATTACCTGTCCAGGCCTGGAAACACCATTAGAACATGGGTTAAAGAGTCCATTTTGTGTAATATTGGACCTTTAATATCTTTACTGATTCAGTTTTTGGCGGCATTCTCAGCATATTATAATTCAGAAACGTTATTTAAACAAGCGGAGACAGACAAAAGGAGGTTTTTATCTAAAGGAAAAACAGAATGGCGTGAAGATGGGCTGCTCTGTGGTGTTTGGTCTGGCCTCAAAACAAAGAATCAATCCTAAAATGGTTCATTATCTTCTAGACCCTGTTTGGATTCAGACACAGATAATATAGATATGACCTTGTGGACTATCAAAAAACAGATTATTTCATCCTTAAGAAAAATGTTACGTCTCGACTTAAATGTAAGATCACTTCTGTTGCCAGAATACAAACAAAAACACAGCAGGCCTGGAATAAGTGGGAGTGCGGAATAACTTTGGACCACTGCGAGTTTCAAATGAATAAATTCTGTTCCCCCCACGTTTCTAAAATAATAAAGTGGTTTTCAGAGTGTAGAACGTGATGCTGTCCCGGTTATGAGTCTTATCCCGGTTATATACATCAGGCCTAAACCAGGACTAAAACAGGACTAATCCAGGACTACATCAGGCCTAAACCAGGACTAAAACGGGACTAAACCAGGACTACATCAGGTCTAAACCAGGACTAAAACAGGACTAAACCAGGACTAAACCAGGAATACATCAGGCCTAAACCAGGACTAAAACAGGACTAAACCAGGACTAAACCAGGACTGAACCAGGACTAAAACAGGACTATATCAGGCCTAAAACAGGACTAAAACAGGACTATATCAGGCCTAAACCAGGACTAAAACAGGACTAAAACAGGACTACATCAGGCCTAAACCAGGACTAAAACAGGACTAAACCAGGACTAAAACAGAACTAAAACAGGACTACATCAGGTCTAAACCAGGACTAAACCAGGACTACAACAGGCCTAAACCAGGACTAAAACAGGACTAAACCAGGACTAAACCAGGACTGAACCAGGACTAAAACAGGACTATATCAGGCCTAAAACAGGAATAAAACAGGACTACATCAGGTCTAAACCAGGACTAAAACAGGACTAAACCAGGATTAAACCAGGACTACATCAGGCCTAAACCAGGATTAAAACAGGACTAAACCAGGACTAAACCAGGACTGAACCAGGACTAAAACAGGACTATATCAGGCCTAAACCAGGACTAAAACAGGAATATATCAGGCCTAAACCAGGACTATAACAGGACTAAACCAGGACTAAACCAGGACTACATCAGGCCTAAACCAGCACTAAAACAGGACTAAAACAGGACTAAACCAGGACTACATCAGGCCTAAACCAGCACTAAAACAGGACTAAAACAGGACTTAAACAGGACTAAACCAGGACTAAAACAGGACTAAATCAGGCCTAAACCAGGACTAAAACAGGCCTAAACCAGGACTAAAACAGGACTAAAACAGGACTAAATCAGGCCTAAACCAGGACTAAACCAGGACTAAAACAGGACTAAACCAGGACTAAAACAGGACTAAACCAGGACTAAAACAGGACTAAAACAGGACTACATCAGGCCTAAACCAGGATTAAAACAGGAGTAAAACAGGACTAAAACAGGACTAAACCAGGACTATATCAGGCCTAAACCAGGACTAAACCAGGACTATATCAGGCCTAAACCAGGACTAAACCAGGACTACATCAGGCCTAAACCAGGACTATATCAGGCCTAAACCAGGACTAAAACAGGACTAAAACTGGACAAAAACAGGACTAAAACAGGACTAAAACAGGACTACATCAGGTCTAAACCAGGACTAAAACAGGACTACATCAGGTCTAAACCAGTATTTTGTGTGTTCAGGGAAATAATATTGAAAGCCACTGTTAATTTATTTTAATAAAAGAAAATCGACAAAAATGCAGATCAACCTGAGCTCACGTTGCACTGCTCTGCATGAACAAAAAAACAGAACCTTCTAAATCCTGAGCTACATTAAAAGTGTCTAATAAAACTCCAAAGAATCCCTTGACATAACCCCAGACATGTCCTCTGAACTCCGTCTCAAAATTACACGTACGTTCACTTAAAATCCGATAATTCTTCCCGTCTTTTTGCCTAAATCTTCTCTAAACACCAAAACCCGATATTAAATCCAGAGAGCGACCCTGTTCTTATATAGTCAAAAACAACATCGCGGATTTGAACATCTCATGTCCAAATCTGGAGTCTTTTTTAAGGCGCGGCGTTCAGGTACCACGGGACGCGTGCTTTTACTCTCAGGGGTAAACTAGAACTCGACCAGAACTAAACAAGGACTAAACCTGGACTGGACCAGGGCCAGACCGAGATTAGTCTGAAGGTCCAGTTGTGATGTAGACATGACTGGGTCCCATTTCAGTCCTGGTTTAGTCCAAGCATCATCCCTGTGGAAGTATGACTTCCAGGACTAAACCTGGGCCAGACCAGGACTAAACCTAGGCTAGACCAGAACTTAACCAAGACTAAGCCAGACTAGGACTAAAGATGGGCCAGGCCAAGACTAAACCTGAGCTAGACCAGGATCGAACCTGGGGTAGACCAAGACTTAATTTGGCCAGACCAAGACTAAACCTAGGCTAGACCAGGACTAAACTTGCCCAGACTAGGACTAAATCTGGGCAAGACCTGGCCTAAACCTGAGCTAGACCAGGACTAAACCTGGGCTAGACCAAGACTAAACCTGGGCTAGACCAAGACTAAACTTGGCCAGACTAGGACTAAACCTGGGCTAGACCAAGACTAAACCTGGGCTAGACCAGGACTAAACTTGGCCAGACTAGGACTAAATCTGGGCCAGACCAAGAATAAACTTGAGCTAGACCAGGACTAAACCTGGGCTACACCAAGACTAAACCTGGGCTAGACCAAGACTAAACCTGGGCTAGACCAGAACTAAACCTGAACCAGACCGGGACTAAACCTGGGCTAGACCAAGACTAAACCTGGGCCAGACCGGGACTAAACCTGGGCTAGACCAAGACTAATCCAGGACTAGACAGGAGCAGGGAGCAGGACTAAAGCATCAGGACTTGTGTTGCGTTCAGGTGTCCCTTTCCCTCTCTGTTCCCTGTGGTGGTGCGTTCAGGCTCCCTGTGTGTTGTGGGAAATCTCTGTGTTCGTATATAACAGGAGGCAGAGAAGCACTGAGGTAAGAGACGATGGCCTTAAAAGCTCAAACCCAAAGCAAAAATGATCCGTGCGATAAAGAGGAACATTACTGCTGTGATCTGCTAAACCCTGCAAAGACCCAAAACCTCAGACCTAAGACCAGGATCAGGACCAGGATCAGGACCAGGACCAGGATCAAGATCAGGATCAGGACCAGAATTAGAATCAGAATCAGGATCAGGATCAGGACCAGGACCAGGATCAGGATCAGGACCGTGGGAGGGGGGGAAGGTGCACACGGAAAACAAGTCCTGAACCTTAAAACCCTTAAAGTGGACTAAGGGATGTCACCTACACCGATCAGCTCTAGTCAAATGAACCAGGACTAAAACAGGACTAGATCAGGTCTAAACCAGGACTAAAACAGGACTACATCAGGCCTAAACCAGGACTAAAACAGGACTACATCAGGCCTAAACCAGGACTATAACAGGACTAAACCAGGACTAAACCAGGACTACATCAGGTCTAAACCAGGACTACATCAGGTCTAAACCAGGACTAGATCAGGTCTAAACCAGGACTAAACTAGGACTACATCATGTCTAAACCAGGACTAAACCAGGACTAGATCAGGCCTAAACCAGGCCTAAACCACGACTACATCAGGTCTAAAACAGGACTACATCAGGTCTAAACCAGGACTAAAACAGGACTACATCAGGTCTAAACCAGGACTAAAACAGGACTAGATCAGGCCTAAACCAGGACTATATCAGGTCTAAACCAGGACTACATCAGGTCTAAACCAGGACTAAACCAGGACTAGATCAGGCCTAAACCAGGACTACATCAGGTCTAAACCAGGACTAAAACAGGACTACATCAGGCCTAAACCAGGACTACATCAGGTCTAAACCAGGACTAGATCAGGTCTAAACCAGAACTAAAACAGGACTACATCAGGTCTAAACTAGGACTAAACCAGCTTCAGTCAAATGAAGCTCATCGAGGCTGGCGGTTATGAATGATGAAGCTTTATTTGTCAGACTTGGAAATGGACGGGTCCATGTACCTTAAAGCGCTAAAGGTTAAGAACCCCTGCATTAGAAGAAAAATGTTCCACCTGAAACTCCACACTCTGCCCCACCAAAATTTTGAAATGCCCTTCCCCCAATCTGTGCCGTCTAGATCTGGGCCTGAGCGGGTGTGTACCAGTAGAAGACCAGTAGCCCAGTTTAAATCCTAGTCCAGACCTAGTCCACTCCTAGTCTACTCTAAATCCAGTCCTAGTCCAGACCTAGTCCAGACCTAGTCAAGACCTAGTCCAGTCCTAGTCCAGTCCTAGTCTACTCTAAATCCAGTCCATCCAGTCCTAGTCCAGTCCTAGTCTACTCTAAATCCAGTTCTAGTCCAGTCCTAGTCAATTTAATGCACCGAAAAAGAAAAACTAATAACCCACAAGTGCCAAATATTAACCAAGACTAAAATGAGACTAGACCTGGGGCAGACTGAGACTTAATTTGGACCAGGACTAGACCAGGATTGAAACAGGACTGGATTAAAGATGGACCAGGACTAAAGCAGGACTGAACCAGGACAGGTTTTGTGAATCGGGCCGGGTACCAGACCACCTGTCCCGTGTTTTTTAAATAAATCAGCTGTAAATTATTGTATTTGTTTTATTTTATTTTTAGGTTCGTTCAACGCGAGTCTGAAGCCTCCAGAGACGTTCTTCAAAGTGATCTTCTGGCTCGGATACTTCAACAGCTGCTTAAACCCCGTCATCTACCCCTGCTACAGCCGCGAGTTCAAACAGGTACCGGACCAGGACTAAAACAGGACTAAAACAGGACCAGACCAGGACTAAAACAGGACCAGGACTAAAACAGGACCAGACCAGGACCCCTGCTACAGCCGCGAGTTCAAACAGGTACCGGACCAGGACTAAAACAGGACTAAAACAGGACCAGGACTAAAACAGGACTAAAACAGGACCAGACCAGGACTAAAGCAGGACCAGGACTAAAACAGGACTAAAACAGGACCAGACCAGGACTGAAACAGGACCAGGACTAAAACAGGACCAGACCAGAACTAAAACAGGACCAGGACTAAAACAGGACCAGACCAGGACTGAAACAGGACCAGGACTAAAGATGGACCAGACCAGGACTAAAATAGGACCGGGACTAAAACAGGACCAGACCAGGACTAAAACAGGACCAGACCAGGACTAAAGCAGGACTAAAACAGGACCGGACCAGGACTAAAACAGGACCAGGACTAAAGCAGGACCAGGACTAAAGCATGACTAGACCAGGACTAAAACAGGACCGGACCAGGACTAAAGCAGGACCAGGACTAAAGCAGGACCAGGAGTAAAGCAGAACTGGACTAGGACCTGATCAGGAGTAAAACAGGACTGGACCAGGACTAAAGCAGGACTAGACCAGGACTAAACATGGACCAGACCAGGACTAAACATGGACCAGGACTAAAGCAGGACTGAACAGGAACTAAGCAGGACTGAGAAAGAGTGCAGATTTTTTGCATCATCAACAACCGAAGCACCAAATTATTACTTACTTACTTCAGGTGTAGAAGTTATAAATTTTGTTCTGGTTGTTACAAAAAATTTCAAGACGAGATGTTGTGGTTGGACCGTCCGAAGTTTGGATCCCGGTCCTTTATGGATACGAAAAGAACGTAGAAGGGACAGGGATCCGTCCAAAGCTTGACAGACCTGAGTCCAAACTTCGGACGGTCCAACAACCAGAACAATATATATAACTTCTACACCTGAAGTAAGTAAGTAATAATTTGGTTGGACCGTCCGAAGTTTGGTCTCAGGTTTGTTACGCTCTTTGGACGGATCCCGGTCCTTTCTGGACACGAGCAGAATGTAGAAGGGACTGGCTGGTCAGACAAGGCGAACCCAGGGATAGACAGGGTTCAAACCTTGACCAGGACTAACCTTTGACTGGACCAGAACTAAACCAAAATATTTCTACAATGTCCTTATTTCAGGCTTTTATCCGTATCCTGCGCTGTCAGTGGAGAAGGAAGCGTCAGGGCTGGCAGGCGTACTACAACTACAGAGGTCCAAAAGGGTCAAACCACTCGTGCTACCTCAACGGAAGCTCTCAAACCCTTTCCTCCGTCAGCCTGAGTCCCCGTCTGCTCGCCACCAACCCCGGCAACCGCCACCTGCTCCTGCTCCCCGGTTCTCGTCCTGGATCCAAAGGCCATCCTGATCCAAACCGCAACAAGGCCAACGGTCACATGAACGGACATCACGCGGCCACTCTGTCGGCCAAATACTGTTCCACGCTTTAGCTCCATGCACCTCGGACGGGTCTTTGGTCCAGTAGACTTGGACTTTAGACTTTGGTTTCCGATTGAGAGTCTGAGGGGTTTTTTTTGCAGACGATTCGTGTTTGATGGACGTGTGCGTTCATCTGCCCCAGGGCGACTCTGGCTGTGAGAAAAAACTTAAGTCCGTACATTGACTGAAACGAAGAAGAAGAAGAAGAAAAAGAAGAAAAAGAAGAAGAAGAAGAAGAAGAAGAATTAGTTTTCATTTTTGAGTGTCTGTTGTTGATGGACTTTTATTTTGGGACACGCCAAGATGTAAAAAATATTTGTAGTTTTATATTCTGTATCACTCTCCTCATAGAAACTTTGACTCCATCGGTTGGTGGTTTGACCTCTGCTGTTGTGTCCTTGGGCAAGACACTCCACTCCCTTCGGTTGCTTGAACGTGTCTCAGGGCGTCTCCGGCTGTACGAAGAAACTGAGAAGAAGAAGAAGAAGAAAAGGAGTTTTATTTTGGGACAAGCCGAGATGTAAGACGTTCTCTTCACGTTCGTGGGAACAACGTGACTCAGTCGGTTCATTTACATATCCAAAGGTTGGTGGTTTGACCGCTGCTGTTGTGTCGTCGGGGAAGACACTTCACTCCTCGGCTGTTGGAACGTGTCTCCGGACGGAATACGACCAGCTCCATCGACTGAGGGAAATGTAATCGGATTTGGACTTTGATTTAGTTCTGTTTTTGTTCTTCTCTTTTGGGTCCATCAGCTGATCTGAGAACTTCTCTGGTTCTTTTCATTCACCTGTGGCTAAAAATAAAATATCGTACGTACAAAATATATCTCAACTATAAACAAGAGGTGGATAAGTGGAAAAAGTGCAAAGAGGCCGAGCTGATAATCGGACAAAGCGGCAGAGAATTGCGATTTTTGCGTTAATAGTCACGATCTCAACATCGAGAACCGTGATTTTCCAAACCACAATTAGAGGTTTGACTTCTCATTTTATTAAAACACAGTAAATTAAGTCAAAATTAGAGAACCGTAAAAATCTGTCATACTTTAAACGAGGACTAATGCAGGACTCTATAAGGACTAATAAAGTCTAAATTAGGATTTGACGAGGACTAGTCATGGGTTAAATCACAAGTGTCAAACTCATTTTGGTCCGGGGGCCGTATCCAACCTATTTTGATCCCAAAGGGGCCAGATCAGAAAATTCATGGCAAATACAGTCCTCACCTTACGAAATTAACTCATTCCAGCAGTGGTTTCGTAACGTGATTTTTTCGTAAGTAGAGTCGCAATGGGGGATTCAGGCTGCTGCGAAGCCGAGCGCGCATCCGAGCGCGCATTATTTGAATTTTTGAGATTTCGCGTTTCATAATTTTCTTTCGTTTTCAGAGACGAAAATGTTTCATAAACGCATTTCGTAACTTGGATTATTTGTTAGTTGGGTCTTTCGTAAGGTGAGGTATGACTGTATACCCCAAAAACAGCAATAAGTCCAAATATTTGTCCAGAGAAACACAAATCTATTACAGACTGCTGTTTGTTCAGTCCAGCAATAATTCATTTATCTTCTGTCATCTCAATTCTCCGTTCCAATTATTGTATTGTTCGAAATGACATGTCTCGTAGCGGCATTTAAGACTATATTCCTTGAGCATCACCGCTTGTTGCAAACACACCGAGCGTACAGGTTTCTCATTCACCTCACTGAACAAATAGGAATCAGTCCATTTTTCTTGGAAAATCCTGCACTCGGCGTCCACTTTTCTCATTTTTGACACTTTGCTGTTGAGGGTGACACGGTCAACAGTCAAAACCAGGGGTGCTCAATCTTCTTTTGACCGGGATCTACTTTTGAGGTTGATGATGTGCCGAGATCTACCAAGGGAAGGGGGGGTTAATCCTGGTTTAGTCCTGGTTTAGTCCTGCTGTTTCAGAGGTTTGGAGGCTTGGATAAAGGACATCCGAGCCTGGAAACACTCTCACGTGTCTCCAGGCAAATAAAAAAATGCATCTCGCATTTCGTAGCTCGTTTGCGGTCCAAACTCTATGGCCATGAGTTCCAGAGACGGTGGGTAGACATCCAGACGGGGGGTGGAAACCTTTCCGGGAGTGTGACTTCCCTTGTTCAGAATCGCCCGTTTGGCCTGTCTTTTTTTCAAACGCGGAAAAGGGTCGCAAATGCTCAGTTTACAAATTTTGTAATTTTTAGCCATTGGGGGGGGGGGGCTAAACAGGGTAGGGGAGCTCACATTAACGTTCAAAAACCTCAGAAAGTGAAAATTTCATGCCATGGGAGCTTTAAAGTTCACACTGGAGATCACATACAAATCACATTTAATTGGAAATGTGAACGACCTTGCAAAAAAATCGTAATTGAGCAGTCTGAACGTCGCCTTAGTAATAATTCGGTTGGACCCATGACCAGGACTAGTCATGGGCTAAACCAAGACTAAATCAGAAATAAAATCGAAATAATGAAGAAATTCACACTCGAAAACATCTGATCTAATAGAATCGCCACGTGGTCTAATCCTCTCCTCTCCAGGCAGAAGTCCACACTTTATAAAACTTGACTGAGGGAAATATAATCGGACTTTGCACAAAATTGTAAAGTGACTTTTGTGTGTCTGTCTGTTCTAATTTAAATGTGATATATTAATTTATTTACTTTTCACACGTTTAACTTAACTCTGTTTTTGTAAGGGTCATCTGTTATTTGTGTGCACCTTTGGTTCATTTATCAAGGATTAGGAATGCACAATGAAAAAAACTATATTTGATCACTTTGTTTAATATTGTGATAGCAGAAATACTGAGACATTTCCTACACGGGTTAAGAATATTGTTTAGTTAATTACAACAAGTGTAGTGTCGCAAAAAAAGGTAAAAATGTTACATTTTAGACTGAAAAAAGAAAATCGTGACTAAAATCTGACATTTTTTTTACATTTAAATAAAATTTCTAAAAATCTCAAATGACTTTGACTAAACTTGTGCTGTTTCTTCTCTTTTTATATGGATAATTTATTAACCGGTTTTGTGCCTTACAATGACGGAAATGGTGCAAGAAGAAAAAGAAAATAATAATCAGTTGTCTGTTTTAATTGTGATCATTTTTAAATGTCTATTTTTTTTCAATTTGTTATTGAGTTCTAACCTTATAAGATAAGATATGCCTTTATTAGTCCCACAGTGGGGAAATTCAAGTGTTGCAACGCACAGATCAAGAACAGCAGGAAAATGTAGCATGCAATAAAACAAGATAATAAATAATGGCTTAAAATAATTTAAAAATAGACCTAAAAATAGACTTTCGAATATAGCTGAATATTGTAGTGTAGATAAAGTTGAATGACATATTAACAGTGTTCATTATACAAAATAGGCCTACATTTAAATTCAGGTATTCGTATTCTGTAACAAAATATTTAAAGTGTTTCTACAAGACCTCTGACCCTAGTTAAAACCAAAGACAGACTTTAATCTGTGAGTGAACGAGCGGAGTGACCCCTAACATTTCTCTGGATAAGAGGCTCTTAATTATGAACAGTCCTGATCCATTCGGCCTAAACCAGGGGTGGGCAAAGTTTTTGACTCGTGGGCCACAAAAGGTTCTAAAATTTGACAGAAGGGCCGGACCAGGAGCAGCTGGATTTAGTGTTTTGGTAAAAACACTAAAAATACGAAGACCTTTATTTGTTTAAAATCATGCTGATGGCCAGTCAGAAAGTTGTAACTAGGAACTGGCAAAAAGTGACTCATTGGAACAGAAACAGTTGATTGAAATAATTGAGGAAATTTATTTGATGGAAAGAATAACTCATTATCTAAGGTTGAAGGTGGGCAAATTTGAGAAAAGTTGGTCTAAATGGATAGACTATAAGAACAAGAGAAATGTATTTTTTTTTCCTTTTTGTTTGCTTGTTTGTTTTTTCTGTAGAACCCCACAGATTTTGCTATGTTCTAGACCTCTGTTTTTGAAAAAGCATAAATAAAAAGTAAATATATATATATATATATATATAACATGGGATATGTAGAAAACATGTCCTTTATTTCAATTAAAAATTAACAAAAACATTACAACAAAATGTTTATTTAGCTGTTTATTGAAATGACTCTTAAAACACAGAAACTTTTATTGATAAAACACATCGTTTTGTTTTTTTTTAATTACTAATAGTTATAAAGTACTGAAAGTTCTGAGTAAACGAGCAAAACGCCGCACCTCAACAAAGGTCAATGTACGTAGTGCGTCAGCTATTGGAAAACGCCAGAATTGCAGGGAAATTAAAACATTAACAAGGTTTATTAATATAATTTCTTCAAGTTTAAGATTAAGATTAAGATTAAGAAGCTTAACGGGCCGCATATGGCCCCCGGGCCGTAGTTTGCCCATGCCTGGCCTATACCCTCAGAACATGTTTTAAATTAAATATTTAGAATATTCATACTGTTCCGTTACCAGTCTTTAAAGAAGCAAAGACATGGAGATGCATTTATAAGAAGGGAAAAAAAGAATAAAGTTGTTTCCGCCCGGTTTCGAACCGGGGACCTTTCGCGTGTGAGGCGAACGTGATAACCACTACACTACGGAAACCGCGTGCTTCTTACCGGAGCAGCGGGTTCACATGTTCACAACACAACATCATAAGATCTCCTTGCCTTTTCTTCACATGACAAACACATTTTACGTCTCCAACCTGGAGAAAATGAATAATTACGTGGTTCTGCATAAGGAACTGCGGGCTGGACAGTTTCTGAAGGTGTGAGAGAAAAGTTTATCTGAATATCGGAGCTGTTACAGGGTCACAGTCATGAGTTTGGTTAGATCATGGATGAGTTAGGTGGATGTGGTTAAAAAAATAAGAAAAATTGCAAAAACAACATATCCTCCTGAGAACCAATGGAAAAGTGTCTTACAATGTATGTTTTTGTGTGATTTCCTGCCTATTTGGGCCTAAAAAACACCTTACAATTTAAATTTTTTAAAATATATTTTTTATTTTAACTTCACAGCATGTCCATTGTAGAGGCCAACAGGACGATATCTGTGTGAAAATAGAACTGAATTTAGTGAGTCGTTTCTCTCTGGCCAAGTAGTGCAAAAAGACAGTGTACAAAATACAATAAAGACGAAACAAAACAAAAACTATCTAAGACAAAAAAATCTAAATCTAATATCTGAAAGCAGATTTGAAAGCAATTTGAACAAAAACAATAAAATTCTGTATCACTCTTCTGTTACTTGTTGCCTGAGGCTTTAACAAACGCGTTAAGCAGATTAAGGATCGAGTCTTCACTCCGTGGAATCTGGCGCCCCCTGGAGGATCAATGACGCAGCTGTAACACGAAACCACCGCGTTATCCGGTAAAGACATGGACTTTAGATTAAAGTTTTTTATTTTATTTTACTTTATTTTATATTTTATTTTATATTTTATTTTATATTTTATTTTATATTTTATTTTATATTTTATTTTATATATTTTTTTTTATTTATTTAATTTATTTAATTTAATTTAATTTAATTTTATTTTATTTTATTTTTTTTATTATTTTATTTTTTTTATTTTTTTTATTTTTATTTTTTTTATTATTTTTTATTATTTTTTATTTTATTTTATTTTTTTTATTTTATTTTATTTTATTTTATTTTATTTTATTTTATTTTATTTTATTTTATTATTTTATTTTATTTTATTTTATATTTTATTTTATATTTTATTTTATATTTTATTTTATTTTATATTTTATTTTATATTTTATTTATTTTATTTTATTTTATTTTACAGTGCACAATATACATTAACTATAAACTTGTGTCCAGTTGACAAATTGAATTTCTCCTTTTGCCAGTACAGAGTATACATGAACCTTTACAGGAGAGCTGCTTTGTGCAGGTCATTTCTCTGGCGCATGTTTGAGGTTTTAGACTATGGGCTGTAAAGTCGACTCACAAACAGCAGAAAAGGCAAATTGAAGAAATAGATGCAGATGTGAGGCTTGTAGAACATATATAACGTAGATGCTGTATTTTAGTCAGAGATCTGAGCTCTCATTGACTCAAATACACATATATAAAACATGGAAACAAGGGGAAAATCATCATAACACATGTGTAACAAATATATTACACGTTAAGCACATTACACACCTCTAAAAAACGTGTGTTTGTTCTTTTCCTTTCCCTCTGCTTGTAGGAACCACTTGGGTTCTGTGTTATAATGTCTGAATAACTTTGACCGTTTCAAGAAAGTTGTTTTCGCCCGGTTTCAAACCGTGGACCTTCCGCGTGTGAGGCAAACATGACAACCACTACACTACGGAAAATGTATGTTTCTCGGTCGGTTAGGGTCCCTAAAGGGCCCGCTGTTGAAACACCCGCGCAGGCTTTTATTTTGACACACGTAACCACTATACACGCGGTTTCCGTAGTGTAGTGGTTATCACGTTCGCCTAACACGCGAAAGGTCCCCGGTTCGAAACCGGGCGGAAACAACTTTATTCTTTCTTTGTATTTTATTATTAGAAATGTTCCGTGATGAAAACGGAATGTGTAACATTAATTATGTTTTTAAAACTTTGGTCTGAACAGGTCTGTAATTATTGACTGTCCCAGACACAAGCTCCTAAACGTGGCGCCAGCTTTAATTACCCAGTATAAACGGCAAAAAGGAGAAATTCAGTTTGTCAACTAGACAAAGTTTATTTAAACTAAATTTCTCCTTTTTTGTCATGAATTCTACCTGGACGACTGTGGGATTCTTCACATACCCAGTCAGGGGCGGTTCTACATTGAATTACTCCCTGGGCGAGACCCCCTCCGAGATTTCTCACACAGATTTCTCCTCAGTATAGTATAGTATAGTATAGTATAGTATAGTATAGTATAGTATAGTATAGTATAGTATAGTATAGTATAGTATAGTATAATATAATATAATATAATATAATATAATATAATATAATATAATATAATATAATATAATATAATATAATATAATATAATATAATAAGTTTGTTTGGTTGAAAACGTTTCGCCGCTCATCCGAGAGGCTTCGTCAGCTCTGGCCCTCATGCTGGTTAGAAATGGGGGAAGTTAGACACAACTTGTCTCCCATCTATAATTCGATTCTCAAACCAAAGTCAAAAACAGACAATCATTAGGACAGACAAGCCATTGCAGAGGGGTGGAGAGGGTCGTTGTCTTGAATAGGGAATTGGACGCCAGAGAAATTTGAAATACAAAGAGACAGATTAGTTGATAGTTTCAGAGCGATTTCAGTGTAGTGAGCGCCGCCTAGGGCTTATAGATATGCTAATACAAGACGCCAGAGGAATTCGTAAAACAAAAGAGAGTAGCTGGGATAGGTTCAGAGCTTTGTTCAGGGTAGGTAGCTCCTCCCTTGCAGCTAGATATAAACGGGATCTAACCAGCATGAGGGCCAGAGCTGACGAAGCCTCTCGGATGAGCGGCGAAACGTTTTCAACCAAACAAACTTTGTCCAGTTGACAAATTGAACTTCTCCTTTTATCATAATATAATTAATATAATATAATATAATATAATATAATATAATATTATAATATAATATAATATAATATAATATAATATAATATAATATAATATAATATAATATAATATAATATAATATAATATAATATAATATAATATAATATAATATAATATAACTTAATATAATATAATATAATATAATATAATATAATATAATATTATAATATAATATAATATAATATAATATAATATAATATAATATAATATAATAGCGCTAAAATAGAATAGTGATATGACAAACACACATTTCATGACATGACTTACCAAAAGCAAAGTTGAGATACTGTCCAGCAAATCCGAAAGAGCTCCCAGATCAAGATCAAAGATCAAAGATCAAAGTCAGCTTTATTGTCAATTCTGCCATATGTGTTCAACATACAGTGAATCGAAATTTCGTTTCTCTCTGGCCAGGACTAAAGCCACTGTCAAAAAGACAGTGCACAAGATACAATATGAGGACAAAACAACAAAAACTATCTAAGACAGAGATCTAAGGTTAAACTAAAGTCTAAGATCTAAAATCTTAAAGCAGTGCAACATAATAAATAAATACCTATATACAGATTTCCAAAGTGTGCAGTGTGCATCAAAAATGTGCAATGGAAGATACAGCAGTGAAATGGTAATGTGCATTGGAGTTAAGATAAAATAAATGTGCAACAGTAGTAATTCTAGTGCAATAACAGGAGTAAACAACAGTAGTAAAAATGCCAGTAGTAATGTGCAATAACAGTGGTGAACAACAGAACAACAGGAGTAAAATTCCAGTAGTAAATGTAAATGTGCAACAGTGCAACAGTAGTCCTTAGCAGCAGTTTTTTAAAGTGTCTAGAGTGATATGTCTTTTTATGGAATACAGGTTATGCCAATATGGGGGGTGGGAGACGGGTAAGGTGAGAATTCAGGTGAGAGTTCAGCCTCCTGACAGTCTGGTGGATGAAGCTGTTTGACAGTCTGGTGGAGTGGGCCCAGAGACTCTGGTACCTTCTCCTCGAGGGCAGGAGGCTGAAGAGGCTGTGTGAGGGGTAGCTCGGGTCACCCACAATGCTGGACACTCTGCGGGTGAGCCAGGTGTTAAAAATGTCCAGGAGGGAGGAGAGAGAGAGGCACCAGTGATCCTTCCAGCTGCATTCACTATGCGCTGCAGGGCTTTCCTGTTCTGTTCAGTGCAGCTCCCGTACCACACAGTGATGCAGCTGGTCAGAACGCTCTCGATGGTGCCTCGGTAGAAGGTGGTCATGAGGGGTTCCAGCTCTCCTCAGTTTGCGGAGGAAATAGAGGCGCTTCTGAGCCCTCTTTGCCAGTGATGCAGTATTCACTGTCCGCAGGACCCGAGCACTAGGAAGTGCAATCGCGCAACGTAGACGTCCAGTGAGAGCATCCCCTCGTCTATCCCGTCTATCATTCCCGGCCAATCGCGGCTCGGGATCGTCTAGCGTTCTCCCCGGCTTCTTGCGCCTCCGGCCAATCGCGGCTCGGGACCGTCTAGCGTTCTGAGCTGGGCGGGGCCCCCCGTGCCAGGACCTGCGAAATGAGAAACCTCCAGTGTTGCCAACTTAGCGACTTTGTTGCTATTTTTAGCTACTTTCTGGACCCCCCTAGCGAGAAAATTAGACAAAAGCGACTAGCGACAAATCTAGCGAGTTTTTTTGGTGATCAGAGGCTCCAAGATCGCGGGAGGGGGAAAAAATAATTGCGCCGTTTTCTCTCTTTCCCCGTTCAGAGAAAGAGACAGAGAGGGGCGGGGGCGGAGTTGAGAACAGCGTGTGGACTGTCGCTTCACTCACAGGCACAGACACACTCACCAGTCTCTCCTCTGCTCCCTCCCATCTCGTCAGATCGCCTGGTCTTCAAACAAAAAAAACAAAAAATAAAAAGCTATAGTTTGCCCACTATAGCACAACAAAATAAAAAAGAAATAAAAAGCTTTAGTTAAACTACAGCACAAAAAAACACAAAATAAAAAAGCAAGCTATAGATCTTGGACTACAGCTCCAAAAAAAAAAAATCTAAAAAATAAAAACCAAATAAAAAAACAAAAAACAAACAAACAAGTATATGTAATAACAACACCAATAAAAGGTTAGTGTCAGGTTTGGATTGGACCGCTCGCTCGTCTAGCTACTTTTAGCTACTTCTGGGCGGCCAATAGCTACTTCCGATGCTGGGGAGTTGGCAACACTGGAAACCTCTCAGAAAGCGTTTACCACGGAGAGGAGAGGACAAGAGGAGAGATTGATTCGACTGTTTAAAGGTCCCATGGCATGAAATTTTCCCTTTCTGAGGTTTTTGAATGTTAATGTGAGCTCCCCTACCCTGTTTAGGTCCCCCCCCATGGTTAAAAGTTGTGAAATGTCTAAACTGAGCATTTGCGATCCTTTTCTGCGTTACAAAAAATCGGAGCTCAAACGGGTGAGTTTGAACAAGGCACCTTATTGACGTCAGATCGAAAAAAGAAATGCAAATGCAGTTCCACCCCCGTCTGTCTGTACTCAGCGTCTCTGTAAATCACGCCCAGAGAGTTTGGACTGCGAATGCGCTAGGCAATGCGAAATGTGTTTTTTTATTTGCCTGGAGGCACGACCGAGTGTTTCTAGGCTCGGAAGTCCTTTATCTGAGCCTCTGGAGCTTTGAACAGCAGTGGTTTAATTTTATTTTATGTGGAAATGTGTTTATTTTTCAATGGAACGCTTCAACTCTCTACCCCGTGCAAAAACAAGGAAATGGATCAGCTGTGGGCTGACAGCGGAGACCGGAGCGTTTGGCCACGCCCCCACCTTCTACTATTGGTCAGCCTTTTTCTCCTCATTTGCATTCAAGCAACAACGCCCAGAATAAAGAGTTTGAGAGAGATATTTATGACTCTTTCTCATCTTATCTCTGTTTCTCATGCACTGAGTGTTGATTTTGAAGGATTCATTTACAGTATTAGGGAACCATTAAGGAGCCATATAAAAGCATCAAGAAGTACCATGTCATGGGATCTTTAAGGTAAGAAGCGTATTTTTGGATAGCGTGATAATTTAAAACGGACCGCTTTGTGACACAAAATCGACTTTGTTTTTTTTACGTAGAGCAGGGCTCTCAAGTTTTGAAGATTGCAAGATTGCTAGGAGTGAGATTTCTGAGGAGCGGGGGTGTGAGTGACTTTTTTCCCGAATTAGAAGGTACTTTGCTAATATGGAAATGCTTTTATAACTAAAAGTCCATATTATCATTCAATAATGCACAGGATAATATGTTATCACACACAGTCTTGGTTTAGTCTTGGTTTAGTCCTGGTTTAGTCGTGGTTTAGACCTGTTTTAGACCTGTTTTAGTCCTGGCTTAGTCTTGGTTTAGACCTGGTTTAGTTTTGGTTTAGTCTTGGCTCAGTCCTGGTTTAGACCTGGTTTAGTCCTAGTTTAGACCTGGTTTAGTCCTGGTTTAGTGCTGGTTTAGACCCGGTTTAGATCTGGTTTAGTCTTGGCTTAGTCCTGGTTTAGACCTGGTTTAGTCCTGGCTTAGTCTTGGTTTAGACCTGGTTTAGTTTTGGTTTAGTCCCGGTTTAGTCCTGGTTTAGTCTTGGCTTAGTCCTGGTTTAGACCTGGTTTAGTCCTGGCTTAGTCTTGGTTTAGACCTGGTTTACTTTTGGTTAAGTCCTGGTTTAGTCCTGGTTTAGACCCGGTTTAGATCTGGTTTAGTCTTGGCTTAGTCCTGGTTTAGACCTGGTCTAGTCCTAGTTTAGACCTGGTTTAGTCCTGGTTTAGTGCTGGTTTAGACCCGGTTTAGATCTGGTTTAGTCTTGGCTTAGTCCTGGTTTAGACCTGGTTTAGTCCTGGCTTAGTCTTGGTCTAGACCTGGTTTAGTTTTGGTTAAATCCTGGTTTAGTCCCGGTTTAGTCCTGGTTTAGACCCGGTTTAGATCTGGTTTAGTCTTGGCTTAGTCCTGGTTTAGACCTGGTTTAGTCCTGGTTTAGACCTGGTTTAGTCCTGGTTTAGTGCCGGTTTAGTCCTGGTTTAGACCTGGTTTAGTCTTGGTTTAGTCCCAGTTGAATCCTGGTTTAGACCCGGTTTAGACCTGGTTTAGTCTTGGTTTAGTCCTGGTTTATTTCTGGCTTAGTCCTGGTTTAGTCCTGGTCTAGTCCTGGTTTAGTTCTGGTTTAGTCGTGGTTTAGACCTGGTTTAGTCTTGGTTTAGTCCTGGTTTAGTTCTGGTTTAGTCCTGGTTTAGTCCCAGTTGAATCCTGGTTTAGACCCGGTTTAGACCTGGTTTAGTCTTGGTTTAGTCCTGGTTTAATTCTGGTTTAGTCCTGGTTTAGTTCTGGTTTAGTCCTGGCTAGGTCCTGGTTTAGTCCTGGTCTAGTCCTGGTTTAGTTCCGGTTTAGACCTGGTTTAGTCTTGGTTTAGTTCTGGTTTAGTCCTGGTTTAGTTCTGGTTTAGTCCTGGTCTAGTCCTGGTTTAGTTCCGGTTTAGTTCTGGTTTAGTCCTGGCTAGGTCCTGGTTTAGTCCTGGTCTAGTCCTGGTTTAGTTCCGGTTTAGACCTGGTTTAGTCCTGGTTTGGTTCTGATTTAGTCCTGGTTTAGTTCTGGTTTAGTCCTGGTCTAGTCCTGGTTTAGTTCTGGTTTAGTCCTGGTTTAGTCCTGGTTTAGTCCTGGTTTAGTGCCGAAATAGATGCAGAAATAATCTGATTTGACTCACCCATAAAAACGCGGTCACTCGTATCCATGTATGCACGTGTCACGGTCTTTAATAATCCGGAGCTCCGGAGAAAAGGACATATCCCGAACTTATCCCGTGTCCCGAGGCGAGAGTTCCTTCTTACGTAGCATTAACGTAGCAAGTTAAGGATTCTTCTTCTCTGCCGAGTAAACATTCACGCAGCTCGCGCACAGCTGATCGGCGAACAGGCCTCACAGCTGTGAGTGATCGGCCTCACAGCTGATCGCTCAACTCCAGTACTGGTGTGCCAGTGACTTTTTTTCGCTGAAATCGCGCGGTGCCTGCATTAACTTACCGATTTTCTGTGCACAGAAGCGCTGTGAACAGTGGCTACAGTTTTGAATTGCTTTAAAAATTTCAGCGTGAGAAATACCATGTGTGGCGTGTGAGCGTGTGAACACGTCGAATTGCGTGTGTCACACTCTCCATGAGAGCCCTGACGTAGAGGGATAGGAGAGCTCACAGACGTAAATACGATAGACAGTTGTCGCTCGCCATTGGCCTACTGGACTCTAAGGTTATGCACTGGCGACCTGTGGATTGGTCTGGGAGTAATAATACAGTTTATGATATAGTATTATAGTTATAATAGTCATAATATGTTATAATATATATAATAATATATAATACACGTGTTTATCATAAGTTATTATGATACAGCAGTATAGTTATAATATAATCCTGGGAGGGATTTCTATCCTAACATTGAAGTGAGCTTACAGTCTTTGTCTTCCCAGAAGAGAATGGATCTGTTCTGTGCATTCTGGACCCAAGTGTGCCCAAAGACAGGCAACAGTGCATCCTGAAGACAAGCAAGGAGGCCAAAGGCAGTGGACCAACTCCAAGAACAGGCCTCTGAGTCTGTCTGAGCAGACTATGTACATATTGTATATTTATTGTTATTTTTTGTAACATTTTCTACTCTGTCTGTTACCACCATGTTGTTATTTGTTATTAAGTATTTTATTATAAGTATTTATATACTATTTATTCTTAAGTATTTTACTGTTTTATACTATTTATACTTCCATCATATTGATTCTTCCCATTGTTATTACTATTACATTGTTACTGTTACTGTGTAACTGCAACTTTATTGTCTGTTGTCTCACTGTCTATTCATTGTCTTTATTTATTGTATTAGGCCTACTTATTTTTTTATTTTATTTATTGCCTGCAACTGCACTGTTACACTTTTTATTTCCGCTACCTGCTTTGTCTGTTGTCTCACTGTCTATTTATTTTATTGTATTTATTGTAAATATTATTCAGTCTTATTACACTTAAATGACCTGCTCCATAGATGTTGCCTTTCTACTCCCTTCCTGTTTGACCAATAATGCAACATGTGCACTGTCATCATTTTGTAGTGATGTCTTTTAATGACTTAAATATGCCTTATACTGTTTAGTTTTCTTTACATCATGCACTTTAATCATTAAAGTGTCTTGAATTACTATAACAGCATGTTGTGTCATTTAGTAATCTTATATTTTTTATACAGATGTGTGAACAAGTGTGATTTCAGTAATTATGAGATGTAATGTTCTTTGCACAGCTTTGTAGCCTAGTGTTCAGTGGTTGTGTGGCACGTTCATTAATGTCTTAAAACATTTTAGACTACCATAAATCAATCTCCTGTCATAGGGACCTCACCTGGTATCAAACATGCCATTTCTAAAAGTAACTAAAACAACAACAATAGTTTAATAAAACTTTTTATTGATTCCAAGCAGGACCAAGACAGATAATGTTACAGGGGTTGTTAAAAAGTCTCATTTTGTTCATACACAAATAATCATACAGCCCTCAGCAGACATCAAAAGCACATCCTTTCTAAAAATAGCCACCACCACAACAGCAGTGTATTAAGTTTTGTTGTTGTTGTTGTTGTTGTTGTTGTTGTTGTTGTTGTTGTTTTTGATTCCAAGATGTTTCATGGGTGACAACATGTAATTTTCCCCTCAATCATGCATTGTACTAGAGCATATAATAAAATAATAAATAAAATAAAATGAACATTTGATGTTCAGCACCAACACTTATGCAATATACTTATATTAAAAAAGATGAAATATCTCACAAAGTGTCTAGATTCAGCACTCCCAGTATTATGTCACACAGCACTCCCAGTCCCAGCACCTGGTCCCGCCTTGTTGACAGCTCACAGATCTATGAGAGCACAAGAAAGGTTTTACGTCCCGCCACAGATTGACTGCACACCCCACCTATCACGTGGGGTATTCGTCTAAGAGTCTAAGTTGGAAATTGCACATCATTCGCACCCAGGGCCTGTGCACCCCCAGGAATTTGGTGCTGCTCACCCTCTCTACAGCAGCACCATTGATGGACAGTGGGGGGTGCTGGGTGGGGCCTCTCCGGAAGTCTATAACACTCTCCTTGGTCTTTTCAACATTAAGAAGGAGATTGTTATTGCTGCACCACTGGGTCAGAAGGCTCACCTCACTCCTGTAGTTTGTCTCATCGTTATTAGAGATGAGACCCACCACAGTCGTATCGTCCGCAAACTTCACTATGTGATTGGTGCTGAACGCTGGTGAGCAGTCGTGGGTCAGCAGAGTGAAGAGCATCGGACTGAGCACACAGCCCTGGGGGGCTCCTGTGCTCAGTCTAATGCAGCTTGAGGTGTTTCTGCCGACCCGCACTGCCTGTGGCCTCTCACTGAGGAAGTCCAGCAGCCAATTACAGAGTGAGGTCTGAAGCCCCAGGTGGTCTAGTTTGATAATGAGCTGCTGTGGGATTATAGTGTTGAATGCTGAACTGAAATCTATGAACAGCATTCTCACATATGAGTCTTTATTGTCCAGGTGGGTGAGAGCCGGGTGAAGTGCAGAACAGATTGCATCCTCGGTAGAGCGGTTGGCCCGGTATGCAAACTGGAATGGGTCTAGGGTGGGGGGAGGATGGATTTGATGTGTGCCATGACTAGCCGTTCAAAGCACTTCATGATGATGGGGGTCAGTGCAACAGGGCGATAGTCATTAAAAGTGGCCGGAGTGGGCTTCTTTGGCACGGGAACGATGGTAGTGGTTTTGAAGTAGGAGGGAACGACAGCCTGGCTCAGAGAAGCATTAAAGATGTCTGTGAATACATCCTTGAGCTCCTCTGCACAGTCTTTCAACACACGACCAGGGATGTTGTCAGGGCCTGCAGCCTTGCGGGTGTTGATCCTGGAGAGTGTCCTCTTCACGCTGGCTGCAGACACACACAGGGGCTGGTCGTGGGGAGGTGGTGGAGTTTTTTGGGGCCGGGTGTAATTTCCTGCCTCAAACCGTGCAAAGAAGCTGTTGAGGTCATTTAGCAGGGTGATGTTGTCACAGGTCTGTGGCCAGGGTTTGTAGTCCGTGATGTTCTGGATGCCCTGCCACAGACTCCGTGTGTCCCTGCTGTCTCTAAAGTGTCCTGTTATTTTCTGTGTGTATTTGTGTTTGGCTTTCCTGATGCCACGGGACAGGTTGGTTCTTGCTGCCTTCAGATGGGTGACATCCCCAGCTCTGAAGGCAGCGTTCCTGGCTCTCAACAGCCTGTGAACCTCCCCTCTCAGCCATGGCTTCTGGTTAGCCCTGGTGGTGATAGTTTTTGTGTGTGTGACATCACCAATGCATTTGGTGATGTAGAAGGTCACAGTGTCTGCGTACTCCTCAATGTCAGTGTGATTGTTGTATGTGGCGGCCTGTTTGAACACTGCTCAGTCTGTTGTACCGAGGCAGTGCTGTAGTGCAGACGAGGCCCCCTCTGGCCACACCTGGATCTGCTTCAGAGCCGGCCTGGAGACCCTCACACGGGGTCTGTATGCCGGTCTGAGCACAACAGAGATGTGGTCAGAGAGGCCTATGTGGGGGAGGGGGGAAGCCTTGTATGCTCCCTTGTGTGTAGTGTAAACCATGTCCAAAATGTTGTTTCCCCTGGTTGGGAAATCAACATGCTGATGCATTTGTGGCATGACAGTTCTGAGGTCCGCATGGTTGAAATCCCCGGCAAGGATAAAAAATCCGTCCGGGTGAGCAGTCTGTTGCTCGCTAATGGAGTTATACAACTCATAAAGTGCCTCCTTTCTATCAGCGCTGTTCGGTGATGGGGGGATGTAAACTACCACTAGCAAGATTGCCGTGATTTCACGCGGGAGATAAAAAGGCCGGCACTTCAGAATCATAAACTCCACTAGAGGTGAACAGTCTACATACCACCACAGCGTCCCGACAATAAGCGTCCCGAAGAAAAATTATTAAACCCCCTCCGCGGAATTTAACTCAGGGGACACCGCTAGCTCGGTCCGAGCGGTAGCATGTTAGCTCGTCCAGGCGCACCTCTGCGTCCGGGATGTTGTCATGGAGCCATGTTTCCGTAAAAACAAAAACACAGCACTCCCTCACGTCGCGCTGGGCAGCCCTCAGTCTGATGTGGTCCATTTTATTGTCCGGAGACTGCACGTTGGCGAGGAGAATGGATGGAATGGCCGGCCGGTGCGGGCTAGCCGTTAGCCTAGCTCTGATACCACCGCACTTGCCTCGCTTCTGCTTCCTCTCACACCGCTTGCGTCGTCTCCTCTCCAGGCGGGGGGCAGCAGGCGAGTCCGGTGTAGCAGCGTTAGCAGCATTAGCAGCAGGCCGGCGGAGTAGTCCGAAGCGCGCTAGCTTCTCCTCTAGTACAGTGTCCAGGGAGTTGTGCTGGCCAGTTCTGCCTATGTCCAGCAAGAACTGCCTACTGTACTTGTTATAAAACACTAAAGACGAACAAGATAGACTAGACAAAGACAGCGAAAACACTACGCTATCGGCCGGAAGAGGGGCCGCTGCATCTTTACGCGCCGCCATCTTGTCCGGAAAAAAAAAAAAAAAAAAAAGATGTGTTGTCCGGGATAAGTAATTCACGTAGCCTCTATTGAAAATGCTGATCGCGTGTCTCTACAAAGTCCCGTGTAAAGTGTGTCTTTGTACGTTGTATTCATAGTAAATACCACGGAGGGTGAACGATCGATTTAAAAGTGATTAAATGTTGCGTTATACTAACTTCGTTTACCATTGTCTTCTGTAGTTTCCGTGTTCCCGATGCGAGCGCTAGCGATTCTTGGTAGGAGCTAGTAGGAACTATCATTGGTCAATTCCTGGTAGCAACTAGTGCCGTGACATTGATCAAATCGTGGTAGTGTGAGCTGGACTCGCAGCCAGTCGCAGAGAGGGAGGGGGTGAATCCTCTCTCTATCTTCTCTTTCTTTCTCTCTTCCTTTTCCTCTCTGTAGGAGCCAGCAGGTCTCTGCGCTGCGCATTGGCCCGCGTGGAAGGGAATGTATTGCGCGGGCGCTTGCAGCCAGAGGGGGCGCCAATTTGCCAATTTCCTACACAGTGATATGATAGATAATTTTTTTTTTCAAGCGCTCGGCACGGCGCCCCTCACGAAGTTGCGCCCTGGGCAATTGCCCCACTTCCCTCCCCCCAAGAACCGCCTCTGTACCCAGTACAAAATAAGCACAGAGTTACAGATACTTAGAGATATTCAAGCTGGTCCTGAGTCATAACAGCAGCCGCAGTATTTGTAGTAGAAGTAATAATGCGTGAAAAGTCCCTCAGTCGTCCAGGTAGAATCCATGATAAAAGGAGAAGTTCAATTTGTCAACTGGACAAAGTTTGTTGGGTTGAAAACGTTTCGCCGCTCATCCGAGAGGCTTCGTCAGCTCTGGTTATTGTACTGGTTAGACACTGCTTATATCTCGCTGCCAGGAGGCGCGTCCTACACTGAAAAAGCTCTGAAAACGAACCCCCCTAATCTGTCTCTTTGTTTTTCAAATTACTCTGGCGACTAGTTACGACCCCCTATTCAACGTCTAACGACACTCTCCACCCCTCTGCCCTGGCTCGTCTGCCCTAATGTTTCTTTGTCTGTTTTGACGTGGTTTAAGAATGGAATTATAGATGGGAGACAAGTTATGTCTAACTCCCCCATTTCTGTTTAATAATGACGGATTCTCTTTTTTGACAAAAATAGCCTCTTTAACCCCCCTCTCAAACCAGTTCTTTTCCCTGGCTAAGATCTGAACCTCACTGTCCTCAAAAGAATGGCCCGTGGCTTCTAGGTGAAGATGAACGGCAGATGACGGTCCACTCTGGCACGCCCGCCTGTGTTGGTACATCCTCTTGTGAAGTGGCTGTTTGGTTTCCCCAATGTAGTGCTCACTGCAGTCTTCACTACACTGAATGGAGTAGACCACATTGCTTTGTTTGTGAACTTCTCCTTTTATCATAGAAGTAATAATACTACTTTTCTCTTTAGTATCATTTCTACCACACATTGTATTAGGAGCGGGACTCACTGTCGTAAAACCCTGAATAATCAGAATCTGAATGTTGATCTTTCCCTGTGAAAGCCAATTAGAATCTGAATGTTGATCTTTCCCTGTGATAGCCAATTAGATGACAATATTTGAAAAGTTGTTTCCCCCCGGTTCCGAACCGGGGGCCTTTCGCGTGAGGCAAACGTGATAACCACTACACTACGGAAACTGTGTGCAAAGTGGTCCACACACATTTGAGCTGCAGATGTATGAGAGCCTCCTGAAGACAGAGTCATAAATATGTCTCTGAAACACTTTATTCTGGGCGTTGTTGCTTGAATGCAAATGAGGAGGACAGAGACAGGCCAGTGCAGCAAGTGGGGGTGTGGCCAAATACGCCGCTGTACGCCCTGGATTAGCGGTGCGCTGTCACCCACTTCTGTGTTTTAAGAGCGGAGGAAGATATGAGACGCTTTCCATTTTTAAAAAAAACACATTTCCACAGAAAATAAAATTAAACCACTGCTGTTTCAGAGGTTCAGGGGTCAGTCCTGGTTTAGTCCTGGTTTAATCTTGATTTAGTCCTGGTTCTCCCCTCCTTGAGCCGCCACCTTAACGTGGTGGAGGGGTTTGAGTGCCCGAATGATCCCGGGAGCTATGTTGTCGGGGGCTTTATGCCCCTGGTAGGGTCACCCAAGGCAAACAGGTCCTGGGGGACGGGTCAGACCAAGAGTGGTTCAAAAGCCCATTATGATGAGTATTCAATCGAGGTCAGTTACGTCGCCCGGATCGGCGTCACCGGGGCCCCACCCTGGAGCCAGGCCTGGGGTGGGAGCTCACGAACGAGCGCCTGGTGGCCGGGCCTTTCCCCATGGGGCCCGGCCGGGCTCAGCCCGAAGGAGCGACGTGGGGCCGTCCTCCCGTGGACCCACCACCCGCAGGAGGATCCATAAGGGCCGGGTGCAGAGAGATCTGGGCGGCAGCCGAAGGCAGGGGCCTCGGCGACCAGATCTCCGGACATGGAGACTAGCTCTGGGGACATGGAATGTCACCTCGCTGGGGGGGAAGGAGCCTGAGCTCGTGCGGGAGGTTGAGCGCTATCGACTAGATATAGTGGGCCTCACCTCCACGCACAGCCTGGGCTCTGGAACCCAACTCCTCGAAGGGGGCTGGACTCTCCATTTCTCTGGCGTTGCCCGCGGGGAACGGCGGCGGGCCGGTGTGGGCCTACTCATTGCCCCACGGCTCAGCCGCTGTGTGTTGGAGTTCACCCCGGTGAACGAGAGGGTCGCGTCCCTGTGCCTTCGGGTCAGGGACAGGTCTCTCACTGTTGTGTCGGCCTACGGGCCGAACAGCAGTGCAGAGTACCCGGCCTTCTTGGAGTGCCTGGGAGGGGTACTGGACAGTGCACCGACCGGGGACTCCGTTGTTCTCCTGGGGGACTTCAACGCCCACGTGGGCAACGACAGTGACACCAGGAGAGGGGTGATTGAGAGGAACGGCCTCTCACCACTCCCTGAGTGGTGTTCTGTTATTGGACTTCTGTGCTAGCCACAGTTTGTCCATAACGAACACCATGTTCGAGCACAAGGGTGTCCATCAGTGCACGTGGCACCAGGACACCCTAGGACGGAGGTCGATGATCGACTTTGTTGTCGTGTCATCTGACCTCCGGCCGCGTGTCTTGGACACTCGGGTGAAGAGAGGGGCAGAGCTGTCAACCAATCACCACCTGGTGGTGAGTTGGGTCCGCTGGCAGGGGAGGAAGCCGGAAAGACCTGGCAGGCCCAAGCGCGTAGTGAAGGTCTGTTGGGAACGTCTGGCAGAGCCCTCTGTCAGGGGCACCTTCAACTCACACCTCCGGGAGAGCTTCTCCCAGATTCCGGGGGAGGCTGGGGACATAGAGTCCGAATGGGCTCTGTTCTCGGCCTCTATTGTTGATGTGGCCGCCCGTAGCTGTGGTCGTAAGGCCTGTGGTGCCTGTCGCGGCGGCAATCCCCGAACCCGGTGGTGGACACCGGAAGTAAGGGATGCCGTCAGGCTGAAGAAGGAGTCCTATCGGGCCTTGTTGGCTCGTGGGACTCCGGAGGCAGCCGACGGGTACCGGCGGGCTAAGCGTGCTGCAGCCCGAGCGGTGGCAGAGGCAAAAACTCGGAGTTGGGAGGAGTTCGGAGAGGCCATGGAGGAGGACTATCGGACGGCCTCAAAGAAATTCTGGCAAACCGTCCGGCGCCTCAGGAGGGGGAAGCAGTGCTTCACAAACAGTGTTTACAGTGGGGGTGGGGAGCTGTTGACCTCGACTGGGGATGTTGTCGGACGGTGGAAGGAATACTTTGAGGATCTCCTCAATCCCGCCGTCATGTCTTCCGAGGAGGAAGCAGAGGCTGGGGACTCGGGGTCGGACTCACTCATCACCCTGGCTGAAGTCACTGAGGTGGTTGGAAAGCTCCTCGGTGGCAAGGCCCCGGGGGTGGATGAGATCCGTCCTGAGTATCTCAAGTCGCTGGATGTTGTAGGGCTGTCTTGGCTGACACGTCTCTGCAACATCGCGTGGCGGTCGGGGACAGTACCTCTGGACTGGCAAACCGGGGTGGTGGTCCCTCTGTTTAAGAAGGGGGACCGGAGGGTGTGTTCCAACTATCGGGGAATCACACTCCTCAGCCTTCCCGGTAAGGTCTATTCCAGGGTGCTGGAGAGGAGAATTCGACCGATAGTCGAACCTCGGATTCAGGAGGAGCAGTGTGGTTTTCGTCCCGGCCGGGGAACACTGGACCAGCTCTATACTCTCCATCGGGTGCTCGAGGGTGCATGGGAGTTTGCCCAACCAGTCCACATGTGCTTTGTGGATCTGGAGAAGGCATTCGACCGTGTCCCTCGTGGGGTCCTGTGGAGAGTGCTCTGGGAGTACGGGGTTCGGGGCCCTTTGTTAAGGGCTGTTCGATCCCTGTATGATCGGAGCAGGAGCTGTGTTCGCATTGCCGGTAGTAAGTCGGACCTGTTTCTGGTGCATGTTGGACTCCGCCAGGGCTGCCCTTTGTCACCGGTTCTGTTCATTATATTTATGGACAGAATTTCTAGGCGCAGTCAGGGGCCGGAGGGGATCCGGTTTGGGAACCACAGGATCTCATCTCTGCTGTTTGCGGATGATGTTGTCCTGATGGCTTCATCAAACCGGGACCTCCAATGTGCACTGGGGCGGTTCGCAGCCGAGTGTGAAGCGGCTGGGATGAAAATCAGCTCCTCCAAATCCGAGGCCATGGTTCTCGACCGGAAAAAGGTGGTTTGCCCTCTCTGGGTGGGTGGAGAGTCCTTGCCTCAAGTGGAGGAGTTCAAGTATCTCGGGGTCTTGTTCACGAGTGAGGGGAGGATGGAGCGTGAGATTGACAGGCGGATCGGTGCAGCGTCGGCAGTGATGCGGTCGTTGTACCGGACGGTTGTGGTGAAGAGGGAGCTGAGCCAAAAGGCGAAGCTCTCAATTTACCGGTCAATCTACGTTCCTACCCTCACCTATGGCCATGAGCTTTGGGTAATGACCGAAAGGACGAGATCGCGGATACAAGCGGCCGAAATGAGTTTCCTCCGCAGAGTGGCTGGGCGCACCCTTAGAGATAGGGTGAGGAGCTTGGTCACACGGGAGGAGCTCGGAGTAGAGCCGCTGCTTCTCCACGTGGAGAGGAGCCAGCTGAGGTGGCTCGGGCATCTGTTCCGGATGCCTCCTGGACGCCTCCCTCGGGAGGTGTTCCGGGCATGTCCCACCGGGAGGAGGCCCCGGGGAAGACCCAGGACCCGCTGGAGGGACTATGTCTCCCGGCTGGCCTGGGAACGCCTTGGGGTCCCCCCGGAGGAGCTGGAGGAAGTGTCCGGGGTGAAGGAAGTCTGGAGGTCCCTGCTTAGACTGTTGCCCCCGCGACCCGGCCCCGGATAAGCGGAAGAAAATGGATGGATGGATGGATAGTCCTGGTTCTGTCCTGGTTTAAACAGTGTTTAGTCCTGGTTTAGTCCTGGTCTAGTGTTTACGTTTGGTTCTGTCTTGGGCTTTAGTCCTGGTTTAGTCTTAATTTAGTCCTGGTTCTCTCTTGGGTTTATTTTTGGTTCAATCCTGGTTCGGTCCTTGTCGCCTAACACGCGAAAGGTCCCCGGTTCGAAACCGGGCGGAAACAACTTTATTCTTTCTTTGTATTTTATTATTAGAAAGGAGAAATTCAGGTTGTCAACTGGACAAAGTTTATTTAAACTAAATTTCTTCTTTTTTGTCATGAATTCTACCTGGACGACTGAGGGATTCTTCACATACCCAGTCAGGGGCGGTTCTACATTGAATTACTCCCTGGGCGAGACCCCCTCCGGTCGTTCGGTCCTTGGTTCGGTCTTTAGTTCGGTCCTTGTTTAGTCCTTGGTTTAGTCCTTGTTTAGTCCTTGGGTTGGTCCTGGTTTAGTCCTTGGTTTGGTCCTGGTTTAGTAACTACTGTACACGCGGTGTACAGCTTTAATTACCCAGTATAAACGGCAAAAAGGAGAAATTCAGTTTGTCAACTGGACAAAGTTTATTTAAACTAAATTTCTCCTTTTTTGTCATGAATTCTACCTGGACGACTGAGGGATTCTTCACATACCCAGTCAGGGGCGCAGGGGCGCAAAATAGTGGCAAAATAGTGGCAAAAATATATACAATCAGATATATAAATAGAACCATCAGCTGCTCGATTATGGAAAAAATCATAATCACGATTATCTCAGTCAATATTGAAATCACAATTATTCAAACGATTTTTTCAAAATCCCCTGCCTACATAATAATAATAATAATAAAATTCATTGGATTTATATAGCGCCTTTCATGACACTCAAAGCGCTTTACAGTTCATTGTTCATTCACTCCACACTTGGTGGTAAGCTACTTTCTGTAGCCACAGCTGCCCTGGGGCAGACTGACGGAAGCGAGGCTGCCAATCTGCGCCATCGGCCCCTCCGACCACCTCCAACACTCATGCACACTCCACTTTCATACTAGGCAAATGTGGGTAAAGTGTCTTGCCTAAGGACACAGCGACAGTTTTTTGCAACTGGCGCCCCACTGTGGCACCTGGAATTCCCAGCGGTCTCCCATCCAAGTACTAACCAGGCCCTGCCTTGCTTAGCTTCTGAGATCTGACGGGATCAGGCTTTGACAGGCAGGTATGGCCACAAAGGCAGGTACACACACGCACACACGCACACACGCACACACGCACACACGCACACACGCACACACGCACACACGCACACACGCACACACGCACACAAACAAAAAGTTATCACACACACCTATTCCTCACTTTCCTCACACAGATTTCTCCTCAGTATAATATAAAATAAAATAAAATAAAATAAAATAAAATAAAATAAAATAAAATAAAATAAAATAAAATAAAATAAAATAAAATAAAATAAAATAAAATAAAATAAAATAAAATAAAATAATATAATATAATATAATATAATAGCGCTAAAATAGAACAGTGATATGACAAACACACATTTCATGACATGACTTACCAAAAGTAAAGATGAGATACTGTCCAGCAAATCCGAAAGACCTCCCAGATGAAGTGTTGTCCGGGATAAGTACAGGGCTCTCAAGTTTTGAGCGGGGTCGTGCGTGAGACTGAGGACCGGGGGGGCTTGAATTGCGTGAGGAATGCCGTGTGAGCGTGTGAACACGTCGAATTGCGTGTTGAGAGCCCTGTTTGTCTAAAGAGCAAACTTAAACTACAAAGCAACTAATGAGAGTTATATAAATGAAGTTATTACCTGATGGTTCTCAGTTTGTTTTATCATCACCGCACTTTGTCAGTGCGCGCTGAGAGCGCACCGCTAATCCAGGAAACAGCGGCGTATTTGGCCACACCCCCACCCGCTGCACTGGCCTGTCTCCGTCCTCCTCATTTGCATTCAAGCAACAAGTGTTTCAGAGACATCCGACTGGCTTCAGGAGGCTCTCATACATCTATGTGTGTGGACCACTCTGCGCACAGTTTCCGTAGTGTAGTGGTTATCACGTTCGCCTCACACGCGAAAGGTCCCCGGTTCGAAACCGGGCGGAAACAACTTTTCAAATATTGTCATCCCCCTCTGGCTGCAAGCGCCCGCGCAATGGTCCTGTCCCTGCTCCTGTCTCTGGATCTGTCTCTGGTCCTGTCCCTGGTCCTGTCTCTGCTCCTGTCTCTGGTCCTGTATCCTGTCTCTGCTCCTGTCTCCTGTCCCTGGTCCCCGGTTCGAAACCGGGCGGAAACAACTTTTCAAATACGTGTTGTTACCTGATTTACACCAGACCATATCACAAGTGATACTGTATATCGGAACGAACGAAAGCAGCCTGGGATTTCCCAGAGACAGGAGACAGGAGCAGGGACAGGACCAGAGACAGGAGCAGAGACAGGAGACAGGAGCAGGGACAGGACCAGAGACAGGAGCAGGGACAAGACCAGAGACAGGACCAGAGACAGGACCAGGGACAGGACCATTGCGCGGGCGCTTGCAGCCAGAGGGGGATGACAATATTTGAAAAGTTGTTTCCGCCCGGTTTCGAACCGGGGACCTTTCGCGTGTGAGGCGAACGTGATAACCACTACACTACGAAAACTGTGCGCAGAGTGGTCCACACACATATGAGCTGCAGATGTATGAGAGCCTCCTGAAGCCAGTCGGATGTCTCTGAAACACTTGTTGCTTGAATGCAAATGAGGAGGACGGAGACAGGCCAGTGCAGCAGGTGGGGGTGTGGCCAAATACGCCGCTGTTTCCTGGATTAGCGGTGCGCTGTGCGCTGTCACCCACTTCTGTGTTTTAAGAGCGGAGGAAGATATGAGACGCTTTCCATAAAAAAAAAACACATTTCCACAGAAAATAAAATTAAACCACTGCTGTTTCAGAGGTTCGGATAAAGGACATTGTAGCTTGTTTGCGGTCCAAACTCTCTAGGCGTGATTTCCAGAGACAGTGGGTAGACATCCAAACGGGGGGTGGAAACCTTTCCGTGAGTGTGACATCAGAAAGTTCCCTTGTTCAGTTCAGAAACTTAAACTTTGTTCAGTCGACAAACTAAATTTCTCCTTTTTTGTCATGGACGGATGCCCTGAATAGTCAGAATCTGAAAGTCAAACTTTCCCTGAAAGACAGTTTGGTTAATGTGGGAAATCCCAGGCTGCTTTCGTTCGTTCCGATATACAGTATCACTTGTGATATGGTCTGGTGTAAACCAGGTAACAACACGTATTTGAAAAGTTGTTTCCGCCCGGTTTCGAACCGGGGACCTTTCGCGTGTGAGGCGAACGTGATAACCACTACACTACGGAAACTGTGTACACAAGGACAGGAGCAGAGACAGGACAGGAGCAGAGACAGGATCAGAGCCAGGAGACAGGACCAGAGACAGGACCAGGGACAGGAGACAGGAGCAGAGACAGGACCAGAGACAGGAGACAGGACCAGAGACAGGACCAGGGACAGGAGACAGGAGCAGGGACAGGACCAGAGACAGGACCAGAGACAGGACCAGAGACAGGACCAGAGACAGGAGACAGGACCAGAGACAGGACCAGAGACAGGAGCAGGGACAGGAGACAGGACCAGAGACAGGACCAGAGACAGGAGCAGAGACAGGAGCAGAGACAGGAGACAGGACCAGAGACAGGAGCAGGGACAGGAGACAGGAGCAGAGACAGGATACAGGACCAGAGACAGGACCAGGGACAGGAGACAGGAGCAGGGACAGGAGCAGAGACAGGACCAGGGGCAGGAGCAGAGACAGGAGCAGGGACAGGAGACAGGACCAGGGACAGGACCAGAGACAGGAGCAGAGACTGGACCAGGGACAGGACCAGGGACAGGGACAGGAGCAGAGACAGGACCAGGGACAGGACCAGAGACAGGAGCAGAGACAGGAGACAGGAGCAGGGACAGGAGCAGGGACAGGACCAGGGACAGGACCAGAGACAGGAGCAGGGACAAGACCAGGGACAAGACCAGAGACAGGAGCAGAGACAGGACCAGGGGCAGGAGCAGAGACAGGAGCAGGGACAGGAGACAGGACCAGGGACAGGACCAGAGACAGGAGCAGAGACTGGACCAGGGACAGGACCAGGGACAGGGACAGGAGCAGAGACAGGACCAGGGACAGGACCAGAGACAGGAGCAGAGACAGGAGACAGGAGCAGGGACAGGAGCAGGGACAGGACCAGGGACAGGACCAGAGACAGGAGCAGGGACAAGACCAGGGACAAGACCAGAGACAGGAGCAGAGACAGGACCAGGGACAGGAGACAGGAGCAGGGACAGGAGCAGAGACAGGACCAGGGACAGATCCAGAGACAGGAGACAGGAGCAGGGACAGGACCAGAGACAGGAGCAGAGACAGGAGACAGGAGCAGGGACAGGAGCAGGGACAGGACCAGAGACAGGAGCAGGGACAAGACCAGGGACAGGACCAGGGACAAGACCAGAGACAGGACCAGAGACAGGAACAGAGACAGGAGCAGGGACAGGAGCAGAGACAGGACCAGGGACAAGACCAGAGACAGGACCAGAGACAGGACCAGAGACAGGGGACAGGGACAGGACCAGAGACAGGACCAGGGACAGGACCAGAGACAGGAGACAGGACCAGAGACAGGACCAGGGACAGGACCAGGGACAAACCAGGGACAGGACCAGAGACAGGAGCAGAGACAGGAGACAGGGACAGGAGACGGGGACACACTTGGTGAGGTCACTGGGGGGTTCAGCTGTCGAGCTGCTGTCACATTCCCTCTGCGCTCGGATCTATTTCGGACTCTTCCCTCATCGTCTTTATTAAACTCTTTGTCACGGTGACCACAGCTCATTCCTGACCCCTGACGCACGGAATCATCCGGAGAAACACGGACACAGAGTCCAGAGTGAAGTCAGGAAGTCCAAAACACAAAACAACTTAAACCAACAAGAACGTTTAAGAACTTTTAGATCCAGGATTAGTCCTGGTTTAGTCTTGATTTACTCAGTTTAATTACTTCATTATTTTACAGTAATTACTCATTGGTTGATATTATTATTATTATTATTATTATTATTATTATTATTATTATTATTATTATTATTATCTCAGTTGGTAGAGCGCATGCCTAGTGATCCAGGGGTTGGTGGTTTGAATCCCGGACTGATGGACCGCGTGTGATCCCAGCTCCCACAGATGAACGCTGCTGTTGTGTCCTTGGGCAAGACACTTAACTCCACCTCGCCCCCAGTGTCTGCGGACACTGGTAGCCCCCATGGCAGAAGATAAAAAATCAAGGCCTGTTGTGACGTGAGCTGTCCTCCTGTGGGCCCACCACCCGCGGGAGGATTCATGAGGGCTGGTGCATTGTGTTTTGGGCAGTGGAACACTGCTTGGACTGCTGCCCCTGTGACCCAGAGAATGGAAGAAAATGAATGAATATTATTATTAGTAGTATTTCAATTTATTTGAAATCATGGTATATTCATATGAGTATTTATATAAAAGTTGTAGAAATGCTGGTTTTTCCTTTGTAAATGTCTTGACAGGATTTTAGTGTGAATCATTATGGTCAGGATAGAAAGAATTTAATTATTATTATTATTATTATTATTATTATTATTATTATTATTATTATTATTATTATTATTATATTGCGTTCCACCAGACACCAAATGTGCAATTTAAACAAGGCCACACACACACACACACACACACACACACACACACACACACTCATGGACACTCTGTTGTTGCACATTCACTACTGGAATTTTACTACTGTTTACTACTGTTATTGCATTAGAATCACTACTGTTGCACATTTATTTTTTTTTAACTTCAATGCATATTCTATTGCACATTACCATTTCACTGCTGTATCTTCCATTGCACATTTTTGATGCATACTGCACATTTTGGACATCTGTAAATAGGTATTTATTTATTATGTTGCACTGCTTCCAGACTTTAGATTTTAGTTTTAGATTTAGATTTTTGTCTTAGATAGTTTTTGTTGTGTTTTGTCTTTATATTGTATTTTGTACACTGTCTTTTTGCACTACTTGGCCAGAGAGAAACGAAATTTCGATTCACTGTTGAAAACATACGGCAGAATTGACAATAAAGCTGAACTTTGAACTTTGATCTTTGAAGTGTACAGAGGCATCAACAATAAACATAAGACAAACAGGTAAACATATACTCAAGGAACGAGAAGGAAAGTTCGAGGTAGACTCTTCTTGGGAGCTGGTGTAGGTGAAAAATGAAATGTGCAATAAGTGAAGGTGCAATATGTAAAGTGCCAGAGTGCTGAAAGCAGCCTGGACATCAGTGTGTGTGATTGTTTTTTGGACGTCAGTAACATGTTCACACCTGACGTTCTTCTAGTGAACAGTGTCTTGAGGCTGGACTGAGCAGAGATGTTCCCCAGGTGGAGGTGGGGGATCGGCTCTGAAGGCCTGTTTGATGTTCGTGTAGACCCAGGTCTCAAAGTTCACATGTTTATGTTCGTGTGGGAGTCTTTAGTTTGGCCTGGCTGAAATCGCCGGCGATTATGCAGACCGAGTCCTGCAGCGAACTCACAGACTGATACGATGTGGACAGTGCGTCCTTTGTGTTTGTTTTGTTTGGGTGGAATTAAACAGCTGTGACGCTGACAACAGTGATTCTCTTTTAACAACATTTAAGCTTTAGGAATTCAATGTCCTCATAATAATAATAATAATAATAATAAATATAGCTGCAAGCAGCAATGTGGGGGCCAAGCACCGTTTGACAGGGTCTAACAAGGTCTGACAGGATCTAACAGAGTCTGACAGGGTCTGACAGGGTCAGGGTCTAACCCTGTCAGAACAGACACATCAAAGACAGATCAAAGGTTGCTAGGTGCGTTGCTAGGCAATTGACAAATTTCTGCAACTTTGACCTGTTGGTGCCAGTAGACGGTTGGGGCTGGGGACCTATAAATTGCTGTGGGTAATGAGGAGACTGGCTGGAATGTGCATGCCAAATTTCACAACTTTTTACCAGACGGTTCTAGGGGCTGCCATAGACTTCCTATATGAGAAGAAGATGAATAATAATAAT
This sequence comes from Paratrypauchen microcephalus, assembly GCA_036785185.1. NCBI lineage: Eukaryota > Metazoa > Chordata > Actinopteri > Gobiiformes > Gobiidae > Paratrypauchen > Paratrypauchen microcephalus. Next base: position 3,322,049 of record JAVJIX010000076.1, on the reverse strand, counting down.
CTTGAGACCAAAACATCAAAGGAAAGATCAAAGGGTTACTAGGCAACTTGCCTTGGCAACGGAAAGCAATTCCTATAGGGTGCCCAGCACCTTCGGTGCTTGGCCCCCTAATAATAATAATAATAATAATAATAATAATAATAATAATAATAATTATTATTATTATTATTATTAGGCCCGAGAGCTAAAGCGTAGGGCCTATTGTTATTGTTCTGTTTTTTCTTCTTCTTATATTTCTAATCCCTTTTTTCAGGTTTCGGGTACTTCCCACTGACGAAAACTCGAATGAGAATTTGGCACAAAATTCAAGAACGCCAAAAAAGGAATTTACAAATAATCTGTATTAAAAAATCTTTAAAAATGGCCCGACAGCGCCCCCTGGAAAATCAAAATACATTGTGCCTATGGCTATACCCGCTATACGCGGTTGCTAGGCGACTAACAGGAAGTCGGCCATATTGGAGCACATGACCTCAAGCTTTGACTTTGAGCTTTGATCATCGACATTGATCTTTAACTTTGACCTGGCACCGAAGGCGCATTTTCTTGTCCACATATTTTAACGAACTCCTCCTAGAGTTTTTGACTCAGATTCACCAGAATCGTGCTGTATCATCTAGACAAGTGGGACATTAAAAGCGTCGGCCGATCATCGCCGCTTGCGGCTATATTATTATTATTATTATTATTATTATTATTATTATTATTATTATTATTATTATTATATTTGGTACTTTAGTTTGAAGACTTGAAAGGAATTGAAGTTCAAAGCAGAGGACTTGGACTTGACTTGGACAGAGACTTGGACTTAGCTTGGACTAATGGGCCAGTGACTCGAGACTCGACTTGGACTTGCCGGTCTTTGACTTGGGACTTGTGTCGGACTTGAGGTCAAAGACTTGAGACTTGCAAAACAACGACTTCTTCCCACTCTGCTGTCCACGGTCACAAAAGACTGAAATAACCAAAAACATTTTACTTTATTTTAGAGTCATCGTGACGGATATTCCCGGTGTTCCCAGACTGCGCGCTCTGGAGACGCCTGGATCTGTCGCGTCTTCTCCGGACTCAGCGCGGAGGAATGCGCTAGAACCTTCCCCGGCGGTAGGAGGGGCCGCTGCGGCTATATAAGCTCCAGAGGGCCGCTGGTGGTCAGTGCATCCACCGAGAGCTCCGTGCACAAGCGACAACGAGCGAAACACACGGAAAAAGCAAAAGAGCGACGAGGCGCGGACAGAAGCGGCGAGACGCGGACAGAAGCGGCATCGAGCGGATCATTACAAGCGGATCACAGCGACTACCGCGTCTGGAACTTTCTCCTCGGGCGTTTTCCTTCCTCCAGCCGCAGTTCGGAGCTTTTATCCCCCAGACCCGGTGCTCCTTCGTTCCCCGTCCGGACCATGCTGTGTCCCCGGTTCCACTCGCCTCTCGCGGACCCCATGTGGCCGCTCGTGCGCAGCCTCTGGCCCGAGACGCGTCCGCTCTTCTACAGCGTGGAGCAAGACGTCCTGCGCCACCTGGAGGTCAGCTTTAGTTCAGTCCTGGTTTAGTCCTGGTTCAGTCCTGGTTCAGTCCTGTTTTAGTTCTGGGTCAGTCCTGGTTTAGTCCTGGTTTAATCTTGATTTAGTCCTGGTTCTGTCCTGGTTTAAACAGTGTTTAGTCCTGGTTTAGTCCTGGTCTAGGGTTTACATTTGGTTCTGTCTTGGGCTTTAGTCCTGGTTTAGTCTTAATTTAGTCCTGGTTCTCTCTTGGGTTTACTTTTGGTTCAGTCCTGGTTTAATCCTGGTTTAGTCCTTGGTTTAGTCCTTGGTTTGGTCCTGGTTTACTCCTTGGTTTAGTCCTTGGTTTAGTCCTTGGTTCGGTCCTGGTTTAGTCCTTGGTTTGGTCCTGGTTTAGTCCTTGGTTCGGTCCTGGTTTAGTCCTTGGTTTGGTCCTGGTTTAGTCCTTGGTTCGGTCCTGGTTTAGTCCTTGGTTCGGTCCTGGTTTAGTCCTTGGTGTAGTCCTTGGTTTAGTCCTTGGTTTAGTCCTTGGTTTAGTCCTTCGTTTGGTCCTGGTTTAGTCCTTCGTTTGGTCCTGGTTTAGTCCTTGGTTTGGTCCTGGTTTAGTCCATCGTTTAGTCCTTCGTTAGTCCTTGGTTTGGTCCTTGGTTTAGTCCTTGGTTTAGTCCTTGGTTTGGTCCTGGTTTAGTCCTTGGTTTATTCCTTGGTTTGGTCCTTTATTTAGTCCTTGTTTAGTCCTTGGTTTGGTCCTTGGTTTAGTCCTTGGTTTGGTCCTTGGTTTAGTCCTGGTTTAATATTGGCGTCTGACCCGCGCAGTTGTACCGGGCGTTTGTGTGAGTGTGGAGGCCAGTGGGGCAGATGAGCAGCCACACCTCTGCCCGTCAGCCCCAGGGCAGCTGAAAAACAACTGCGTGAACTGTGTGTGGAAGTCCTGGATTAGACCTGGTTTAGTTCTTGAGTAGATCTGATTTAGTTTAAGTTTAGTCTTGTTGTAGACCTCGGTTAGTCCTGTTTTAGTCCTGGTTTAGTCTGTATTTAAGACCTGGTTTAGCCCTTCTTTGGTTCTTGGTGTAGTCCCGTTTTATTCCTGGTTAAGGCCAAGTTTAGACCTTATTTTAATCCTGATTTAGTCTGTCCCTGGTTTAGATCTGGTTTGGTCCCTTTTTAGTCCCATTTTAGTCCCTGGTGAGTAAGACCTTAGTTTAGTCCTGGTTCAGTCCTGGTCCTGGTTCAGTCCTGGTTCAGTCCTGGTTCAGTCCCGGTTTAGTCCCGGTTCAGTCCCGGTTCAGTCCCGGTTCAGTCCCGGTTTAGTCCCGGTTCAGTCACGGTTCAGTCCTGGTTCAGTTTTGCTCAGGGTGCGTTTGTTTCGTTTTTAGGAAATGCGTCACAACTTCGAGTACATGGAGCGACTGCACCAGCGAATCTTCGAGCAGATCGACCAGGTCCTCCCCTCCTCCTCCTCGGGCTCCACCTTCCGCCCCGTCGCCGTGGAGAATCTCGCCAAAGACAACGACGGCGCCTTCGCTCTGAGCCTGGACACGTCGGATTTCTCTCCCGACGAGCTGTCCGTCAAACAGGTCGGCCGCAAACTCCGAGTGAGCGGGAAAACAGAGAAGAAGCTAGACGACGGGAAGGGCTCCTACTCGTACAGGTGAGAGCCAGTAGGAGTGCGCCTTACTCACAGGGAGGCCAATCAGGAGGCAGGATAGAAACTACAGTCTAGAGTCGTTTTGTAGTTTTTTTCAGACCCCCCAGGATTTCGCGGGCATTTTTTGTGATTGTTGCGGGATAAAATGCCTGAATTTGCTTGAGCTTTTCCAAAAAGTTGCGATGAAAGTTGCGGCGCTTTTAAGGTTTTTGTTGCGATTTTGTTGCGGGAGGAAGTCAAAGTTGCGATAAATAGTTGCGATTTTCCCTTTTTGTAATTCAAATTAAGTAATATTTTGAATACTGAGTTATTACTGACAAAGAATAATACAAGGACACAGATCACAGATATGGTCCTAAAACAACCTTACCAATATCGAAAATAAATTACTACTAGGAGGGGAACTGTTTCGCCCAGTCTTTTGCTGTTATTTTTGTGGGCAAATGGCGCCGCAGACATGTTTCTTTGCCATTAGAAGCCGTGTCTCAATTCCCAGAGCGCACGGCTCGGAGCGTGGTTTGAAGGCCATGTGCGTCACACATTTCGACAGTACACCGGCGCGACGACTGTTGTCCCACTTCTTTTTTGTCCCATTCGCATTTAACGCGCGGTCCGAAGACCGTAGTCGTTAAGCGGACCGCGGACTGCAGTCGGGGCTGAGCAGGTGTGCACCGCCTTGACTGCAGTCTGAGCCCCCTTCAAACTACGCTCCGAACTGGGGACACGGCCGCAGTTTTGTTTCGTCACACGGAAGTAAAGCAGAAAGAAGTTGGTCGGCGTTCAATACGTCGCCGATGATTGGTCAAAATTAGTAAAAATTGCGGGAAAGTTGCGGTGATTGGTCAAAATTGCAACACCGCCCTGAATTCGCGGGGATTGGCTGAAGTTGCGTTGAAGTTGCAAATTGCAACATCGCAAATTCCTGGAGGGTCTGTTTTTTAATACGACTTTAAACATGACTTGTCTTGTGTTTGCAGGTGTCAGGAGTTCAGGCAGGAGTTCGACCTCCCCCAGGGCGTAGACCCCGAGTCCGTGAGCTGTTCTCTGGTCGGGGGCCGGCTTCAGATCACAGCACCCCAAAACAAAGCACTGGAAGGGGGCAAGGAGCGCGTGGTCCCCATCACCTTGACCTCCAACCCGGCGATCACCACAGAGCAGACACAGGACGAGGCCGAGAAGAAAAACTAACCAACAAAACTGACTGCTGGGAGTTTTAAAGGAGAATTAATGTTTTTTTTACAATCTGAGCCTTATTTCTGTAATAAAACAAGTTGTTTTACTCGCCCATAGCACTTTGGTGTCATTTGGAGCATTTCCGGAGATGTTTTAGATTAGCGAGTGATCAGGGCACGATGTTGCAGTCACCAAATAACACAAACTTTATCACTTTTTAAATTATAGAAGCACAATGTTTTAGTCTACACTTTCGTTTGAGTCAAAAGTGGCCTCTAATCCGAGATTTAGCCATAGTTTCGAGTAGATGAGGAGGACATGTGCTCAGTCACAGCTGATTTATAGATAAGAAGACGCTCATAACTTTTCTGTTGCGAGCGACACATGGCAGAAGATTGGGACTTTGAGGCTGAAGAGGACTTATGGAGGACTGAGGACTGAAGAGTATACGGATGAGGAGACAGAATGGATACGGAAAGAATGAAGCGGAGACAGTTTTAGGAGCACCAGAGAACAGCCATCGGTTTCGCATTACTTCTCAGAATCATGCGCTGAATCCGCTGGCCTTCTTTCTTTTCCTTTGCTGGTAAAAAATCATCCTGACTGAAGTGGGTACTGCAAACACGATGGTCCAAACGTCTTACAGCTTTGCCTTTCATGTTTGGGTCCTGAGAGCGAAATCGAAATCAAACGAAAGTGTAGACTAAGACATTGAGCTTCTATGATTTGAAAAGTGCTAAAGTTTGTGTTATTTTGGTGACTGCAACGTCGTGCCCCGATTACTCACGTTAACGGATATCGCTAAATTACAACATCTCCGGAAATGCTCCAAATCACACCAAAGTGCTATGGGTGAGTAAAACAACTTGTTTTATTACCGAAATAAGGCTCAGATTGTAAAAAACGTTAATTCTCCTTTAAGCCGCGTTCCAGTGGTTTTACCGCCTCAAAAACAGACCCTGAGTTGTGTTTTGTTTCATTCATGTTTGAGTTTGACCTTTTAGTATTAGTCTCCGTACATCTCCGACGCTCAAAATGCTCCGTTCCACCTTGTGATGTCATGAAGTTGTGGTAGTTTTCAAATTAACAGCTCCTTTTTACCTTTTAGTTCAGTCGAGATTGGGAATTCCAGGACTGAAATGATCTGTTGATTGGAAGTGAAGGTGTGTATTCCATGAAATGAGTGTTTTTGGAACTCATTTGTGCGTTAAACGAACGAAACGAAACGACTCCAGGTGTGTTTGTGATGAGGAAACGACATTCATTCATTCAAAGATCAGAAATCGGCGTAATACGGGCCCTTCAAACGTTTGACTAAACCGGAGCAGACACCAGAGCTAAACGAACGCACCCTGAACGGTAACGCCAAAGAGAAGATACAGATGACAGTGAACACGAAAACAAACGCACCTTAAACATCAGCCAAACCGGCAGACGCAGAAGAAAATCGAACAAACATCGCTGTCCGGACAAAGGACGCTCAAGAGGACGATGTTCTCATTCTGAACTTTGACAAGCAAATGATCTTCCATAAACGCAGCCCGTGGACTTGCTGCCAGTCCGCTCTGCCCGGCCAAATATCCAGATTTCTTTTCAAGTGTAGTCCTGGTTTAGTTCTTGCTTAGTCCTGATTCAATCCTTGTTTAGTCCTGGTTCATTTTGTGGTTTATTTTAGTTCTGACCTGATCCCATGTTTGGTTTAGACCAGTTCTAAAACAGGACCAACCCAAGACTCAGAACAGAATTTTTAATATTATTATTTCAAAGATTATCTGATTAGTACGGAAGCTGACAGAAGCCGTGTTCGTAATCATTATATTCCACCTTAATAACGAGAAAATTAACTCGAGATCTCGAGAAAACTACACAATTATTTCAAAACAAAACTGTTATTCCGTGATCTCGAGAAAACACTGCCTTGCTGCCAGTCCGGCCTGCCTGGCCAAAGATCCAGATTTCTTTTCAAGTGTAGTCCTGGTTTAGTTCTTTACTTGGTCCTGATTCAATCCTTGTTTAGTCCCAGTTTAGTCCTGGTTCATTTTATGGTTTATTTTAGTTTTGGCGTTGACTCGATCCCATGTTTGGTTTAGACCAGTTCTAAAACAGGACCAACCCAAGACTCAGAACATGTTCATAATGAATATTTTCCACCTTAATAACGAGAAAATTAACTCGAGATCTCGAGAAAATGACACAATTATTTCGAGATCTCGACAAAACGCTGTATTTCCATCGGTAAAGACGAAGCCGGGCCAGTCTTCTGCGGACGTGCCACGGACTAATCTTGAAATTATCCCGAATTAAAAGACGTAATGCAATCTCCCCCTGTGTCAACCCCTGATCAATATATTGCCTTATCAGCTGATCGATTATTATTCCAGACATTCTAATGACCAAAAACGCATCTATTCAGAATGAGAAATAGCCCCGAAGTCAGCCACGGAATAACTTTTGTTTTCTGGAGATCTCGAATTATCTCGTTATCTTGGGATAACAAGGAAGAAAAAATATTGCTTATGAATATGGCCTCTGTCGACTTCCGTACATTAGTGAAGTCAAAATGCCAAAAAGACCAAAAAGACTCCTTCATGACTGTAAACTACTAAAAGTAAAAGCATTTTTTTAATTCTGCAAAATGGACTTCTCACTCAGCACTCAGAAGTCGTATTTGGAGTGATTCCTGAACGAGTATTCTTTATTCTCAGACATCGTTTCTTTGAAAAGTCCAGTTTTTCTTAACTCTCAACACACGTCTTCTTTAGGAAAATCTAAAACTTTTCAGGAAAAGTCCAAGTTCGTCGTCCGTGTGATTTGTTTTCAGTATAAACCCTGTTCAAATGAGTCTCCAGTTTCAGTTTTGTATTTTCTGCCTAGAAGGCCGTGTCTTTACAGAGTTCCTCATGTTTTTATTCTCGTTTAGTGAAATAAGCTAAAAGTTAAATGTACCTTTAAAGATCCCATGACATGGTACTTCTTGATGCTTTTATATGGCTCCTTAATGGTTCCCTAATACTGTAAATGAATCCTTCTTCAAAAGCAACACTCAGTGCATGAGAAACAGAGATAAGATGAGAAAGAGTCATAAATGTCACTCTGGAACACTCCATTATGGGCGTTGTTGCTTGAATGCAAATGAGGAGGACAGAGATGGCCTATAGTAGGGGGTGGGGGCGTGGCCAAGCTCTCTGCTCCGCTCTGTGACCCACTTCTGTGTTTTTGCACGGGGGGAGAGATGAGAAGCCTTCCATTGAAAAATAAACACATTTCCACAGAAAATAAAATTAAACCACTGCCGTTTCAGATATCCACAGGCTCAGATAAAGGACTTCCGAGCCTAGAAACACTCGCAAGTTCCTCCAGGCAAATTAAAACAACGTATTTCGCATTGCGTAGCTCCTCCGCAGTCCAAACTCTCTGGGCGTGATTTACAGAGACGCTGAGTACAGACAGACGGGGTGGAACTGCATTTGCATTTCTTTTTTCGATCTGACGTCAATAAGGTGCCTTGTTCAAAATCGCCCGTTTGAGCTCTGATTTTTTCTAACGCAGAAAAGGATCGCAAATGCTCAGTTTAGACATTTCGCAGCTTTTAACCATGGGGGGGGGGGCTAAACAGGGTAGGGGAGCTCACATTAACGTTCAAAAACCTCAGAAAGTGAAAATTTCATGCCATGGGACCTTTAATACTTTTTAACATAGTTTCTTTGTCGTAGTTTGAGATGTTTTACTAATGTTCATGTCAAAATGAAGACATTTTGTTGTAAATGTAAAAACATTTAGTTTTTTCAATAAACTGAAATTTACTTGCTACTTACGCTCTGACTCGGTTATGGTGGCAGTAGGACCTGAGTACTGTCACTAGCAGTAGTAGTAATGGTAATAGTACTGTGATGTAGTAGTTGTAGTACTAGCAGTAGTAGTAGTGGTAATAATAGTACTGTGATGTAGTAGTTGTAGTACTAGCAGTAGTAGTAGTGGTGGTAACAGTACTGTGATGTAGTAGTTGTAGTACTATAATAAGTATAAGTTTAGGCTTAAGGCTTAAGCCTTTATTGGTCTCACACACAATGACACACAGTGACACACGGGAGAAATTTGACTTCTGCATTTGACCCATCCTTTTTCAGGAGCAGTGAGCAGCCATCTTTTTCGGCGCCCGGGGGGCAGTACCGTGAAGGGTCTTGCCCAAGGACCCACACTGGTTAGCTCATTGCCCGGGGGGGATACTAGCAGTAGTAGTACCTATGTGGTGGTAGTTTTTGTGTTTATCCTTTAAAAATTGAGGATTTTGTGCATTATTTAGTGTTTGTAGTAAGTGTAGTAGTAAAAGTAGCAGTAGTAGTAGTAAAAGTAGTAGTACCAATTATAGTACTTAAAGTAATAGTAATTATAGTACTGCTACTACTACTTTTACTACTACTACTTATACTTTTACTACTACTGCTACTACTACTACTGCTACTACTTTCTTTACTATTTACTATACTACTTTTACTACTATTGCTACTACTACTTTTGCTACTACTACTGCTACTACTACTCAGGGCTCTCAAGTCTCACGCTTTGAGAGAGTGACACACGCAATTCGACGTGTTCACACGCTCACACGCCACACATGGTATTTCTCACGCTGACATTTTTTAAAGCAATTCAAAACTGTAGCCACTGTTCACAGCGCTTCTGTGCCCAGAAAATCGGTAAGTTAATGCAGGCACCGCGTGTTTTCAGCGAAAAAAAGTCACTCACACACCAGTACAGTACTCGAGTTGAGCGATCAGCTGTGAGGCCAATCGCTCACAGCTGATCGGCCTGTTCGCCGATCAGCTGTGAGCGAGCCGCGTGAATGTTTACGCGGCAGAGAAGAAGAATCCTTAACTTGCTACGTTAATGCTACGTAAGAAGGAACTCTCGCCTCGGGACACGGGATAAGTTCGGGATATGTCCTTTTCTCCGGAGCTCCGGATTATTAAAGACCGTGACACATGCATACATGGATACGAGTGACCGCGTTTTTATGGGTGAGTCATATCAGATTATTTCTGCATCTATTTCGGCACTAAACCAGGACTAAACCAGAACTAAACCAGAACTAAACCAGGACTAAACCAGAACTAAACCAGGACTAAACCAAGACTAAACCAGGTCTAAACCAGGACTAAACCAGAACTAAACCAGGACTAGACCAGGTCTAAACCAGGACCTAGCCAGGACTAAACCAGAACTAAACCAGGACTAAACCAGGTCTAAACTGGGTCTAAACTGGGATTCAACTGGGACTAAACCAGGACTAAACCAGAACTAAACCAAGACTAAACCAGGACTAAACCGGGTCTAAACCAGGATTCAACTGGGACTAAACCAGGATTAAACTAAGACTAAACCAGGTCTAAACCAGGACTAAACCGGGACTAACCCGGCACTAAACCAGGACTAAACCAGGTCTAAACCAGGACTAAACCAGGTCTAAACCAGGACTAAACCAAGACTAAACCAGATCTAAACCGGGTCTAAACCAGGACTAAACCGGGACTAAACCAGGACTTAACCAAAACTAAACCAGGTCTAAACCAAGACTAAGCCAGGACTAAACCAGGTCTAAACCAGGACTAAGCCAGGACTAAACCAGATCTAAACCGGGTCTGAACCAGCACTAAACCAGGACTAAACCAGGTCTAAACTAGGACTAAACCAGATCTAAACCGGGTCTGAACCAGCACTAAACCAGGAGTAAACCAGGTCTAAACTAGGACTAAACCAGGTCTAAACCAGGACTAAGCCAAGACTAAACCAGATCTAAACCGGGTCTAAACCAGGACTAAACCGGGACTAAACCAGGACTAAACCAGGACTTAACCAAAACTGGTAACCAGCTGGTTAGCTCAACTGGTAAGTCACTGACTTTCCCCCCGGGGTTTGTGGGTTCAAATCCCCCCCGGGCAATGCGCTAACCAGTGTGGGTCCTTGGGCAAGACCCTTCACGGTACTGCCCCCCGGGCGCCAAAATGATGGCTGCTCACTGCTCCTGAAAAAGGATGGGTCAAATGCAGAAGTCAAATTTCTCCTGTGTGTCATTGTGTGTGAGACCAATAAAGGCTTAATCTAATCTAAAACTAAACCAGGTCTAAACCAAGACTAAGCCAAGACTAAACCAGATCTAAACCGGGTCTAAACCAGCTCTAAACTAGGACTAAGCCAAGACTAAACCAGATCTAAACCAGGTCTAAACCAAGACTAAGCCAGGTCTAAAACGGGTCTAAACCAGGACTAAACCAAGACTGTGTGTGATAACATATTATCCTGTGCATTATTGAATGATAATATGGACTTTTAGTTATAAAAGCATTTCCATATTAACAAAGTACCTTCTAATTCTGCCCTGCCCCTTCCACCATCCCCCCTGGTTTCATTTTATAACTCGACTACTGCTACTGTTTCGTTTAGTTTCATAAGCCTCGGTTTCCCATAATGCTCGACATACGACGGGAGCTCGTTAAGTACAAAAAGCCAACTTGTGTCGGATCGAGTCCGGTCTGCATTGTCACCTCAAACGAACCGCACCAGGATTCGTATGGAACCGGTCCGAGACCGACCTTTTTAGGTGGTCTCGGTCTGCTTGTTTGCTCCGGATCGAGACTTTTGGTTTTTATTCACACCAGCCCAAAAGGTCCAAATCAAAGGAGCAAACGAACTCTGGTTCGTTTAAAACGAACCAAACAAGGCAGGTGTGAAAACGACCTTAGACTGGACTAGAACTGGACTAGGTCTGGATTTAGACTGGACTAGAACTGGACTAGGTCTGGATTTAGACTGGACTAGTCTAGGAATAGACTAGAACTGGACTGGGACTGAATTTAGACTGGACTAGGACTGGACTAGGTCTGGATTTAGACTGGACTAGGACTGGATTTAGACTGGACTAGAACTGGATTTAGACGACTAGGTCTGGATTTAGACTGGACTAGAATTGGATTAGGACTGGATTTAGACTGGACTAGGACTGGATTTAGACTGGACTAGGACTGGATTTAGACTGGACTAGGACTGGATTTAGACTGGGCTAGGTCTGGATTTAGACTGGACTAGAACTGGACTAGGACTGGATTAAGACTGGACTAGGTCTGGACTAGGACTGGATTTAGACTGGACTAGAACTGGATTAGGACTGGATTTAGACTGGACTAGGACTGGACTAGGTCTGGATTTAGACATAAACCGCTTTTTGACTGGAGGCCGTACACAAGAGTTACTCTGTAAATTATTCTTACTCGACTGGTACTTCAGTTTCCCAAATACTTTTGTACTTCTACTTGAGTCGTATTATTCTGAAGTAACAGTACTTTTACTTGCGTACTCTGAAATAACTCACACAAACACGTGGGATATTTTGTGTTTCTTTGTAAAATAATTCTCAATAAACTTAATTTATTCACAAACTGCGTCAAATTCCCGCCGTCGTCATTTTTTCAAACACATAAAAAAACAGGTTTAAAAGTCGAGAGGCGCACGGACACTTTTTTACTTTTACTTCCACTCGTTCAATCATTCGTTCAATTGTTCTTCTGTTCACTTGTTCATTAGTTCACTCACTCGTCCATTAGTTCAATCACTCGTTCATTTGTTCGTCTGTGCACTCACTGTTCATTCTCACTCACTCGTTCATTCGGATGAGTGAATGAACAAATGAGTCGTTCACGTGTTCATTCACTCATTTGTTCATTCACTCTCAATAATTCCGTTCACTCATTTGTCTGTACACTCGTACTCACTCATTCACTCACTCGTTTGGTCACTCACTCGTTCATTTGTTCGTCTCTCACTCATTAGTTCGCTCACTCCTTAGCATGTTAAATCGTTCACTCCTTCATTCACTTCATCACTCACTTGTTCGTTCACTCATACGCTCACTTGTTCGTTCACTCGTTCATTCACTCATACACTCGTTCGTTCAATCACTCGTTCACTCACTCGTTTGTTCACTCACTTGTTCATGCACTCGTTCACTCGTTTGTTCACTCATTTGTTCACTCACTTGTTCATTCACTCGTTTGTTCACTCACTTGTTCATGCACTCGTTCACTCGTTTGTTCACTCATTTGTTCACTCACTTGTTCATTCACTCGTTTGTTCACTCACTCGTCCACTCATTAGTTTAATTCGCTCACTCGTTCACTTGTTCGTTCACTCATTCAGTCCTTCACTCACTTGTTAGTTCACTTGTTCATTCACTCACTCGTTCACTCGTTTGTTCACTCACTCATTAGTTCGCTCACTCACTTGTTCATGCACTCGTTCACTCACTTGTTTGTTGACTCGTTTGTTCACTCGTTCACTCACTTGTTCATTCACTCGTTTGTTCACTCATTCGCTCACTCGTCCACTCATTAGTTCGTTAATTCGCTCACTCATTCTTTCACTTGTCGTTCACTCGTTCAGTCCTTCACTCATTTCTTCGTTCACTCACTCATTCACTCGTTCACAAACCCCTCGTAAACAGTCCAGAAAAGACTAAATCTACAAACACATTTACAGAATAATATTGTTTAAGGCTTATGCTGCTGCTTATATCTCCAGGAAACTCCGCCGCCGCCGCTCCACCGAACAGGCCCGACGTGCCAGATGCCCTCCCAGATGTTATCATGGAAAAAAAATACTACTAAATACTACTAAAATATTGATGAAAACACCCATAAACAGTATTTCTCAAACTGTAAAATAATAGTTTTGAATTTTCATGTTTAAAATTGTCTGCTGCAATTTTATTTAGTGCATTTTCCCTCTTTTTTACTTTTCAAAGTTTAATTATTCTCCAATCTGTCCTGTATTTACATTTTATATTTTACATTTTTCTGGACAGTCGGGTTTAAATTGTCTCAAGCTGCTTTGGTTCCAACTCAAAAAATAAAAAAATAAAATAAATACGATTATCAAATTTCTGGACGGTTCGTTTAGGCATCGTCGCCATGGTGATGGAGAAAGGCCTGTTGGGTGGAGCCCGGGGTGTGGACCAATCAGATCTCAGAGCGTGGGTCACATGATCAGGAAACCGGAGATGTGTGGACAACGGCTTCAGCAGCGGAACCACAGAGGAGCAAAGCATGATGGGAAGTTTACCGCCAAGTAAAACCGCCCAAACGGTCACCACGGTAACCTTTGACCGGATAAAACCTAAACCATAACCGTTTAAAGGCGGACGCTGGAACTTTTTTACCGAAACGTACGTCCATCGACATGTTATGGTTTTGTTTCTTTATCTCCATGGAGACAGACAGGTCATATCTGCGGAGAGGGGGACCCCGTTCGCAGAAAAAAAGCACAATTTTGTTTTTTTAGCAATGAAAACGCAAAATATACATGATTAATGCCACACTGCGGAACTGTTAAAGTGCATCTGACAGACAAAACACATTTAAACAGGATTAGATTTAAGATTTAAAAATGTTACCTGGTCTTTTTTTGTTTTTGTTTTACTTTTTAACTCGATCAAAATGCCCTTCGTACACTAAACTTTTCATTGGTTCTCCCTTATTTCTCCAACGTATTTAATTTATTGATTATATTACAAAAACAAGCTTTGCGAATCATCCCTAAAGTTGGATTTTTTTATTTTTTTTTTAAGAACACACCCATAATTTTTTTCCCCAATCCAAGCTCCTAAAGATTCCTGACCTGGTAAAATATTATACACTGATAATATTATTTAACATTTGACAGTTTACTACCAAATAATCTACAAACTTGTTCAAAATGAGAGAGAGAACTCATAATTTGAGAGGGTATTTCAAATGTAAATGTTTGTGTGTCGACATGTGTGTAAAACTCTGGAACACGTCTCAAGAAATCCCAAAATCTCCATAAATTCAAGTTGTTCTATAAACATCTGGTCGCAGTTTTTAGAGAGTGGGTCGGAATATTAGAACAAACTGTCTTCTACGGTTAATGGAAAAATTAACAGATACAAAAAAACAACATTGAAATAGGCATGGAGTTTTTTTTTTTTTTTTGGAATAAACTTTTGATTTGAATATTGGAAATAGAGGAAATTTTGGTTTGACACTAAAATGGAATAATGAAATGAAATTGTTTATCAGTTTTGTTTTTCGTTGTCAATTGAAATGCAAAAGAACGAACGGCACAAGGACCGATGTTATTGCATTTAAAAGAATATTAACGTTTTTTACTATCTGAACCTTATTTCTGTAATAAAACAAGTTGTTTTACTCACCCATAGCACTTTGGTGTCATTTGGAACAGTTTTGTTGATGTTGTGGTGTTGCGATATCCGTTAACGTGAGTGCTTGGGGCAGGCGATTGCAGTCACCAAATAACACAAACTTTATCACTTTTCAAATCATAGCAGCTCAATGTCTTCGTCTACACTTTCGTTTGAGTCAAAAATGGCCTCTAATCCGAGATTTATCCATAGTTTCGAGTAGATGAGGAGGACAGTGCGCATGTGCTCATTCACAGCTGATTTCGCCCTCAGCTCTCGGGACCCAAACATGAAACGCAAAGCTGTAAGACGTTTGGACCATCGTGTTTGCAGTACCCACTTCAGTCAGGACGATTTTTTTACCAGCAAAGGAAAAGAAAGAAGGCCAGCGGATTCAGCGCACGATTCTGAGAAGTAATGCGAAACCGATGGCTGTTCTCTGCTGCTCCTAAAACTGTCTCCGCTTCATTCTTTCCGTATCCATTCTGTCTCCTCATCCGTATACTCCTCTTCAGTCCTCAGTCCTCCATAAGTCCTCTTCAGCCTCAAAGTCCCAATCTTCTGCCATGTGTCACTCGCAACAGAAAAGTTATTGTCTTATCTGCAAATCAGCTGTGACTGAGCACATGTGCACTGTCCTCCTCATCTACTCGAAACTATGGCTAAATCTCGGATTAGAGGACACTTTTGACTCAAACGAAAGTGTAGACTAAGACATTGAGCTTTTGTAATTTGAAAAGTGATAAAAGTTTGTGTTATTTGGTGACTGCAATCGCCTGCCCCAAGCACTCACGCTAACGGATATCGCTAAACTACAACATCTACGAAATTGCTCCAAATGACACCAAAGTGCTATGAGTAAAACAACTTGTTTTATTACAGAAATAAGGTTCAGATTGTAAAAAATGTTAATATTCCTTTAATTTATTTCAGTAAATTTTCTGTAAATCTAATTTATTATGTAATTATTTCTGTTCTGAGTCATAATGCACCTTTAACGTCTCCATATTGTCTCTTGAAATAAAAACTAAAACTGCCTTTTGTAGAGCTGGTTTATGTTTGTTGTTCTGTTCGTTTCATTACTCGTATCTGCGTCTGTGAACATTGTTGGTTCCCTTTTGTAAATAGTTCAATGTAAAATGTCCGAAGAATCCAAAAGAAAACTCATTATATTAACCCTCCTGTCGTGTTCGGGTCAAATCTGACCGTTTTACAACTTATAATACTCATAAATATTATGTTTTTCATCTGATTACCCCAAGACCTTATGATATCCTCCACACTGTGGACTTGAACATATAAAAGTGATGATCACCTGTTTCATTCAATTTTGAGTGTTTTAATCAACCTTGTTACACCTGTGGTGTTCCCGGTCAAAAGTGACCGCCATAGGAAATGAATGGGTATCCAGAGTAAATTCATTCAACATACAGAAAACATCCCCATACACACTGCCCCAGCACACACACACACACACACACACACACGCACACACACACACACACACACACACACACACACACACACACACACACACACACACACACACACACACACACACACACACACACACACACACACACACACACACACACACACACACACACACACACACAACACACACACACACACACACACATACACACATGCACACACACACACACACAAACACACACACACACACACGCACAGGAGCAGCTATGCCTGGAATATGCAGGTGTACATGGGGAAACCCAGTACTGGAAGGGCCGGAAAAAAACAGGGCATGCGTGTTGTGCTGGACATGACAACCGGTCTCCAAGGACATAATATCACATGTGACAACTTCTTCACATCACATGCTCTTGGTCAGGAGCTACTGAAAAGAAAGCTCACCATGGTAGGGACAGTGAGGAAGAACAAGCCCGAACTTCCCCCTGCGCTGGTATCGACCAGAGGAAGACAGGCACTCTCATCACAATTTGCATTCACTGACACTCACACTCTTGTGTCATACGTTCCAAAGAAGAACAGAAATGTCATCCTGATGAGCACAGTACACAAAGACGCCGCTGTCAGCACCACAGAGGACAGGAAGCCCCTGATAATCCAGGACTACCACAAGAACAAGGGAGGCGTTGACTGCCTTGATAAGGTAATGTAAAGTCTCATCATGCATTTTATTTTATTTTTATCTAGGTGAATCATAGCATTTTGTGTATGACAGATTGAATATTGTTCCTAATCTCTTATTATTTATTGTTCCTTTATTGCAGCTTACTGGTACGTACATCTGTAAGTGGATGACGGCTCGCTGGCCTGTGGCACTGTTCCACAACATCCTGGATGTGTCAGCTTTCAACACGTATGTGGTGTGGACAGCAATCGACCCAACCTGGAATCAGGGGAAAAGTTTCAAGAGAAGACTTTTCCTCACAGAGCTGGGGAAAGCTTTGGTGACTCCTCTTATCAAAGATCAAAGTCTTATACAGCGACGCCAGCACATTCCCCGCACACCAGCCTCCGCCAGTCTGGTTAGGAGCATGCAAACTCCAGCCCCAGCCCTGGCTGCTCTTCCCCAACAAGGACATGGGCAGAAAAGGAAGCGTTGTGGCCTCTGTGCCCGTAGAGACATCAAAACGAGCCTGACATGCTGCAAATGTCATGCTTATGTTTGCAAGGCCCACTCTGACCTGAGTGTCACATGCCACTCATGTGCATGAAAACACACACACACACACACACACACACACACACACACACACACACACACACACACACACACACACACACACACACACACACACACACACACACACACTCACACACACACACACACACACCTACACACACACACACACACACACACACACTCACACACACACACACACACACACACACAGTTGTGTCTGGTGTTTGGTTTTCCATTTATTTTTTGTATTATATGTTCATTTTGTAGTTCATTTTCAGTGCCCAAATGTATTTTCACTGATGTTATTTAATGTTTACTTCAATAAATTGTTGTTAGACACTACTTTGAAACATTGTTCTCAAAAAAATGTTTTGTGCTCATTTAAGAGCAGTTAAAACAGACCGGTCAATTTTGACCGGGAACACTAAAGTAGGGGGCTGGAGGCGAACACAACCGGAGGGTTAAATTAGGGATTAAAGTTTTCTTCTTCCCACTCCTTTTTGGGGAAGACTCATGGCTGCATTCGCGCAAAAGGTTTTTCTACTAAATACTGAGCACAGGGTCTGAATACTTATGACCGTGTGATATTTTAGGTTTTTTTTTAAAATAAATCTGCAAAAATGTCAACAATTCTGTTTTTCTGTCAGTAGGGGGCGCTGTGGGAACACTAAAGAGGGAAAAAATGAACTTCAACGATTTTAGCAAATGGAATAATAACAGAGTCGAAAACCTTAAGGGTCTGAATACTTTCTGTACCCACTGTACGTAGAGGTTATTCTACGTATCTGGATTTTTTTGCACCTGATCACAGTCTGCAGCTGCACTGCTATATTCTTGTAAATTTATTAATTTAAGTTTTCTACTTTATTTTTATTCTACTTTATTCCGCTCCAAGTACCGAAGCAATTTCCTAATGTTGTGAACATGTCCAAACATATGGCAATAAAACCTTTCTGATTCTACAACTGTGACCTAGCAACCGTAATGTTAATGTTAATGTAAATGTGGGCCAAAACTTGTCTAAATTACACGAGTTATGATTAGACTAAAACAAATAAATGACAACACTTGTCTTCTATGTTTGTGTTGAGGTTTTAGATCTCGGCGCCACTTCCTGTTAATTTCTACTTTTCCTTCACTTTTTTTCCACATACTGACGTAAAACTATGATAAATATTGACCGCAGGTACCGCCAAACCACGTCAGAATTTGAAAAATAAACGAATCTGTCAAATGCCCTTTAAACTCGAACGGGTGGGATTAAATACGTTTTCCCACTTTTGTTTATATTTTGTTGTTATTTCTGTTTATTATTTCTGTAATCGCACTTTTAAAATAATGTAAATTGCTTACTTGGCCAAAATATATTTAAAAAAAAACATCTCGAAATACATGATCGGAGAGCTCTCGGCAGAAAAGTTTCTGAGTGCAGCATTAAAATTGATTTAACTTCATTATTCATATTCTTTGTCCCGTTTTCCAAAATGTATGTCGATGGAGTACGAAACGTTCAAATCTAAAAATTTTACTAATTTTGGTCTATCTCAGTACAATTTTAAGCGGTCGGTGGTGATGCGTTCGGGCGTCTGATATTTCAGTGGTAAATCCCATCACCGCTGTGCTGGAGAAATACTCACGAGTCTGAGTTTAATGGAAGACACCGGGACATTTTCAAAACCACAAAATAAATTAATTTAAAACTTTTTCCCATTTCAAATCCTGGTGGAAAAACAAATAATTTAACTTTTTATGAAATTTTAAAGATCTTAAAGTGGGGGTATAATGTAAAAATTGGCTCTATGAGAACGTTTCCTCGTCAAAAACACGCCGGCTGATTGCGTCGTGCTCTGAAGGGGGAGCGACTCAGGGCACCAAAAACAAAGGTGAAACTTATAAAACATGTTAGTTAATCCATCGTTTTTGGTGAACAGAGCATTTTCAAAACGACAAAAGGAAACGCGGTGATCTAAATATGTGACGCGTTCGCAGTTTACACCCCGAAAACGAAAAAAATAAAAATAATCCCCCCTCTTTAAAGTTGTAAGGAACATGTGGTTTTGAAAAGGACCTTTGTGAATATTTTGATCCAGTTTGACAAAGAAAAACAAACAAACAAAAAAGTCTAGAAAGCAGAAAAAGTTGATCTCCATTTCATTTTGCATTTGATATTTCCTCCTTTAAAGGTTCTATATTGCGTGAAACTGACATTTGAGCTTTAAACTAGGGATGCACCGATGTGAACATTTTTAGCCGATACAGATATCAATGTTGCCGTTATACCGATACCAATATTTATTTATTTTTAATTCTGAGATAACATTTTATACAGACTGAAAATCAGGCAAAATGAATTTTTGAATGTCTTCTATTTTCAAAACGTGTTTTGACTCCTGATTTTGTTTTTGTTTTTCCAATTTCAATTATTTTTTATAGTGTAAAATTGTGTTCTGCGTCCTGATTGGCTAAAGGACCTTTGCCAATTGATGGGGGGGGGGTGGAACTAGACCAGGACCAGACCGGGACTAGACCAGGACTAAACGCGGACTAAACCAGGTCTAGACCAGGACTAAACCTGCACTAAACCAGGACTGGACTAGGTCTAAACCTGGACTAAACCAGGACTGGACCAGGTCTAAACCTGGACTAAACCAGGACTGGACCAGGTCTAGACCAGGATTAAAAAACTACTAAAGTTTTGAGTGTTTAAACGAGAGAGAAATGTGAGAAAACGTTAATTCGAGGATTACTGTACTGACAAATATCGGTCGTTAATATCGGCCCACTTTTACACATCGGGCAGACACGTTAAAAATTTGGCAATATCGGCCGATACCGATGTTAATGCCGATATATCGTGCATCCCTACTTTAAACCATCTTAAATTGTCGTTTCCTCCTCAAAAACGGACCTGGAGTTGTGTTTTGTTTCATTCACGCGTTGGAGTAACTCTTTATTATTGGTCTGTTTACGTTTTGCTGGTGGAAGTTGGAGTTTTCTGTTCGAGAGAAGAACTTGGGTCTAAATCTGCAGGGTTTGTGTGGGAAAACACAACTCCAGGTCTGTTTTTGATCAAGACACAACGTTATAACATAAATCTGAACGAACATTTCCTTTTAAATAACTCCACGGACGTTGGCGTGTAAGAAATATCTCAAAAACAATATACAATAAAAAAATCTTTGTCAAACCGGATCGGATAAATTTAAGTTGTTGACGGTTTTTGGGAGTGGTTGCCGTGGCAGCTGCGTCATAGCCGACCGTCTTTCTCTTCTTTAACAAAACCAAAACCTCGTCCCACAATGCCGCACGTTCGGAAGAGAAGAGGGTTCCTGAGAGCTGTGCTGATTGGTTTCGTTTCCAGGAAGTAAATAAAAATGTGTAGAAAAAGGGGGCGGGGTTATAGAATACGTCGTTTCGAGAGTTTCAGACGAGGGCAAGAAATGTTCGACTGTCGGCGTCGGGTTGGAGGAAGATTTCGGTAAAGTTGTCTTGATTTCAGGGCTGTGAGAATCAGGTTAGCAGTGAATCGTCTGCACCAGGGGACGGTCGGAAGTGATGTCAAGCACTGGTTGTCATGGTAATGTGGCCAGGTTTTTTTGTTTTAATTTTTTTTTTCTGTTTTGGTGTGGTAGAGAGAAAGCACGTGGATGACAAATTTGGTTTTGGCTTAAAATTAGTGTATCCAAAAAGTTTTCTCAACCATAACGTTCACCTTAACGGAACTCTATGTTTGTATGATTCTGATTTGAAATTTAAACTGAGGTCTGAGGTAAACATGTTTAAAATAAAAGTCTTTACGGACGACATTGTCCATGATGGTCAAATTGTTTGTTATAATTTGGTGTTTTGGTTCAAACAATGATCCAGTCTGACTTACACGAGTCCGTCATTGGGGTTGCCAGGTTCAGTGCTGAAATTCAGTTGGTTTAAGGCAGGCATGTCCAAACTATGGCCTGTGGGCCAAATGCAGCCCTCAGCCAAATTTTTCTTGGCCCTCAGGCTTCCAGGTGAATTGGCTCAAATTACCTTGAGCAGAACTTTTGATTGCAAGTTTTTTGAAAATCTACCTTGATAAGACAATATTTATTGTGTGGTTTTGAGGATCTTGTCATGAATAAAGGACTGATAGCTCATTCCGACGTGTTAAACATGCAGATATTTCAATCAGTGACTGTACTGAGCACTGATCTATGGCCCTTGATCGGCCCTCTACATCGTCTGTGTTTAGATATGTGGCCCTTGATTTAAAAGGTTTGGACACCCCTGGTTTAAGGTTACATTTACACATCGCCGGGTTTGTTGAGAAACAAATATTTCTCTCCCTTCGTTTTCCAAAATGAGGCCCCATTTACTCGTACACTGGTATTTTTTAAAAACCTGAGACATTTCCCTTCGTTTGTACCCATCTTTTACACGCAAATGGCGAATTCTCCTCTGAAAACAAAGGAGAACGCTCTGCAAGTCAATCAGAATCACACTTTTGGTGCGTCAGCTGCCTAAAACTCCACTTTTGCTGGAGTTTTTCGAAAGAATCGTTTGTGTGTAAACGAAAGGCACAAACGAAGGAAAAAGTCTGTTTTTACAGATACCTGGGTATGTGTAAATGGGCCCCAAGCCTAAAATGAATCTGATCTGCATCCTCACTACCCAAACCTGAGCAGCTGCAGTGCTAGTGCAGCCTCTTCAGCTCAGGAGGTTCTGAACTTTCACATGAGGCATGACCTGTCCTGGTCCTCTATCTGCAGATTAAGGCACTGGCAAGCCAGGTTCAGTTGTGATTGTAGTTCCTCTTTAAAAAGTCACAGACTGTACACGTCCTTCCCTGAACCCAACCAAAATCAGAACCTGTATAAATTAGCATTAAAAACATCACTTGATCCAGTCACACATGAATCAGAGTAGACCGTCCCTCTGGAGCAGACTCGCACCAACCCCAAAGCCTGACGTTCTTTAGATCATCGAATGTCCTCCGCAGAGTTCCAGATGTCCATGTGTCTCCACAGGGTCTAAACATGCAGAGGTCTAAACTACAGGTTACGGGTTTTACACAGAATAAGACCATGGAGACACAGGGATGCACAATATCCACCAAATCTGCTCCTAAAATGCTCAAGTTTGTTACGACATAGAAATAGGCAAGTAATATTATTATCATTATTATTATTATAGGCCCATTACAGTAACTCCAGCCAAACATGAAGCTTTCCATGCACTTTTGCCAAATCAAAATTCAGCCCCAAAGTCTGATTTTTGTACAGTTTAACCAAAGAATTTTGACCATTTCTGTCATGAAATGAAAGTTAAATGAAGAGTGGGGACACAAGGACATCTCCTTCTCTGCAGAGGACAGCGGATTATCTAAACAACTGCAGCTTTGTGATTGTGAATGGAGCAGTTTCCCATTCACTTTCCCCATAGACTTGTCAAAAATTCAAGAGTTTAAAGACATGATGGAGGCCAACAAGCTCCGTAAGGCAGTAGTCCAAAGAAATTGGACTAAAGACGCGTCCTGCTGATCTATTATCCTCATCAATAAAATACATGTATACATGTCCAAAACAGTCTAAAAACAGATTTAAAGTTATGTGGAAGGTTTTAAAAACTTCAGCGGTTTATGCAGTTTTAGAAACTGATTGTGATTTGCGGTCGTTAGTTTCCACATATTTGATGAGCCTCAAGAATTTTGTTTTCCTCTTTCTTCTCAGAAAGTCTTTGGGAAAAATGAATGGTGAATGTAAAATGTATTAATCTGAGTTTTGTTATTCGTCATTACTTCATCAAAAACAGACCTGGAATTGTGTTTTGTTTCATTCAAATTGTTTGAGTAACCTTTTATTATTATTCTGTCTACATCTCCAAAGTTCTGTTCTTCCTCCTGATCGCACGAGATGGTAGTTTAAAAGGGATAGTGTTTTTTATTTTTTATGTTAATCTGTATGGCTTCCCCTTCAACAGTGTCCTGAGTTCAACACTGACTTACCCATGACCGCGTGATCTGGTCCCGGTTCTCCTCCGGTAACATGGCTCGTAAACGTAGTTCCGGTAAGTTCGGGGGGACAGTTAATAAAGCTTGTTTTTCTTCTCAAAACAACATTTTGTCCAAAAAGTGATACATTTTCATCGCAAACAGTTGTCCGCTAAAAATTCTCTCGATTCGCATCACTGCACGCATATTAGCTGTATTAGCTTGTTCACTTGTAAAGATCTGCGTAAAGTGAACAGGCTAATACAGATAACGTGGGCGCAGTGATACAAATCAAGAGAAAATAGGCAAATGCGAATTATGCTGCTGAATTTTTAGCGGACAACTGTTTGTGACGCAAATATATCCAGGGATGAAAGTGCCCAGTCATGAAAAAAGCGGAAAGTCACGGCCACCCCCCCACCGGAAAATTTTTTGAATTTCTGAAATTTGGAATTCTAGATGCTATATGTTTGCAATAAAGTAAAACTGTAAATCAAAGTACAAAAAAAAAAATTAACAGGTATTAGTAGTATATATTTAAACATAAATTTTGATTTGTTTTTGCTTTGCACTTAGTCTTGCTCTTCTAATCAGAGGCATTGAGGAGGAGCTTATGTGCGCTATGAGCAGGAGGAGAGAGAGCGTGAAAAGGTGCCAAGTGAGGCACAAGCAGGTAGGATGTTTTATAAAGTTTAACCTGCCCTGTGATACACGCTGGGACACGCTGTTGCGAAAGAGCAGCGCGCGCTCACTCGCTCGGTGACGAGCGGTGTCCGCGGCTCCAGACGAGCTCATGGGCTCGTGCGGCCCGCACACCGGTAGAAGTTTAGAACCGGAGCAGAACCGGGCTGAGACGACGCGGTGAGCGGTAAGCCAGTGTTAATGCACGACACCATTAGAGGGGAACGTGATAAAAGGAGCAATTCAATTTGCCAACTGGACAAAGTTTGTTTGGTCGAAAACGTTTCGCCGCTCATCCGAGAGGCTTCGTCAGTTCTGGTTCGAGTGCTGGTAAGACCCTGCTTATATCTAGCTGCAGGGAGGAGCTCACTACCCTGAATTCTTCTGAAACTATCTCAACTAATTTGTTTTGCGATTCTCTCTTTTGTTTTTCTAATTTCTCTGGCATCTAGTTTAGCATACCTATTCAACCCTAACGACCGTCCCCACACCTCTGGCCCTGACCTGTCTGCCCTATTGTTTCTTTTGTCTGTTTTGACTTTGGTTTGAGAATGGAATTATAAATGGGAGACAAGTTATGTCTGACTCCCCCATTTCTGTTTAAAGAAAGATTCTCTTTTTTGACAAAAACTGCCTCTTTAACTCCCCTCTCAAATCAATTCTTTTCCCTTGCCAAGATCTGAACCTCACTGTCCTGAAACGAATGGCCCGTGGCTTCTAGGTGAAGATGTACGGCAGATGACGGTCCTCTCTGGCACTCCCGCCTGTGTTGGTACATCCTCTTGTTAGAGGGGAACCCATACAGATTAACATAAAAAAACAAACAAACGCACTATCCCTTTAAGTTAACAGCTCCTTTTTCCTTCTGAGATTGGACATTTCAGAGCTGAAATCATTCAAAAGGTGTACAGAGTTTAAAAACAATGTGGCGTTTTTTTATTACCACCTGACATCACATGCAGGAGTGTTTTCTGTTTGAGAGAGGAACACGGGCTAAATATGCAGGATTTGTGTGAATAAAACAAAACAACTCCAGGTGCGTTTGTGATGAGGAAACAACATTATAACAGATCAGAAAATAGTGTAATATATGCCCTTTAAAGGTAGAAGTTTTGTGTAGAGCTTTCCCAGTGCGAAACCAGTGCAGGGCCTTGGACGGGGTCGTGTTTGACTTTGTGATTTCTCAACAGAAGACATTGCTTGCCGCCTGCACCTCTCAAACCATTGTAGAAATGTATAAATAAAGTTCGGGTCAGTTTTCCTCGATGAGGTTTAGGTCCAGTTCTGTACAGTCGCGTTCAAACACTGGCGGAGCGTTCGTCTCTCGCTCCTCTCCCTCCTCCTCCTCTTCCTCCTCCTCTTCGTCTGGGTTTTCGGGACACTCTTCGTCGCTCTCGCTCAAAGGACCAATGCTGCTGCGCCCCAAAAGTTCAGCCGGAGAACAGGAACCGCGGAAGTCCCCCAAAAATGGCTCCATGGAGATGCACACGTCCCCGCCCGAGAAGGACCCCAGCCGGCCGCGCTCCAGGCAGAAGCCGGGGTCCATGCTCCGGGTCTGCAGCAGAGACAGAGGGTCAGGAAGACTCAAAACTACAACTACGGAGGCCAAAGAGGGATAAAACTACAACCACGGAGGCCAAGGAGGGACAAAACTACGGAGGCCAAGGAGGGACAAAACTACAACTACGGAGGCCAAGGAGGGAGAAAACTACAACTACGGAGGCCAAGGAGGGAGAAAACTACAACTACAGAGGCCAAGGAGGAAGAAAACTACAACTACGGAGGCCAAGGAGCTAGAAAACTACAACTACGGAGGCCAAGGAGCTAGAAAACTACAACTACGGAGGCCAAGGAGCTAGAAAACTACAACTACGGAGGCCAAGGAGAGACAAAACTACAACTACGGAGGCCAAGGAGAGACAAAACTACAACTACAGAGGCCAAGGGGGGACAAAACTACAACTACGGAGGCAAGGAGGGACAAAACTACAACTACGGAGGCCAAGGAGGGACAAAACTACAACTACGAAGGCCAAGGAGGGACAAAACTACAACTACGAAGGGAAAGAGGGACAAAACTACAACTACGGAGGCCAAGGAGGGAGAAAACTACAACTACGGAGGCCAAGGAGGGACAAGACTAAGGTATAGTAGTACTATAGTTTCCTGGTAAAGTTTAGATTTCTTGGTAAAGTCCAAACCCTGTCATAGGAGTAGCAGTACATGTAGTAGTGCTGTAAAGTCCAGCTATTTTTGTAACAGTAGTACATGCAGTAGTGTTGTATTTAGTAAGGTAGTAGTAGCAGCAGTAACAGTAACAATAGTAGCAGCAATAGCAGTAGTAGTAGTAGCAACAGTAGCTGTAGTAGCAGTAGTAATATTAGTAGTAGCAGTAGTAATTTTAGTAGTAGCAGTAGTAATTTTAGTAGTAGCAGTAGTAGTAATATTAGTAGTAGCAGTAATAGTAGTAGCAGTAGTAATAGTAGTAGCAGCAGTAGTAATATTAGTAGTAGCAGTAGTAGTAATATTAGTAGTAGCAGCAGTACCTGGGTCATCTTGGTAAAGTCCAGCCCTGGTCTCCCGGGGGGTCGGTCGGGGTCTCGTCTCCTCTTCAGCCCGGGCTTGAGCAGCAGGAGGTCGCAAGGCTGGGAGTGGCAGCGGGGGGCGGGAGGCAGACTACGGCGCAGAGAGGATGGCGTGCTGCACGCTGAGGCGGGGGGCGGAGCCTGAGGTGCGGGGGGCGGGGCAGGGGGAGGAAGGAACAGGCCGGAGTCTCTGATGAGCACAGGAGAAAGAGAGAAGCGACGCTGCGGAGGGGGCGGGTGCAGCGGCGAAGGAGACGACGAGCACGACGAGGGTGACGGGAAGAAGCAGCAGCAAGCCCCGCCCCCCGCCTCCTCCCACGGGAAACTCCATGGCAACGGAGAGTCTGGCGACAGCGCCAGGCTGAAGAAGGTGGGGCTGGAGGAGGAGTGCAGCGACGAGTTCAGAGAGGAGCAGGCCCCGCCCACTGCGCCCGCCACAGCTCCACCCACCGCCGCAGCCCCGCCCACCGCCGCCCCGGGGCAGTGCCGCGCCACCGGAGTCCACACCCTGGACGCGCTCGGACGCCAGGTGTAGCGGCAGCGCGACAGGTCCTCGGGCACAGACAGCGAGCGGCAGTGCCGTTTGGGCGGGGGTGGAGGAGGCGGGGCCAAAGGCCCGGCAGGGGGCGGGGCCACTGTGGGGGGAGGGGCCAGAGGGTCCTCCACCGACGGCCCATCGGCCGCCAGAGGCAGCGGGCCCGGGGGGAAACTGGAGCTCAACAGCCCCCCTTGGAGGGGCTTTGTGGGGCAGAGCTGCCAGTACCCGCTCTCTACAGACACAAGAACAATTATATAATTATACTTTTACTGCCATCATCATACGAATACAACTACTACGCCCAAAACTAGAGATAAACCCACACTCACCCGGCATCAACCCATCTGGGGCACAGGCTTCGGACAGGGCTTTGGGGTCCAGCAGGGACTGAGGACAGCACAAACACAGTGGAGTCAGAAACATCTCATTCTGGGTCTGAGACTGCGAAGGCTATCACCAACCTGAGGAAACCCTGTGCACACCACCAGCTCAACGCTCGTCTCTGGTCATCTTCTGATCTTATTTAGGAACTTAACCTGGTCCAGAGCAGCTTAAAGATCATTTGCCCCTAAAGTCTTCCAGCTTCATAGAGCTACTAAAGCAGAGTTACCTCAAAGTAACCTGTAACCCATAATCCACCTCAGAGTACGAGGTCATGTTTTACACCAGGTCTGAACCGGATGACCTGTTTAACTTGCTCTGGGGTCACTGTTTGGACTAAACCTGGACAAAAACTAGGCCTCTCACGATGATTACTAAATCGACTTATCGTTCAGTATGTTAGATGGTCTGGTCTTTAGCTGTATCAGAATAAGTATAATGCTGCGTTCAGACCGGGGCGTCAAAAAACACGCTGGACGGCTCTATCTGGATGGCTTTGCATTTGAGTTTAGACGCCCCTGACGGCCGTCTTGGACGCCATGGACGAGTCCAGGGCATCCAATGTCCTGGAAACAAGTGCCATTTCCCGGTCTTTTCCCGAAAAGATGGAAGACCAGGTTGAGAGCGTGGCTTTAGTGTATTTATTACATAAAAGTCATCAACGGAGGCGACCGGCTTGCCAGCTGCAGCGTGTGTAATTATATATATATATGTTCCTAGTACTGCACTTTTCTGGACTGAGATGTCTGATGTTTTTCCTGGGATCTGTTGTAGCCACTCCTCCAGTTTGGGGGTTACAGCCCCGAGTGCTCCGATCACCACGGGCACCACTGATGTCTTCACCTTCCAGGCCTTCTCCAGCTCTTCCTTGAGCCCCTGGTATTTCTCTAGTTTCTCGTGTTCCTTTTTCCTGATGTTACCATCGGTTGGTATTGCAATGTCCACCACCACGGCTTTGTTCTGTTGCTTATCCACCACCACTATGTCTGGTTGGTTCGCCATCACAATTCTGTCAGTCTGTATCTGGAAGTCCCACAGGATCTTGGCTCGGTGCCCGCCACTTGGTTGTGTCGCTCCATGTATGCTTTCCCTGCCAGCATCTTACACCCTGCAGTTATGTGCTGGACTGTCTCAGGAGCCTCTTTGCACAGCCTACACCTTAGGTCTTGTCTGGTGTGGTAGATCTGGGCCTCTATTGCTCGGGTGCTCAAGGCCTGCTCCTGTGCAGCCAGGATGAGGGCCTCTGTGCTGTCCTTCATGCCAGCCCTCTCCAGCCATTGGTAGGATTTCTTGACATCAGCCACTTCAGTTATGTTTCGGTGGTACGCCCCATGTAGGGGTTTGTCCTGCCATGATGGTCCCTCCAGCACCTCTTCCTCTGCACTCCACTGTCTGAGGCATTCCTTGAGCACATCATCTGTCAGGGCCTCGTCCTTGATGTACTTCTGGATTTTGGATGTTTCATCCTGGACAGTGGTTCCCACACTCACTAGTCCTCGGCCTCCTTCCTTCCGGCTCGTGTACAGTCTCAGGGTGCTGGATTTGGGATGGAACCCTCCATGCATGGTCAGGAGCTTTCGTGTCTTAACGTCTGTGGTCTGTAGCTCCTCCTTTGGCCAGCTTATGATTCCTGCTGGGTATCTGATCACTGGCAGGGCATAGCTGTTTATTGCCTGGGCCTTGTTCTTGCCATTGAGCTGACTTCTTAGGACTTGCCTTACTCGTTGCAGGTATTTGGCTGTAGCCCCTTTCCTTGTTGCCTCTTCAAGGTTGCCATTTGCTTGTGGGATACCAAGGTACTTGTAACTGTCCTCAATGTCTGTTATTGTTCCCTCTGGGAGTGAGACCCCCTCTGTGTGGACTACCTTCCCTCGCTTGGTCACCATCCTACTACAAGATGATAATAATGATGGAGAACACACATACAAAAAATGACTGTCTCGTTTGGACCGATGACGAAGTGGAGGTACTTCTACGAGTTGCGTTGGATTACAAAACACGTCAGTATCAGCAGAACGTCGACTGGGAGTCCTGCCAAAGCAGATGATGACGGCATCGCGACGTCATCGTTTTCCCAAAGCTGCGTTTTGCTCATCCACACGACAACGCGAACCCCGACGTTCTCAGATTTCTCCACTCTGGAATCTGGTTTCAAAAAACAGTTTTCGCCACCCCCCTTCCCCAATGCTCAAAACGCCAGCGCCATGTGGACAAAAGGCCAAAACGAATACAAACTTCTCTGTTTCCACCAAAATATGTTGTCATGTGGACGGGCCCTTAGTCTTGGTCCAGTCCTGGCAATCGGCTTGGCGGTTGAGGCGTGTATACATTTATACTCTGCTAATGACACGATGTTTTATGGCGTTTGTGGGTCCCGGTTGCGTGTCCAGAGCATCAATGCCTGAATGCTCAAGATGCGCCACATTGATGACAGATTCACGCCGCGCTGATGCCTGAAGACGCACCACAAAAACCAGGACGACCTAGATGCGCATCCACATAGACTTTGCATGCAAACTGGACACATTGACAACCCATTCTGAACCCACAAGGCTGTATACGCCCATGGACCACTGTGGAACCTGGCTGCCTGAGGATGGATTGACACAGATCTAACGCCACGTGGTGAAGTACTACCATTTAATGTTTAAAATCACATTCCATTGTACTGTATTGCATTGTAGTATCGGAATCTGTATTCAGCATCAAATCCTTAATATCAAAATAGAGTGGCATTTCAGAATTAGGACAACACTACGCAGAAAAAGTAACACAATATTGAGTCCCAAAAATTACCGTTCCATCTGTCATGTATTGAACTATAGATATAATTATTATTGTGACAGGCCTATGAACCGGGCCTGAACCGAGACTACAGAGGGACTCACCGGGTAGCAGTCCCGCGGCGGGGGTGGGTCGCCTTCCAGAGTCTTGGCTCAGGATTTCCAGGCGGAGCAGCAGGACCACAGCATCGCGGCTGTGAGCAGGAACCAGGAGAAGGGGAAACGAAGCGGGGACAGTTTAGGCTGCAACACCTCTGTCCAACGATCAGTGGAACCGCGCTGTGACGTGCGACCTCGTCACATCAGCCTCCCCAACTGCCACGTCATCACAGGAACACTATCCCAAACGCTACCAGGAGGGGGCGATGTCTGCTGCTTTAGCATCTCTCTTTGAAACAGGCACAGAATGCTCCGTTCATTTGTCATTTAACTTAAACTATACACCTGCCCGACTTTGATCACCTGTCACCTGTCCTCTAACAGGACTAATAGCCCTAAAACATGGTGGGAAGGACGGCTCCGCCCACAAAGACTCCGCCTACGGACCTGAAAAACAAATAAAAAAAGTCTAAAAGACAGGGTATTTTACTTCTGTGGGGTATTAACTACTGTCACAAAACACATTTAGATCACCATGACTACGTTCAGACTGCAGAGCTTAATGCTCAATTCCGATTTTTTTGCGAGGCAAGTTAAATGTGACTTGTACGTGATCTCCAGTGTGAACGTTAAACGCCCCAAAAGTGTCCCGCATGCGCCTTGGAGGACACGATGACGTCACATGCAACGAGCGTGCTCAATGTTTACGGAAGTCGCCTAAAGTTGCCGTTGTACCGGAGCCAAAACTTATTTGTTTTAAGGAGGAGAAGTACAAGGTTTTTGGCCACGGCGTTTTGCGGGGCAGTGGCAGCAACGTCCGTAGAAATGAACGTGTTGGTGCGGAGTCGCAGACAAGAGTGGTGGGATTGCTACGTGCTTCGCCGCTTCACTGACACGGAGTTCATATACTATTTTCGCATGACGAGAAGAACATTTGTGTACATTTGTGAACGCCTACTTGTACCACTCTTGCTGGAGGAAACACGCCCAGGTTGGGTGAATGCGACCTGGCCGTTCAGACTGAAGTCGCATGTCAAAAGAATTTAGGACTACATATCCAAGTGGCCTGGATCGCATTTGAAAAAAATTGGATCTGTGTCGTTCAGACTGTCATTAGAAGATCAGCTACAGGTTGCATAGAGGCAAAAAAAATCTGATTTGGGTCATTTCAGGCTGCAGTCTGAATGTAGCCCATTTTCCTTTTGTCATTTTGAAAATGCTATATGGTACTCGCATCAAGTCGCTCACCCTTCAGAGTGACATCAAAACACAATCATTGGGCATCACACTAATGTACGGAAGTCGACAGAGGCCATATTCATAAGCAATATTTTCTCTTCCTTGTTATCCCGAAATAACAAGATAATTAATTCGAGATCTCGAGAAAACGAAACAATTATTCCATGATCTCGAGAAAACAACTGAAACGTCTACCTCCACGTTGTGACAGGCTGACTTCGGGGCCATTTCTCATTCTGAATAGACACGTTTTTGGTCATTAGAATGTCTGGAATAATAATCGATCAGCTGATAAGCCAATGTATTGATCAGGGTTTGACACAGGGGGAGATTGCATTACGTCTTTCAATTCGGGATAATTTCAAGATTAGTCCGCGGCACCTCTGCAGAAGACTGGCCCGGCTTCGTCTTTACCGACGGAGATACAGTGTTTTCTTGAGATCTCGAAATAACAGTTTTGTTTTCTCGAGATCACGAATTAATTGTCGTTTTGAGATCTCGAGTTAAAGGGATAGTGCGTTTTTTAATGTTAATCTGTATGGGTTCCCCTCTAATAGTGTCGTGCATTAACACTGGCTTACCGCTCACCGCGTCGTCTGACCCAGGTCCTGCGCCGGTTCTGGAGCTCGGGAACGTAGGTCTGTAAGTTCACGGGGACATTTAATAAAGCTTGTTTTTTTTTTCTCAAAACAACATTTGTCCAAAAAGTGATACATTTGTGTCACAAACAGTTGTCCGCTAAAATTTCAGCAGCGTAATTTGCATTTGCATATTTTCTCTCGATTCGTATCACTGCGCGCATATTAGCTCTATTAGCCTGTTCACTTGTAAACAACCGCTTACGGCGGATGTTTAACACATCTGCTGTAAACATCCGCTTAAAGTGAACAAGCTAATACAGCTAATATGCACGCAGTGATACGAAGCGAGAGAAAATATGCGAATGCGAATTACGCTGCTGAATTTTTAGCGGACGACTGTTTGTGACGCAAATATATCACTTTTTGGACAAATGTTTTGAGAATAAAAACAAGCTTTATTAAATGTCCCCACGAACTTACCGGACCTACGTTCCCGAGCTCCAGAACTGGCGCAGAACCGGGCTGAGACGACGCGGTGAGCGGTAAACCAATGTTCATGCACACTATTTGAGGGGAACCCATACAGATTAACATTAAAAAATGCACTATCCCTTTAAATTTCTCCTTATTAAGGTGGAAAATAATCATTACAAACATGGCCTCTGTCGGCTTCCGTACTAATGAAACTACTGTACATCGCACCAGTTTTGTGAAGTTGTAGTGTATGGCTTTGCATCACACTTGTGTGTGTTTCTGGAGGATTGGGATGTGGGAGCATGGGAGATGCAGGGGGCAGAGGCTTGTACAGGCTCACACTGCTAAACGTGACGAAGGTTTGAATAGGGCCCGGGGAAAGACAGTTAAATATGTCAAACATGGACGCATCTAAAACTCTCTTCATGCATGTTTTTTTTTTTTTTTTTTTTAAATGAGGGAAACGTTATAACATGGTAGAAAACGTCAAAAAGAACAAATCATAATGCCGCCTTTAACCTGCAAATTGAGGACGCATACATTTTGTCTCATTCCTAGTACATGGACTCGGACTCCTGAAGGTGCTGGGTTCAGGTAGGGACCATTCAGATCAAAACGAGCATCGTAAGGTTTAAACCAACTGGATTACAGAGACTTATTCTGCTTTCTGATTTGATAATCGTTTTCAGTACCAAAACACCAAATTAAATAATCAGCAACTTGGCCATCATGTCAGTTGTTTTAGTAACATGTCCCACTTGTATCTGTAGACTCAGATATGGCACACACACATTTATCAAATTAGAATTATACATAACTTCCCTTTAAATATTTCCAGGTTGTGGGTTCAGTTCCTTTCCAGACATTTGATAATTGCCCACTTCTACTCATTAGTGTGAGATTAGACTTGAGTGATTAACAAAATGTAGTATTACTGAGTTCATTTTAAGAATTTACAGGACTTAAAACTCGTGAATGCCCCTAGTGCATGAAAAACCCTCGCTTCTACTGTCAATCCAAGGATGCAAAATCCTAATTTAAACCCAAACTATTCATCATTTAATTTATCTGCCCACTTTATTCAGATGGGTATTTTTTTTGCATGTTTATTGTAGTGTAATTATTCAGTATTAGTCATTAGTAGGGTGTAAATGTGAGCAGAGGAGCTTTACAGTGGTGTAAAGTGTCATGAAGAGGCAGAGGTTCAGTCCCGGTGTTAAATAAGGTCACTGCCCCGCACCTCCCACTTATGGATCCGAATAAGTTTAGGATTTGGTATTTAAAGCGAACAGGTGCTGGTGGTGAAATGTGGGGAGATGTGGGGAGATGTGGAGGATGTAGGCGGTGTTTCGGAGCTGGCAGCGGGCTGTCTGCAGCTCTGAGTCCGGCAGCAGCAGCCGCTCCTCCGGATCAGGGCCCCGAGCATCCCCGGCGCTCCAGCAGCCGCGCGTTAGCCTCAGTCCGAACGGAAACACTCACATCACGGCTAAATGTCAGAATGACTCCGCCGGACAAACACCGGTGTCCGCGGTCAGTGTCCGCGGTCAGGGAGCGCTGTGGTCGGCTCCGGTGGCCGCCTGAGGCCGCAGCTGAGGCGGAGACAGGCTAAAGCTAACGGGGCTAATAATACGGAGCTAACGGAGCTAACGGACCAGCCCCGCGTCTGTTAGCTGCGGCAGCTAGCGGCGGCAGTTAGCGGCGGTGATTTAACAAACACACCGCTCAAATTCATTAAAATATAAATGGCCTCGTGTGGTACGGTCACGCATGTGCTCACCGTATTTTCACTGACCGGTAAAACAAGTACAGTAAAAATAATCGTGCAAAACACGGACCGGTAATAAAAATAACAGGGCGGTGCGTGCAGACGCGAGCCCGGCCTGAGAGCGCGGTGAGCGGCATGCAGCGGGAAGAAGACACGGCTGGATGCGGGGGTTGGTTTAAACACCGACACGAGCCTGATCTGTTCAGTGGAGGCCGGGGACCGTGCTTACCTCGCCAGACGGCAGCTCCGGGGCTCCTTGCCGAATTATTGACCCAGCGTTAGCGACGAGCGCCGCGCCGCCTGCCGCTCCGCTCTGCCGCTCCGTTTGCAACGCCGACACAATGAATGAAACAGTGGATTTTACCGCACTACCGCTGCATCACTGCGTCCGGGACACTCTAAGCACCGTGCATTATTTGTGCTTAGACTCTCTTTCTAATAAACCATAATAACACGGCGTGTACGTGCACACGCCCGTGAACGACAGCGATCATAAATAAGAGCGCGCAGGAGCAGAGGCGGGGCGACATCCGCACGGCACCTGCTCTTTTATTCTAAAAAACACCACGCTCTTCTATGTGCGCCTCAACAATGCACCAAAACCAAATGCTTGTCTAGATCCAAACGAGAAAAATCTAAAAATGTAAAGAGAATAATCTGAGGGGGCTCAAGGCAAAGCATGCTGGGAGTTGTAGTTGACAGAAAGCTTGTTTACATCATCTGTGGATCGCTCCGGAGCTATGACGGAACTATTTGGAGAATAATATATATAATTTTATTTTTATTTAACCTTTATTTAACCAGGAAAGTCCCATTGAGATTACTAATCTCTTTTTCAAGACAGCAGCAGTTACATTTACACACAGACATTTCAACACATCACAAAATTGATTTTCTAAGTGCAGACGTGTCAGCGTTAAAGACTAGACATGAGAAGGGGGTACAGGTATTGGGAAAAGAGTTTTAATTATTTTTTACTAATTGATGAAATGTATCACCGCCACTGTAAATATTATGAACTGCACTGTTTTTATGCTTTATGTTCATTGTTTGTGATGTTGTTTGTCTCAGGGACTGCGGATGGAAATTAGCTCCGAGAGCTAAAGTCTGGTACAAAGCATCTTTTCATTTTTTTGTGATTAATGCTCCTGTACAGTGTCCCTGTCAAATAAATCAAATAAACTAAATAAACTAAACTGGATTCTTAAAAGCAACTAGGCCTACATATCATAGATTTAATTTCCAAACCTTTCAACATAGATTTAAACTGAGCTATTGAAGTCAGTTCTTGTAATTTCAAGACTTTTTGTAAATTATTCCATGTTGAAGGCGTAGGGTATTGAAATGCCATTTTACCAGTCTCTGTGCGGACACTTAGAATAGAATAGAATAGAAAGCCTTTATTGTTATTATACACAGTACAATGAGATTTGAAGCCCCCCTTCAAAGTTCACACAGCGCAAGTATAAAAGAATAAATAGTGTACTAATAAAAACTATAAAACTGCTATGCTAAAAACGACATAGACACATATACACATATATACACACATACAGCATTCTGGTAAAGATAGTCCAAAAGTCAGTGCAAATGGAAGTTCTTAGTGCAGTTGGAGTTCAGTATGGTGACAACTTTAGAAAGAATCTGTCCCTGAGTCCATTCGTCCTGGCTGATATGGACCTGTAGCGCCTGCCAGAGGACAACAGGTTGAAGAGATGGAAGCCAGGGTGGGTATTGTCCTTCAGAATGTTTCTGGCTCTGCTGAGACAGTGGGAGTTATAGATGGAGGTTATGAAGGGCAGAGGGCAGCCGATGATTTTTTTTGTGCTGTGTTGGTCACCCTCTGTAGTCTCTTCCTGTCGGCCTCTGTGCAGCTGGAGTGCCACACCGACACAGCGTAGGTCAGCAGGCTCTCAATGGTGGAACGGTAGAAGGTCACCAGCAGGCTTGTGTTTAGTTTCTCCTTCCTGAGCAGTGAGCACCCTCAGGAAGTGTAGCCGCTGCTGCGCCTTCTTTACCAGAGCCGAGGTGTTGACTGACCAGGAGAGATCTGCAGAGATGTGAACACCCAGGAATTTGAAGATCTCCTTTCTGTCTTGGGACAGAAAGAAGCAGTTTTGTGATCGCAGAGCATAATGTCCATCGGTTTTATGTTGAATATATGTACTTAGATATGGAGAGAGCAGACCCATAATCCCTTTGTAAATGAACATGTACCAGTGACTTAGCCTGCAAGTGTCCAGTGCTGCCCAACCAACATGAGTGGACAGCTCACAGTGTCCGAGGCTTACGGTTTGTGATCAATCGCAGAGAGGCATGGTCAACGGAGTCCAGCAATTTTAGTGCTTGGGTTGGGGCATTCATATAAATAACATCTCCATAATCTAGAATGAGTAAAAATGTTGCTGCAACAAGTCTCTTCTTTGCATTAAAAGAGAAGCATAACTTGTTCCTAAAATAAAAGCAAATTTTCAGTCTTAGCTTCTTAAACAGTTGATCAATGAATAAGATCAAAACATGATATACCCGGGGGAACAAGGCAAGGACAGGCCATTGTATTTAAAGCACACAATTCTGCCGACCGTCTATAGCCTACAGCTTTGTACACAGGGCTAAACATAGAATTGGATGTAGATCTAAGTAGTACTCTCAATTTCATACATCTGTTTCTGCCAACGTCGCTCAGGGCAGTCAGCCATACTGGATCTATCAAACAGGCTGCAAACTTATAATGGGCAGGGGTGGAGACCAGAAGCAATAAAACTGCAAAATCGTCCAAAAACTTAATATTTACCTCAGTAATAAGCGTACTAACACTCTACCGTACTCTACTTTAGGCATGTTTAAGCTGTTACTAGAGTCCATCATCTTTGACCTGGAATCACAAATGCTTTTTCTAAACTTTATTTATTTTAAAATCTTTTTTCAGGGAGCCCTGGCCAGGAGACACAGTAAAAACCGATTGGATCCAAAACTAAAACTAAGCCAAATGTGTAATTCAAAAACAGCAGATACATTATACAGTAAGTGCACTGTTTATATGATTCTGCTCAAACATAAATTTGCACCAGTTTTCAAAGTATCTGTGTGGATGATTATAGTGAACACACTGTCCTCTCAGACACACGAGGCCCTTGCAGATCCATGGGCCCCGGAGAGACGCTTCACATAGACACAATGATTCCTTTAAGCATTCACACGTCCAAATGTTTCTAATGTCAAGGCTGTGTTCTGTTAAACAACCACCAGAGGGCACCAAAAGGCAATGAAAGAGTTGACCAAAGCCATGAAATAGAGCAACAAATAAACATTGCGGCGCCCACGGCAGTTTATAGATCACGTCTGAGGCGAGATGTCTTCTTTTGTTTTGCAGCTGGTTCTAGTTGTTTTTAAAAAAGTTTAGCTTCCACCGTTCTGTCCCCAGTGGTCAGCACATGTGCTGCTGTTGCCAATATTCCGCATGTTCTGAGGAGATTTACAGAATGATGCAGAAGATGGAGGAGTCTGTGCGTATCCGTATGTGTCCAAGTCAGGGGTGTCAAACTCATTTTGGTCCGGGGGCTGGATCCAACCTACTTTGATCCCAAAGGGGCCGGATCAGAAAACTCATGGCAGATATACCAGGGCTCTCAAGTCTCACGCATTGAGAGTGTGACACACGCAACTTGACGTGTTCACACGCAACACATGGTATTTCTCACGCTGAAATTTAGTTATGTAAGTCAAGCGCAGCGCTTCAGCGCCATTCGTCCCCCTCCCTCCCACCCCCCCGCTCCTCGCAGAAAAAAAATAGTCACTCGCAATCCCTCCCCCCGGAAATTACGCAGTCACACGCACGACCCCGCTCGAAAGTTGAGAGCCCTGGATATACCCCAAAAATAGCAGTAAGTCCAAATATTTGTCCAGAGAAACACAAATCTATTACAGACTGCTGTTTCTCCAGTCCAGCAATAATTTGTTTATCTTCTGTCTTCTCAATTCTCCGTTCAAGTTATTGTATTGTTCGAAACGCCGTGTCTCGTAGTGGCGTTTAAGATTATATTCCTCGAGCACCGCCACTTGTTGCAAACACACCGAGCGTACAGTTTTCTCATTCACCTCCATGAACAAATAGGAATTAGTAAATTTTTCTTGGAAAATCCTGCACTCGGCGTCCACTTTTCTCATTTTTGACATTTTGCTGATGGGGTATATATGCCATGAGTTTTCTGATCCTCCCCTTTGGGATCAAAGTCACGAGATCAAAGAAACGAGGCAAATTTGCAGCTTTCTGGTCAAAATGGTCAAATTGTGTGCCCTTGCTCCAGGGGCCACTGCAAAAAGTACTACATGACATCACACAGAACTGCCCTGTTCTAAAGGTAAATTATAACTTAACTACAGCCTGACACCACAAGGTGGAACAGCATTTTAGCTTTGACTCAAAGGTGTGAATGAAACAACTACTGGTTTGTTTTTGATTTTTTTCTAAAAACAAAGTCTCCACATACATGTCAGGAATGCCATTTGGTTATAATGGAAGACTTTCCCACAGGTGGTACATAACTGTGGTATATTATACCAACTTGTTCTGAAGATGGACTGCAGTCATTTCAGTCAGTGTCAAAAATCATGTGTCTCCACTGAGGAGGACTGCAGTTCAAATATGTCCAACTGGTCTGGTCTGTTACAGGAAAAACTAAAGAATTTGGAATGTTGGAACTCATGGTTAGAGATTAGTTTGTGTCCATGTTTTCTGATCCCAGAATTTTCCTCAGGATTTCTTTCAGGTAAAGATTTTGTTTTGAGTGCTCCTTCACGATGCTCAGAACTTCATGCTGATTCCTGTTGTTCAGAGAAGTTACAAACTTTTCAAAAATCAGGAGCAGTGGGCGAGAAAACTCTATGACGCTTTCCTGTATAGGACGCAGGCCATAGACGAAGCCCCCAGAGTGCAGCCCAAAGACTCTGCACTGGGCATCAAACACAGGGGAGCCAGAGGAGCCGCAGTCCATGAAGGTGTGGTAGGAGGACATATCGTAGTACAAGGTATTGTCCGGAGACAGGATCCTGGAGATGCCTTGATTTGTGATCAACTGACTGACAGACATGTGGGCGATCATATTGTCCTTAAACCTTTCAAGGTGCTTATGAACCTCCTGGGACCTGGACGTGTTCTCGATGATACACGTGGGGTCGATTTTCTTTATGTGGCCTCTCGGGTGACCGATGATGCAGGCCTCTCCGTTCTCAGGCATTGGGCAGAAGCGATTCATAAGTCCAGGAGGAACTTTGTCCTGATCACTGACCTCAAGCTCCAGGACGGCATAGTCCTGTTCCCTGTCAAAGTCAATCATCTTGTGAGCAATAAAGCGAGAAGTGCCCTCCTGATTAGGATTTATATAATTAAATAAAATGGACACTTCCACATTGGGGTCCAGGTTGTTATCAATCACCACTCCATTAAATGTATGTGCATTTGTGATGATGTAGCGGTCACAAAGCACAAACGCCGTTCCCTCAAATGCATTCCCCACCAGTTTGCCAACAGACTTGCCCTGTTTAAGCAGCGATTCCAGTCGGAAAACATCTGAGAAAGACTGCTGCGCTTTCCCAAAATCCACTTTCTGTAGCGTCTCCTCTAAAGTGTCTTCAGGAAATCGGTTTTCCATGATTTTCTTTAAATCAGAAAACTGCTGTGGGAGAGGCTGGACATTTTCACTTTTTGGAATGATCTTCTCAGTGTCCTGTGGTCTGGGGGGGATCTTTGCTGTCCCCTGGATTTGGCCTGAGGCGTCCTGGGCCTCGCCTTTCTCTGCTGACTTCTGCTCTGTGCTCTGTTTTTCTAGCTTTGTGCTCACTCTTGGTTTTCTTTCGAAACAAATCCTAAATGTTTTATTTTCATGTGCTTCTATTTTATCATCACTGAAGACATAAGATTTATCTTTTGAAACATCTTCCAGTTTAAAATTCTCCAGCTCTGTGAAGCGGCCGTCAAGCGCGATGGCGTCTCTGATGTTCATGCCTTTGGTTCCATAGACGCACACCTGTGTGAACTTCTTAATGGAGGGTTTCCTAAAAAGTGACTTGCTTTTTGCATTGAGCCCTCCTTCTGTCTTGATGAACAGGACATAGTAGGGTTTGTTGTAGATCACTTCTTTGTCTTCTTTGCTTTTCTTCTTTGCTGCTAAAGTGACGAGCTC
Source organism: Paratrypauchen microcephalus (assembly GCA_036785185.1). Classification (NCBI taxonomy): domain Eukaryota; kingdom Metazoa; phylum Chordata; class Actinopteri; order Gobiiformes; family Gobiidae; genus Paratrypauchen; species Paratrypauchen microcephalus. Next base: position 3,281,575 of record JAVJIX010000076.1, on the reverse strand, counting down.
TCCATCCTGCAGGCAAACGCAGGGGAAGTGTGTGGCGATGGCTGTGTCCACACCATTCCTTCTGATCTGCACAGTCAGACTCTGCTCCTCACACTTCAGCTCCTGCAGCACGTCCACCTTGAGTTTGATGGACTCCAGAACCGTTTGGTGACGATCATAGTGGATTGTGTATGTCTTTTCAGAGTTGAAGTACTTTAAAATAAATTTATGGGAATGGTTTTCCTGCAAGACAAAACCAACAGGTTAAAGACATTTCAGAACAAATCTTAAGATGATTTGTAGAGGTGTAGACAAAGGTGTACTTCATTATGTTTGACCACTGTTTGTCGACTCACAACAACCTGTACGCAAGTACGAGTACTGTACAATATATTAGATTATATAAGAGTTAAAGTACGAGGCCAGAAAACTACTCCAAAATGTTATATTGAAATATTAATGAATACTGAAAATTCATCTAAAATTGTGAATAAATTACACACAGTATACATACAAACCTCAGACATGCTGTCATCCTCTATCTTCAGCTTCTGAGTTATCTGTACAAAACAGTAATATAATTAATAATTATTATATAATTATATATAATTATAATAATTGGACATGACAATTATCTGGAAAAGGTGTAATATATTAGTACTATACCTTATATGGATTTTAAGATTTTTTAAAATATGAACACACATCCCGCGGGGCAAAGTCAGTGACTTACCAGTTGAGCTAACGAGCCGGTGCCTGAAGCGTGTCCCTCAGCCATGTCTTCCTCCTGGAACACACTGAGACATTTGTAGGTTTTTAAAACTGTTTTATTTAGTAAACAGTTGTTTTTGAATGGGAGGGGTTTGGTTTATCATTGAAGATGATTGGATGAAGCTCCTAGTTCAGGCCAATCACATTTATGATTACAAAGCCCTCCATAACCTGGCCCCATCATACCTCTCTGACCTCCTGCACCGCCACACCCCATCCCGCTCCCTCCGTTCCTCCGACGCCAACCTCCTGGAACTCACTCCCAGAACCTATCCGTGACTGCTCTGACCTCCCCACCTTCAAAAAACTGCTCAAGACTCACCTTTTTAAAACTGCTTTTAATGTTTCTTAATGTTTAATGTTTGTCTGATTGTTTATTGTTTTATTGCTTGTTTTATTTCTATTACAGTGTCTTGAAAAGCGCTTTATAAATAAAATCTATTATTATTATTATTAGAAGTAAAGTGTGCACCTGTACAAAGACATGAACTGGATTCACTTTGTAACTGTTCATTTGATCAGATTTGGAGCAGACGTTTTATTCCTTATGCTTTATTTTCAACCATCACTTCTGATACGACAAAAGTAAAGTCCTGTGTGTGTGTGTGTGTGTGTCTGTGTTTGTGTGTGTGTGTGTGTGTGTATGTGTGTGTGTGTGTGTGTATGTGTGTGTGTGTATGTGTATGTGTGTGTGTGTGTGTGTGCTTTATTTACAAGCACATTGTAATTCAAGTTTGATTGAATTGAATTAAGTACCTGACAGTGACTGTGGAGCGTAGGACGGGCGAGGACAGTGGACTCTGTGGAGCGTAGGACGGTCGAGGACAGTGGACTCTGTGGAGCGTAGGACGGGCGAGGACAGTGGACTCTGTGGAGCGTAGGACGGTCGAGGACAGTGGACTCTGTGGAGCGTAGGACGGGCGAGGACAGTGGACTCTGTGGAGCGTAGGACGGTCGAGGACAGTGGACTCTGTGGAGCGTAGGACGGGCGAGGACAGTGGACTCTGTGGAGTGTAGGACGGTCGAGGACAGTGGACTCTGTGGAGCGTAGGACGGTCGAGGACAGTGGACTCTGTGGAGCGTAGGACGGTCGAGGACAGTGGACTCTGTGACTGGAACATAAACACCACAAAAGCAGCAAACAGAGGTCAAAGGTCACATATCTTTGGTTGTATTTGGCATTTTACCCACATTCATATTTAAATCAAGACTCATAACTGAAATATATTTTTCACATGACTCTCCAGTGTTTCTTTAAATAGTTTAAGTTATAGATTTGGTTTAGAACATAAGCAGTTTAATTTGACATTGAGAAAATAATTTGTGGGACCACAGTAGAGTGTTGGGCGACGAGGCCGGATCTAGAAGTGGGCAGGGGTGGGCAATGCCCACCCAAAATGTTCTAGTGCCCACCCAATTGGTCAACTGTATTTGATATAATTTCAACCTGCCTATCACGTTTTCTTGTTTGCCCGCCAAGATTCCACAACGTCTGATTCGCCAGTAGGACAATAAGTATAGACCAGGGGTCGGCAACCTTTACCACTCAAAGAGCCATTTGCACCCGTTTCACACAGTAAAGAAAACACTGGGAGCCACAAAACCCTTTTGAAATTTAAAATGAAATAACACTGCATATAATGTTTTTTGTTTTGTTTGTTTTTTACCTTTGTGCCATAGAATTACATTTTGAAAATGAACAAACTTAAAATAAAATATATTTTAATTAAATACAGTGGTCCCTCACTGTTTCGCTGATTTTTTATGTGTTCTGCATCCTGATTGGCTAAAGGACTGTAGACCTTTGTCTTTGTCAGTCATTCTCCTCCGTGTCTCCTGTACAGAATGCGTTCAGTTTGCCAAATTTATTTAAATGTTCGATTACGAGCAGTGTGACTCTGAAGCATTGAGGACTGAGCGATCTGGCATTTGGGCACATGCCAGAAGGGCCATACGTCTCATGTCCGCGCGCACACTTCTCTGGGTGGTTAATGCGCATCGGGAAGTAGCGGCAGTATTTCCGCAAAACGAACTGGTGGAATCTGGAGTTCAAGCGGCGGAACCAGTCCTGAGCGCACGGATGCGTTCTCACTACAACAAAATCCGCAACAGCGCAGCGGCGCCAGGCGCCTCGGTCAGAGGAACTGTGAAATACACGCATATTTATACACGCAATATAAAGCTGACTACTTCACGGATTTAGCCTATCGCAGGTTATTTTTACAATGTAACCCCCACGATAAATGAGGAACCACTGTACTGAGCCGCATCAGAGGGATCAAAGAGGCGCATGTGGCTCTGGAGCCGCGGGTTGCCGACCCCTGGTATAGAGAGTCCGGTGAATCAGTCACGAGTTGCACATCTCTACAGTAAAAGAAAAAAGACACGAGCGAAGCAAAGGCCGAGCGCAGTTCCTGTTTGTGTTTCGGGCCGAACAATGGCGCTTTAATCGGTATCGGGGTATTTACTGCATAGATAATCACTCCGAGAGACCACGGTCCTGTGTGCAACACAAAGATGATCGGGCATCCGCTGGAATGTTGGTCAGGCTCCTTCCGCCTCGCAGCGCGCTCCAAAACCAAGATTTATCGATTATAATATGATCAAAGGAGAAGTTCAATTTGTCAACTGGACAAAGTTTGTTTGGTTGAAAACGTTTCGCCGCTCATCCGAGAGGCTTCGAAATTGAACTTCTCCTTTGATCATGGATTCTACCTGGACGACTGAGGGACTTTTCACGCATTATAATATCAGTTTTATCGAATCCGACTCAGATCGTGTTCTACGTGCGGTATTCGCATTAGCGTCTCATCCGCGCAACGCCTCCTCCCCGAGGCGCGGAGGCCAGTGTCCGGTACACCAGGGCGCAGAGACCGCGAAAGGAGCGCAGCGGTGGGACAGGATTTGCGTAGTCTGGTTAACACCTGACCATATCACAAGTGAGATATGGGTCTGGAAACTCGCTTCGAAAAATCCCGTAGCGGAGGTGTGGTTAGCGATTGCCAACGGCCGTTTATTGGGCGTTATGAATGTCTATCATTGAGCGTATACGTAAGTCCATAGCCAATCATGTCAGTTGTCAGTTCAAACTACAAGCTTCCGTTTGTCATGTAGTACGCGTCACCGTCTTTCCACCCCTCCCCGCTCTCTGATTGGGGCCCTAAATCTGGGACTCTCGCTTGGACGAGTTTCCAGGCCGCCTTCCAGTTCGAAACGAACGGAAGCGGCCTGGGAATTCCCAGGCTAGGATTTGCGAGCTCAGGCCTAGGTTCCAGACATCCCAAGTCTCCCGGAACTTCCGGGAGTCTCCCGGAAAATTATAGTGGCTCCCTGATGCCCGCGTGTCCGATAAAATATCCCGGATTTTAGACAACGTGTTTTTTTTTGTTTTGTTTTTTTTTGTTTGTTTTGGACTGTGCAGAGCGTGCACGCAAGATAATAACTCTTGTATCATGCACGGACTACTTCAAACGGAATGCGCAGGAGAGAGAGAGAGAGGGAGCGAGAGAGAGAGAGGAGCGAATTTGTGCTTGTGGAACCTGTGTGTGAGTGTGTGAGTGTGTGTTTAAGCGAGTGCTGGCCACAGAACGCGTTGATTGGTTACACTCAGCAAAACTAGCCAATCAGCTTTCAGTGTGGGCGGACATCAAATTACTTTCTCACAGAAGTTATAGGCCAGTTTCAAAGCTGCGTCATCACTGAATGCGCGCGCAGTTCCGACTCAAAAAAAGCCACTGCTGCCATAAAACCCCAGCGAAGATATAGAAGAGAGGACATCTGCCTGAAATTAGTTTTTGGAACTTGGGATGTCTGCGGTTCTTTCTCTGCCGCTCCGCCAGGGTTTGGAGCAGAGGACTAAAAGACCAGTCCAGGACTAAACCAGGTCTAAACCAGGACTAAACCAGGTCTAAACCAGATCTAAGCCAGGACTAAACCAGGTCTAAACCAGGTCTAAACCAGATCTAAGCCAGGACTAAACCAGGTCTAAACCAGGACTAAACCAGGTCTAAACCAGATCTAAGCCAGGACTAAACCAGGTCTAAACCAGAACTAAACCAGGACTAAACCAGGTCTAAACCAGATCTAAGCCAGGACTAAACCATGGACTAAACCAGGACTAAACCAGATCTAAACCAGGACTAAACCAGGTCTAAACCAGATCTAAGCAAGGACTAAACCAGGACTAAACCAGGTCTAAACCAGGACTAAACAAGGACTAAACCAGGACTAAACCAGGACTAAACCAGATCTAAGCCAGGACTAAACCAAGACTAAACAGGACTAAACCAGATCTAAACTAGGACTAAACCAGATCTAAGCCAGGACTAAACCAGGTCTAAACCAGATCTAAGCCAGGACTAAACCAGGATTAAACCAGTTCTAAACCAGGACTAAACCAGATCTAAGACAGGTCTAAACCAAGTCTAAACCAGATCTAAGCCAGGACTAAACCAGGTCTAAACCAGGACTAAACCAGATCTAAACTAGGACTAAACCAGGACTAAACCAGGTCTAAACCAGATCTAAGCCAGGACTAAACCAGGTCTAAACCAGGACTAAACCAGGCCTAAACCAGGTCTAAACCAGATCTAAGCCAGGACTAAACCATGGACTAAACCAGGACTAAACCAGATCTAAGCCAGGACTAAACCAGGTTTAAACCAGGACTAAACCAGGTCTAAACCAGATCTAAACCAGGTCTAAACCAGGACTAAACCAGGTCTAAACCAGGACTAAACCAGGTCTAAACCAGGACTAAACAAGGACTAAACCAGGTCTAAACCAGGACTAAACCAGATCTAAGCCAGGACTAAACCAAGACTAAACCAGGACTAAACCAGATCTAAACTAGGACTAAACCAGATCTAAGCCAGGACTAAACCAGGTCTAAACCAGATCTAAGCCAGGACTAAACCAGGATTAAACCAGTTCTAAACCAGGACTAAACCAGGACTAAACCAGGTCTAAACCAAGTCTAAACCAGATCTAAGCCAGGACTAAACCAGGTCTAAATCAGGACTAAACTAGATCTAAACTAGGACTAAACCAGGTCTAAACCAGGACTAAACCAGATCTAAACTAGGACTAAACCAGGACTAAACCAGGGCTAAACCAAGACTAAACCAGGACTAAACCAGATCTAAGCCAGGACTAAACCAGGACTAAACCAGGACTAAACCAAGACTAAACCAGGACTAAACCAGATCTAAACTAGGACTAAACCAGATCTAAGCCAGGACTAAATCAAGACTAAACTAGGACTAAACCAGGACTAAACCAGGTCTAAACCAGATCTAAGCCAGGACTAAACCAGGATTAAACCAGTTCTAAACCAGGACTAAACCAGATCTAAGCCAGGTCTAAATCAGGTCTAAACCAGGACTAAACCAGGACTAAACCAGGTCTAAACCAAGTCTAAACCAGATCTAAGCCAGGACTAAACCAGGTCTAAACCAGGACTAAACCAGATCTAAGCCAGGACTAAACCAGGTCTAAACCAGGACTAAACCAGGATTAAACCAGGTCTAAACCAGGACTAAACCAGGTCTAAACCAGGACTAAACAAGGGCTAAACCAGGTCTAAACCAGGACTAAACCAGATCTAAGCCAGGACTAAACCAGGACTAAACCAGGTCTAAACCAGGACTAAACCAGGCCTATAGCAGGACTAGACCAGGTCTAAACCAGGTCTACAGTCACAAACTAAACAGAACCAGAACTGTACAATTTATAAACTAAACTAGCGCCAAACATGGGCTTATTTTAGATTTGTAAATGTAAACCTTAAACATTTTAAACCTAATGTCAAAGTGAGTCCAATTACTCATTATTGGCAATGAAATAAAATATATAGTCTATTAGAATGACACTTTTTAAAATAACAATTCAAAATGGAAAATCCTATGTTAAAACTGTTTCTGCATTTCAGCTTTGTTTAAAACATGGTCTGGTTCAGTTCAGGCTTTACTTCTGCATTTTGTCAATACTTAATGGACCCCAAGACACTTAATGGACCCCAAGGCACTGGGAAAACGGCCTCAACGTCAAAAAGGTTAAGAACCCCTGCATTAGAAGAAAAATGTTCCACATGAAACTCCACACTCTGCCCCACCAAAATTTTGAAATGCCCCCCCAATCTGTGCAGTCTAGATCTGGGCCTGTCGGGCGACCAGATTTTGAACAAACACTTGTTTGGGATGGTTGGTAATTTGCATAATTAAGATTATTATGTCTGACAGCACAACAGACTGTTTTTTTTCTTGTCATTTTCAAGCACATGTTTCAGTAAGCTCATGACTACAGTATATACTGCCCCTCTTAACTGTTGGCGGTAAAGATAGACTGATGTATCGGTTAACCAATACAACAGACGATATTTGGGCTTTTTAACGCATCAGTTATTGTCCTTAACCCTAACCTGGCTCATGCCAGATTTTGCATTTTTGCAAGGTTATCATTCTCCAGCACAGGAGATATTTTGTTTTGTTTGATCTGCTGCCTAAAAAATACACATAAAGCTTTATTTGAACAATTTTGTGATAGAGATAGCTGCTCAAAACGTGACAGCTTCTCTCTCTTAAATGTTTGTGGTTAAAAAAGGCTGTGGGTGAGCTTGTTGTACATTTAAATTACATAATTACGGGAAATCAATCACAACTGGCCCTGTATATCGGTACAAAAATATCGATAGAGCTTATGAGCATCAGTCTCTCTGAACTGTAAACAATCATCAACACCAGCTATGAAAAACCACATATCAGCTGAGCTCTAGTTGGCGGGTATCAAACTGGTCAAAAATAAGAACACCTGGACACCTCCTGCTTATGGGTGGAGGACCTTCTACCAATGTTCCCCCTAATTTTTCTTGTGTCTGAGCAAACACACTAACTCCCCCTGTGAGCAACATCCAACATGCACACTGTGCCCACACCAGTATCACACAACACATAACACACAACACAATCCAGTATCACACCTGAGATCATCGCAAGTTACAGCTTATTCATCAAATTACTGCAGTTATTTCCGTTAGATTACTTTTAATAGAACTGGTCTTTTTGGTCGAATGACAAAGACAAACATGTGTTCATGAGCTTTGTACATGTTGTATGTGTCACTGTGAAGGTCCTGCTGTGGTCAGTGAAACATGGAACAATACAAGATTTTGAAAAATAACCTCATACATAAAATTTAATTATAAACCTGTAAAACCACATGGTTTTTTCAGCTTGATAAATATAGCCGACATGTAGCTGCAGATTTTTTTAGGGATTGTATGACCTATAGGGCACTATAAGATGGGTCTTTCCCAAAATAATGATCTTTAAAATAAGTATACATTTTTATCACTTTATATCTTGCTTTTTAATCATCAGCCTCTTTAAGTAATTCTGAGTGTCAGAGCTCTGTGGAATAACGCTCTGGGGAGAGGACTCACACTCACACTCACACACTCACAGTCCCATCCTTTATGCTTACAAAAAAATATAGCCATGGATTGTGTGCCATTGTGCACGTATGCACCTGGGAACATTGCCAGCTCTCCTAGAGAGACCTGTATCTGAGTCCTGAAATCTCCATGTTTTGGAGATTGTGCATTGCCTTTGCAACGGCCTGTCCAGATGTGCCATCCTGAACAATCTGTGACTTCTGTAATGTCTTCCTCGTCATAGTAGTGACTCACTATCACTCTAGCCAAAGCAGCACTACTGGAAATCAGTGTATCAGTGTTAAACCTGAGACAGGACCACATTAAATTAAAATACATAGAAATGTCTATGGCTAAGGTAGTTTTTTATTTTGTGCTAGGTCTGATTTTTGACCCTGCACCCCTTTTAAACCATCCAAAACTCAAAACATTTTAAAAGAGACAAGAGTGAAATTTCACTTAAATATTTCATATATAAACAAGAATTGAAATCCATAAAAGTCGAGTTGAATTTTTATCCTCAAATCTCAAATCACTCTCAAATGCTGATTTTTAGCTTACAATTGTAATAACAATATTTAAATAAACGAAAATTGAGGATCATTTTAGGCAGATTTGAGCACTTTCCTGACACTTTAACGCAGATAATGTAGTTTGAACTTATTTAGTGAAATAAAGTATAGAAGTTGCATCAGCAGGTTCATTTCACTGAATGAAATGATCAGATATTTGGGCATTTCCCTTTTGGATATTTCACAGCAAAGTACACTGTAAAAGGGAAACTGTCTTGTTATTTCTATTTTTATGTCATTAAATAAGCTCCATTTCAGTGGAACAAAAGCATTTTTGTGAAGAATAACAGAAAAAACCCGCATCTTACCTCAGCAGTGTTCACCGTGGAATGAAAGTTCAAACTGAGAAGAAACTCCTTAAATCCTCAGACGCACATTATCTCAGGAGATTATTTTAAGCCAATGGGAATTGTCCGCAAGTGACCTGCCTCCGCAAGTGACCTGCGTCTGCTGCGGGGGCGGGTCGAGTAAAGAAGGGAAGAGGGTGTTGCATTTTGGGGAATGCCGTCTGAAGCCTGTTGAGAGTTTGGAGAGTTTGGATACTAGAGTTTGGATAGCGTTTATATAGTTTGGAGATATTTTGGAGAGAGTTTTGAGAGTTTAGGGAGAGAGATTTAGGAGAGTGAGGAGAGTAGGATAGGTGATAGGATGGAGCCAGTGAGGAAGAGGAGGTTTTCCCCTGTGTGGGAACACTTTGATCTGAAAACCAAAACCTGTTGAGAAACTCTTGTTTCTGAATAAAAATGAATAAAATGTCCCCTGTCCTGTACATCATTGTCCAAGTTACACAAGCATAATCTGTGTCCTTTTCCTAGTTCCACAAACACTCTCACTGTCCTGCCTGATTACGCCCTTGCCTTTTTCAGAAAAACAGCTTAACCTGTCAAATTATGATATTACCATTCTGGAAACATTTACACACACAGAATACATACAAAATTGAATTTTTATTCGTTTATTTGGTTTATTAGGTTTGTTTTTGATATAAAACTGCTTAACGCTCACTTGTCCAGTTTGTGAGAGACAAAACACCAAAAAATGGCATTTTATTTTCGGTAAAAGCAAAGAAAACTTGAATTTATGTAGTTACATTTGTATAATTAAATAGAAATGTATTTCAAGCATGGTAAATACTTTTTAAATTAAAACCCTCAACATAAAGAACTCTTAAGGTTGCATACATAGGAAAAGTTGGTCTGCATAAGTCCAATACTTAGAAAAGGGGAAACAACAAATATTCTAGAAATTATAAATTTATATTGTCATTACAGCCAAAAACAAAGTCTCCACATACATGTCAGGAATGCCATTTGGTTATAATGGAAGACTTTCCCACAGGTGGTACATAACTGTGGTATATTATACCAACTTGTTCTGAAGACGGACTGCAGAGGGCGCTGTCATTCCAGTCAGTGTCAAAAATCATGTGTCTCCACTGAGGAGGACTGCAGTTCAAATATGTCCAACAATCTGGTATGTTACAGGAAAAACTAAAGAATTTGGAATGTTGGAGTCATTCATGGTTAGAGATTAGTTTGTGTCCATGTTTTCTGATCCCAGAATTTTCCTCAGGATTTCTTTCAGGTAAAGATTTTGTTTTGAGTGCTCCTTCACGATGCTCAGAACTTCATCCTGATTCCTATTGTTCAGAGAAGTTACAAACTTTTCAAAAATCAGGAGCAGTGGGTGGGAAAACTCTATGACGTTTTCCCATTTAGGAGGCAAGCCATAGACGAAGCCCCCAGAGTGCAGCCCAAAGACTCTGCACTGGGCGTCAAACACAGGGGAGCCAGAGGAGCCGTGGTACATGAAGGTGTGGTAGGATACGGAGTCGTACATGGGATCCCAGCGGGACAGGATCCTGGAGATGCCTTGTTTTTCGATCAAATGACTGACAGTCATGTGGGCGAACATATTGTCCTTAAACCTTTCAAGGTACTTATGGACCTCCTGGGACCTGGACTTGTTCTCGATGATACACGTGGGGTCAATTCTCTGTATTTCGCCGCCCCGGTGACCGATGATGCAGGCCTCTCCGTTCTCAGGCATTGGGCAGAACAGCTTCATGAGTCCAGGAGGCACTTTGTCCTGATCACTGACCTCAAGCTCCAGGACGGCATAGTCCTGTTCCCTGTCAAAGTCAATCATCTTGTGAGCAATAAAGCGAGAAGTGCCCTCCTGATTAGAATTTATATAATTAAATAAAACGGACACTTCCACATTGGGGTCCAGGCTGTTGTTATCATCCACCACATCCACAAATAGATGTGCATTTGTGATGATGTAGTGGTGACAAAGCACAAACGCCGTTCCCACAAATCCATTCCCCACCACCAGTTTGCCAACAGACTCACCCAGTTTAAGCAGCTTTTTAAGTCGGAAAACATCTGAGAAAGACTGCTGCGCTTTCCCGAAATCCACTTTCTCTAGCGTCTCCTCTAAAGTGTCTTCAGGAAATTGGCCTTCCATGATTTTCTTCAAATCAGGAAACTGTGGGAGAGGATGATATATTTCTTGGACATTTTCACTTTTTGGTTCTTGGCACGGTGGCTGAGTGGCTAGCACTCACGCTTCACAGCAAGAAGGTTCCGGGTTTGATCCCCGGGTCGCCCAGACCTTTCTGTGTGTGTTCTGTGTGGAGTTTGCATGCATGGTCTGGGTTTGATCCCCGGGTCGCCTGGGCCTTTGTGTGTGGAGTTTGCATGTTCTCCCCGTGTTTGGGTGGGTTTTCTCCGGGCACTCCGGTTTCCCCCATCAACCCAAAACATGCACCATAGGTACCTCCAGCTTAGGTCCTGACCAAACCGAAGCAAGAAGATCATGGAGATGGTCCCCGGGCGCAGAAGTGTGCTGCCCACTGCTCCTAATATATGTATATATAGGATGGGTTAAAATGCAGAGAAGAATTTCTCCAGTGTGAGATCAATAAAGTCACTTCTTCTTCTTCTTCTCTTTTCAGAATCTCACTGAGTCGACCAAACTTCTCAGTATCCTGTGGTCTGGGGGGGACCTTTGCTGTCCCCTGGGTTTGGCCTGAGGCGTCCTGGGCCTCGCCTTTCTCTGCTGACTTCTGCTCTGTGCTCTGTTTTTCTAGCTTTATGCTCACTCTTGGTTTTATCATCTTTTCAAAACAAATCCTAAACGTTTTATTTTCATGTGCTTCTATACTCAACAAAAATATAAATGCAACACTTTTGCTTTTGCTCCCATTTTTCATGAGATGGACTTAAAGATCTAAAATTCATTCCAGATACACAATATTACCATTTCTCTCAAACATTGCTTCACAAATCTGTCTAAATGTGTGATAGTGAGCACTTCTGCTTTGCACCTCACAGGTGTGCCACATCAAGATGCTGATCTGACATCATGATTAGTGCACAGGTGTACCTTATACTGCCCACAATAAAAGGCCACTCTGAAATGTGCAGTTTTGTCTCACAGCAAAATGCCACAGATGTCACAAGCACTGAGGGAGCGTGCAATTGGCATGCTGACAGCAGGAATGTCAACCAGATCTGTTGCTCGTGAATTGAATGTTCATTTCTCCACCATAAGCCGTCTCCAAAGGCGTTTCAGAGAATATGGCAGTAAATCCAACCGGCCTCACAACCGCAGACCACGTGTAACCACACCAGCCCAGGACCTCCACATCCAGCAGGTTCACCTCCAAGATCGTCTGAGACCAGCCACTCGAACAGCTGCTGAAACAATTGGTTTGCATAACCAAACAATTTCTGCACAAACTTTCAGAAACCGTCTCAGGGAAGCTCAACTGCATGCTCGTCATCCTCATCGGGGTCTTAACCTGACTCCAGATCGTCGCTGTAACAGACTTGCGTGGGCAAATGCTCACATTCGATGGCGTCTGGCACGTGGGAGAGGTGTTCTCTTCACGGATGAATCTCGGTTTACATTGTTCAGGGCAGATGGCAGACAGCGTGTGTGGCGTCGTGTGGGTGAGCATTTTGCTGATGTCAATGTTGTGGATCAAGTGGCCCATGGTGGTGGTGGGGTTAAGGTATGGGCAGGCATCTGTTATGGACGAAGAACACAGGTGCATTTTATTGATGGCATTTTGAATGCACAGAGACACCGTGATGAGATCCTGAGGCCCATTGTTGTGCCATACATCCACGAACATCACCTCATGTTTCAGCAAGATAATGCACGGCCCCACGTTGCAAGGATCTGTACACAATTCTTGGAAGCTGAAAATGTCCCAGTTCTTGCATGGCCAGCATACTCACCGGACATGTCACCCATTGAGCATGTTTGGGATGTGCTTGACTGGCGTATATGACAGCGTGTACCAGCTCCCACTAATATCCAGCAACTTGGCACAGGCATTGAAGAGGAGTGGACCAACATTCCACAGGCCACAAATGACAATCTGATAAACTCTATGTGAAGAAGATGTGTTGCACTGCATGAGGCAAATGGTGGTCACACCAGATACTGACTGGTTCTGAGTCCCCAGACGCCCAATAAAGCAAAAAAAAATGCACATTTCAGAGTGGTCTTTTATTGTGGGCAGTATAAGGTACACCTGTGCACTGGTCATGATGTCAGATCAGCATCTTGATGTGGCGCACCTGTGAGGTGGGATGGATTATCTCAGCAAAGCAGAAGTGCTCACTATCACACATTTAGACAGATTTGTGAACAATGTTTGAGAGAAATGGTAATATTGTGTATCTGGAATGAATTTTAGATCTTTAAGTCCATCTCATGAAAAATGGGAGCAAAAACAAAAGTGTTGCGTTTATATTTTTGTTGAGTGTATTTTATCATCACTGAATACATAAGATTTCTTTTGAAACATCTTCCACTTTAAAATCCTTCAGCTCTGTGAAGCGGCCGTCAAGTGCGATTGCGTCTCTGATGTTCATGCCTTTTGTTCCATAGACGCACACCTGTGTGAACTTCTTAATGGAGGAACTACCGTACTAAACAGTGACTTGGTTTTTGCATTGAGCCCTCCTTCTGTCTTGATGAACAAGACATAGTAGAGTTTGTTGTAGATCACTTCTTTGTCTTCTTTGCTTTTCTGCTTTGCTGCTAAAGTGACGAGCTCTCTGTCCTGCAGGCAAACGCAGGGGAAGTGTGTGGCGATGGCTGTGTCCACACCATTCCTTCTGATCAGCAGTCAGACTCTGCTCCTCACCCTTCAGCTTCTGCAGCACGTCCACCTTGCATTTGATGGCCTCCAGCACCGTTTGGGGACGATCATAGTGGATTGTGTACGTCTTTTCAGAGTTGAAGTACTTTAAAATTAATGTATGGGAATGGTTTTCCTGCAAGACAAAACCAACAGGTTAAAGACATTTCAGAACAAATCTTAAGATGATTTGTAGAAGTGTAGACAAAAGTGTACTTCATTATGTTTGACCACAGTTTGTCGACTCACAACAACCTGTACGCAAGTACGAGTACTGTACAATATATTAGATTATATAAGAGTTAAAGTACGAGGCCAGAAAACTACTCCAAAATGTTGTATTGAAATATTGTTGAATATTGAAAATTCATCTAAAATTGTGAAATTACACACAGTATACATACAAACCTCAGACATGCTGTCATCCTCAGTCTTCAGCTTCTGAGTAAACTGTACAAAACAGTAATAGAATTAATAATTATTATATAATTATAATAATTGGGCATGACAATTATGTGGAAAAGGTGTAATATATTAGTACTATACCTTATATGGAGCGTGTCCCTCAGCCATGTCTTCCTCCTGGAACACACAGACATTTGTAGGTTTTTAAAACTGTTTTATTTAGTAAACAGTTGCTTTTGAATGGGAGGGGTTTGGTTTATCATTGAAGATGAAGCTCCTAGTTCAGGCCAATCACAATGACTGACAGAAGTAAAGTGTGCACCTGTACAAAGACATGAACTGGATTCACTTTGTAACTGTTCATTTGATCAGACGTTTTATTCCTTATGCTTTATTTTCAACCATCACTTCTGATACGACAAAAGTAAAGTCCTGTGTGTGTGTGTATTACTTTGAAACTATTTGTTAAACCTGAGACTGGACCACATTAAATTAAAATACATAGAAATGATTGCACGTTTTTCTCAGTAAGACTAGACTGTGTGACCGAATGGAATTTAGACTACTGGCACCAACCGGACAACGCCACCTATGGGGGGTTGGCCCACAGGAATAAATAAGCAAACCCTTTAAGAAATATTAGGCAACACAAGTTCGCACATTACACAGGACAGAGACGTGAGTTCAACCAATTTATATTTATTTGCTAGTGACCAAAGTAGTACAGAGAGAACATTCTAGACCGATAACATAGACCGGAGCTAGCCAAATCTGGCTCACCACTCAACACCCCCCCTTCTTACACACACACACGCATACCACCATACACACAGGCACACACTCATACCCCACCCAACAGAGCACACCAGGAACACTGCACACCTCTTACGCAATGCCCACCCCTGCGGACACACCACTACTCTAGGCAGAGGAGGAGCAGGACAGCAGCTCAGGGCAGTGGCTACCATGACTGGCAGGGGCAGTAAGCATAAGATAATGGTACCTCTAACACTATACACCACTCGTGAGTAGGAAAGGAAAGGGGACACCCGAAGCGTGAACCGAAGAAGCTCCACCACCGGGGGACTCGTCCTGCCACTCGTGTAGACCCGGTGCACCTGGCTGAAATAACGGGCAGAAAACACAAGCACTTCAGTTAGAAGAATTCATTTCACAAAGCACCTACGTTAAATGAGGTTCTACTAGATGAAACACTGTCACTTATCTTGTAACTGAGGGACACGATCTGAAGTGGATGGAGTCCGTCACCGTTAGGTGTGCAATGTCCTGGTCACTAGAAAAATATGGTCAAACAACACGTATACCCACCCTTGCCCCAATACAGCTAGTCAGTGCCTAATGCAACAAAGCAATTCCAAAAGAAAAATAACAGAAATCACACCATGCCTATGATACACTGCAACCAAAAAAAACAAAAGAAAGAATCACACAAATAATAAAAGAAAATCATGCACAAGACAAATCAAACAATCGGAAGTGCAATGCAGGCACCAGACACAGACACGCCTGCGAGGAACTCAGGGGCCGTTTCCCAAATCACCGACGGCACACTTGTGAGCGTCCTTGGAACGGGATATACGTCATATCCGGCGCGACAAGCGCGGTTCCATTCGTTTTTTCCCCCTGCACCGTCGAGACGAGCCCTGAACGGCGCCGTCGTTTCCATGGAAATCGGGGCGTGGACCAAGCGTGCAAACATGCACGCTTCGCACACTTAAAAGCCCCAGCATGCACAGCGCGGGAGGATATATGACTACAAAGACCGACTCGCCAGCGACATCCACAAGTGAGAGTTGCGACGTCACTATAAAATATACGTACTGGTTCACCTCACCTACAACTATGCTACATGAAACTCTTCATAAACTACGCTAAACATGTGTGACGGTGGCCGTAACGGCATAGTTCACGGCACCTGTATTACCGTTCACATGCTTTTCCCCTTACACTTCTATATTTCCTTTGCTGTTGTAATGCTGGATATTCTACAGTATCGCCATGTCCAGCGTTTACTCTAAGCTGCGCACTGCTCGCACATTCTCAGCGCACAAGAAAACTTGTGCAGCGCTCTGTAAACCAGGGATGAAAGAGCTTTTTATTCAGCCGCGGGGTCATTTTTTTTATATCTGCAAAGTGCGAGCCGCGCGGGGGGTTCATTTCGGATGTGGAGTTAGTGTGTGTTTGCTCAGATACATTAAAAATTAGGGGGAACATTGGCCGTGTCCCAATTCCAAGTATTACTAGTTGCAATAGTATAATATTTTTGTCTTTAGGGAACAAGGAGCAGACCACCCGGCTCATTGAGCTGAGGCGGGACCTGTTCCATTTCGCAGACGGCCATGTGAGAAACGTAGTGCACTAAGGACAGAGCGAGTGTGTGCCGTCTCGACGACAGACCGAGTGCACACTCACAAGCGTGCCGTCGGTGAATTGGGAAACGGCCAGGGTAGCATATCCCAAGCACGCAAGAGTATAGTCCGTAACAGTAAAAATACCTCAGGTTCGCGTACAGCAAAACTGAAATGGTATAAAAATGTCTCAAACAGTACAACAGGTTAAAATTGAGGGAGGATTTAAGTGCAAAGTCCATCTATTGTATGCTCCCAGTCCGGTGTCAGTGTAGGTTATAAAATACGTAGACACAAACAAATAACAGACCATGCGAACGCCGTAACTATGGCAAACCGCATCCGAAGACGTCGGCGCACACACGTATCAGGAATCGCCGGTGAACAAAACAGCAACCTGGAGCCGTAGACACGCCGAGCTGCAAATCCACACAGTTGAGTGACAACTAATCGTCACTGATGGCGGCTAGGGAGGGAACAGACACAACCACCGTCGGTAGGAGCGGTCTGCATCAAATTAAAAAAAGAAATAATGAACTTAAGATCCCCCCCGAGGTCTCTCCAGACAGCAGCACGAGGGGGAGACTCACCGCTCAGAGGCATCCAACCCAGCGCAGCCACACACACAACGCACGCTGCTCCAATTACCAACACCTGGCAATCTACAGAGCAAAGAACCGCGGATGTAACAACAAACCCAATCAGCGAATGCATGAAAGACGCAACAACTCACCCAGTCTGAGCGCACGTTCGCCCCAACGCAGCCCCAGCAGCAGACCCGTGTCACCAACACAAAACCGGCCATACGGAAGAGGAGAGGAGGAAGTAGTCACGTTGCCTACTTAAGTACCCCACGCCCAGATCCACCCCCCAATCACCACACCCAGCGGGCAGAGACGCAAACTTGACACCAATAATCCAATCTGTCACATATGCTTCAACAAAAAACGTCTAGTTCAAAGTCTATGGCTAAGGGAAATAGTTTTGTTATTTTATGGTCTGATTTTTGACCCTGCGCCCCTTTTAAACCGTACAAAAGTCAAACATTCAAACTCAAGTTGAATTTTTAATCCTCAAATCACTCTCAAATGCTGATTTTTAGCTTACAATTGTAATAATAATATTTAAACGAAAATTGAGGATAATTTTAGGCAGATTTGAGCACTTTCCATTTTAACGCAGATAATGTAGTTTGAACTTCTTTAGTGAAATAAAGTATAGAAGTTGCATCAGCAGGTTCATTTCACTGAATGAAATGATCAGATATTTGAGCATTTCCCTTTTGGATATTTCAGAGCAAAGTACACTGTAAAAGGGAAACTGTCTTATTTCTATTTTCATGTCATTAAATAAGCTCCATTTCAGTGGAACAAAAAACATTTATGTGAAGAATAATAGAAAAAAACGCACTTTACCTCAGCAGCGCGCGAATGCTTCTGCGCTCGACTTAACTTGAAACAATTGTGAACTTTGAGGGAACTTCCCGATTTAAAACAACCTCCTCAAACCCTCATTCCTCAAGACGAGAGCCAATGGGAAGTGACCGGAAGTGACCTGTGGTAACTTCTGGAAGCTTCTGGAAACCTTGGGATCGTTCAGCGTTTCCCAACCAGGGGTATGCAGCAGTGTCGTTGCCAGGCGCACAGAGAGATCGCCCTTTCCCAATTCAGCGACGGCATGCTTGTGAGTGTGCACTCGGTCTGTCGTCGAGACGGCGCACGCTCGCTCTGTCCTTAGTGCACTACGTTTCTCACATGAGCGTCTGCGAAATGGAACAGGTCCCGCCTCTGCTCAATGAGCCTGGTGGTCTGCTCCTTGTTCCCTAAAGACAAAAATATTATACTATTGCGACTAGTAATACTTGGAATTGGGACATGGCCAATGTTCCCCCTAATTTTTAATGTGTCTGAGCAAACACACACTAACTCCACATCCGAAATGCACCCCCCCCCCCCGCGCGCGGCTCGCACTTTGCAGATATAAAAAAAAAAGACCCCGCGGCTGAATAAAAAGCTGGGATTCCGCTAAAAGCTCTTTAATCCCTGATTTACAGTGCGCTGCACAAGTTTTCTTGTGCGCTGAGAATGTGCGAGCAGTGCGCAGCTTAGAGTAAACGCTGGACATGGCGATACTGTAGAATATCCAGCATTACAACTGTAGTGATATGACCAATGTGATTGGATACATGACGCATGTATATACGGAAGCCGATATAGTTATGCGCGGGGGTCCGAAAGAGAGACACGGTGCAGGATGTATGTATGTGTGTGTTAGCACAATGAGGTAGATAAAGTTTGTTCTCTTCAAGTACCGGTGTCGTTATTGAAGAACCCACAACACAAACAAAACATGGTGTCAGAAGATGGACTTGAAGAGACAGTAAAACCTTAAGAGCGAATTGAAAATTACTCACCGAAACGACGGATGCTAGCATATTGAGAGCCCAGCGAGTTAGCATAAAACCGGAAGATTTGTTAGCCTGTTTTCCGAGGGAGAGAAAGAGCATAACAAAGAATTTAAAAAAGAGATGCAAGCGCTACAACCACCACCCAATCTTCAGTTGACCGGTAACGTGGCCGAGAATTGGAGGAAGTTTAAGCAACGTTTCCAATTGTATTTAACAGCTATTGGTGCTGACGAAAAAAATGCTAAAACGAAAGCCTCAGTGTTCTTGCATGTGGTGGGTGACGAAGCGCTGGAAGTCTATAACAACTTTCAGTTTCAAGCACAAGAGGACAAAATGAAATTGGATAAAATACTTGAGCAGTTTGAGTTGTACTGTATCCCGAAAAGAAACGTCACGTTTGAGAGGCACAGATTCTTCACGTGTGTTCAGAAAACGGGAGAAACAGTTGATCAGTACGTGACAGAGTTGAGGAACAGAAGCAAGACATGTGAGTTTGGAGACTCGTTAATAAAAGACCGACTTGTTTGCGGAATTCCAGATAATAGTCTACGTGAAAGGCTATTGAGAGAACAAGATCTGAATCTAGAAAAAGCTATTAACATATGCTGAGCAGCAGAAACAGTGAAAACACAGGCGAAGGAGTTGGGCAGTGAGAGTTGCAATGTGGATGCATTGAGAAGAGATGAACGAGGAGCAGTTAGGAAGAAGAGCACCGCTCCCGATGTTAAGAGTGAAACGAAATCGGCGCACAGAGACGTGCGAGGAAAAGCATGTAGCCGATGTGGCACACAGCATCCTCCGAGAAAATGTCCTGCGTATGGTAAAGTGTGTAATAATTGCAACAAAAACAACCACTATGCGCGACAGTGCAAGAGTCAGGCACAACAAAGCAAGGTGCACACATTAAATGAGAGTGACTCTGAACAATTTTATGTAGATGTAGTAACAGAACTAAATACAGATAAGAAGGATTGGATGCTGAACTTGAAAGTGAATGACACACACATTATGATGAAATTAGACACTGGAGCTCAAGCAAATGTAATTTCAGAGACAGTGTTTAACAAAATTATACCCAGACCTAAATTACATGCAACAAAAGTGAAAGTAACGGGATACTCAGGAGCATCAATACCAGTTAAAGGAAAATGCATGGTCAAAGTGACACACAAAGAAAGAGAATATACACTTGCGTTCATAGTAGTGCCAGTGAAAGTGCAGACCATATTGGGGTTATCTGCTTGTGAGAGACTGAACCTGGTAAAGAGAGTGCTAGCAGTAGAAAAGGAAGATACAGACTATGACGAAATGATGGAAGAGTACAAGGATCTGTTTCAGGGTCTAGGCTGTCTTCCTGGAGAGCATACAATCCAAGTTGACAAGAAAGTGCCACCAGTTATCAATCCATGTCGAAAAGTGCCATTTGCTCTTCTAAAGCCCATGAAAGAAGAATTGGACAGAATGGAGAGACTGAGGGTGATCGAGAGAATTGACGAACCAACCGACTGGGTGAGTTCTCTGGTCATTGTGAATAAAAAGAATGGCAAGCCTAGAGTATGTATGGATCCAAGAAACTTGAACAGAGCCATAAAGCGAGAACATTTTAAACTACCCACTAGAGAAGAGATAATGTCACAGTTCGCTAATGCAAAGTACTTTATCAAATTAGATGCATCATCTGGATTTTGGCAGCTGAAGTTGGACGGTGCAAGCTCAAAACTGTGCACGTTTAACAGCCCATTTGGCAGATACCGATTTTTGAGGTTACCATTTGGTATAGCCTCAGCACCAGAAGTGTATCACAAGACGATTCACATGATCTATGAGCATCTGGAAGGTGTAGACACGTCTATGGATGACATAATTGTATGGGGAAGTACGAAAGCTGAACATGACAAAAGACTGAAAAGCGTCTTAGAAGCGACAAGAAAAGCAAACTTGAAGCTGAACAAAGAGAAATGCCAGCTAGGTGTGAAAGAACTGATATTTGTTGGAGATATTCTGAGCAGTGAGGGCATTAGACCTGATCCCAGAAAAGTATCAGCAATTGAAAACATGCCAAGGCCACAATGCAAGAAAGATGTGCAGAGATTCAATGGAATGATAAACTACATGGGAAAGTTCATACCCAATCTCTCTGAACGCATGGCACCGCTGAGACAACTAACAGAAAAGAAAACAGAATGGGAATGGAGTCATGAACATGAAAAAGCGTGGAAAGATCTGAAGACACAGCTTACATGTGAACCAGTACTGAGATTTTATGATCCAGCCAAGCCAATTAAGATCTCATCCGATGCATCACAGAGTGGGCTTGGAGCTGTTCTTCTGCAGCTGTATGAGGAGTGGCAGCCAATCGCATATGCATCATGCTCAATGACAGATGCAGAGACACGTTATGCACAAATTGAAAAAGAACTGCTGAGCATAACATATGCCTGTGAGAGATTCCACCAGTTTGTGTCAGGACAGGAAATTAGTGTAGAGACTGACCATAAACCATTGATTACATTGTTTCAAAAACCACTCAATGACTGTCCATTGAGAATCCAAAGAATGATGATTCGCCTACAACGCTACTCTTTGACAGTGACATATACACCAGGGAAACTGATGTACACAGCAGACACCCTGTCAAGAGCAGTGGACCCAAAGGAGCCGGTGAGCAGTAACATAAATGATGATGTTAATGCTTATGTGGACATGATCACAAGAGCTCTACCTGTTGCTGACGTCAAAATGCAGCTGATAAAAACAGAGACGAGCAAAGATGACACCTTGAAAAAGCTGCGTCATATTATCACAGATGGATGGCCGAATACAAAGCAAGATTGTCCATCTGATGTCACAGAATATTGGAATTGCAGAGCAGAGTTGTCTGTAGTTGGCGACATCATCTACAAAGGCAGCAAGATAGTTATTCCAAAGACTCTACGACATGACATGCTTAAGAAGATACATGCAGGGCATCTTGGAATTGAAAAATGTAGGAAAAGAGCTCGTGAGGTGATGTACTGGCCAAGAATCAATCAGGACATAGCAAATGAGGTGTCTGATTGCTCAACATGTCTGAGATATCACTCAAGCAACCCGGCTGAACCACTTAAGCCGCACTCAGTGCCTGACAGACCATATCAAAAAGTGGGTGCTGACCTGTTTGTATGTGCTGGGAATGACTACATCGTGGTAACAGACTACTACTCATTGTATCCAGAAGTTAGTAGACTGCACACTACAACAACAGAGGCAATTATAACATCTATGAAAGCCATCTTTGCGAGACATGGAATACCAAGTGAGGTCTTTTCAGATAATGGACCGCAATTTTCCAGTGACAACTTTAGACGCTTTGCTGAAGAATGGAACTTTGTACACACAACATCAAGTCCTCATTACCCACAGTCGAATGGACTAGTAGAAAAATCAGTTCAGACTGTGAAGAGGCTGCTGTACAAAGCTAAGGACAGTAGAACAGACTACTACCAAAGCCTACTGGTATACCGCACGACACCGCTGGAGTGTGGTATGTCACCTGCAAGACTTCTCATGGGACGTAGATTAAGATCAAATCTGCCTATTCAGGAAAAGCTTCTGAAAACAAAGGAAGGGGGGAAAGTAAAGAGGTACAAGGAACAGGAAAAAGCAAAACAGAAGTTTTACTATGATAGAGGAACACAGAACTTACCTGAACTGCATGCTGGTGACAAGGTGAGTCTTAAAGACAAAACCAATACATGGGCACAGAAAGCAACTGTCATGAATGAAATTCAACCAAGATCATACAACATTCAGACTGAAGATGGCGCTGTGCTGAGAAGGAATCGCCGTGACATCTTGGGGCCAGTTAAAGCAGATCAGCGGTCAGATGAAGCTGCTGAGCAACTTCAACACTCAGAGAATCCATCATCTAATACATCAGTTCATGTGCAAGAACAGCCCCTCAAGAGATCCTCAAGGAATGTAAAACCACCTGAAAGACTGATTGAACAGATTTAGAATAATAGTTGCATAAGCTATGTTGTTGTCAGTATGTGGTAATCTTTCTGAAATATAGTCAAGCATTGTTTACTGGATGTTAAGGAGATTAAAGTTACTGTAAGCTTAATGTAAGTTCACAACGTTTAAATGTGCATGAGTTGTTATCATAAAGGTTTAATATTTTCACTTAAAGAAGGGAGATGTAGTGATATGACCAATGTGATTGGATACATGACGCATGTATATACGGAAGCCGATATAGTTATGCGCGGGGGTCCGAAAGAGAGACACGGTGCAGGATGTATGTATGTGTGTGTTAGCGCAATGAGGTAGATAAAGTTTGTTCTCTTCAAGTACCAGTGTCGTTATTGAAGAACCCACAACACAAACAAAACAACAACAGCAAAGGAAATATAAGTGTAAGGGGAAAAGCATGTGAACGATAATACAGGTGCCGTGATCTATGCCGTTACGGCTACCGTCACACATGTTTAGCGTAGTTTATGAAGAGTTTCATGTAGCATAGTTGTAGGTGAGGTGAACCAGTACGTATATTTTATAGTGACGTCGCAACTCTCACTTGTGGATGTCGCTGGCGAGTCGGTCTTTGTAGTCATATATCCTCCCGCGCTGTGCATGCTGGGGCTTTTAAGTGTGCGAAGCGTGCATGTTTGCACGCTTGGTCCACGCCCCGATTTCCATGGAAACGACGGCGCCGTTCAGAGCTCGTCTCGACGGTGCAGGGGGAAAAAACGAATGGAACGGCGCTTGTCGCGCCGGATATGACGCACATCCCCTTCCAATGACGCTCACAAGTGTGCCGTCGCTGAATTGGGAAACGGCAGTTTAGCCGAGACGAGCTTAAAGGGATATGCCACCCCCAGGTCAAATTTGGGCATCTCCCCACAGTCCAGAGACTAAAACAAGTGATGAAAAGCGTTTTCCTGCTCACCTAGCCATTGTCCGAGTCTGTCGCCACTGACCGCCGCGCGAGCTGCTGCTCCTCCGCCTTAGACTGGAGGCTAACGTCGCCAGAGAAAGATTTCGGCCAAAAGGAATTAATTTGCTCGATGCTTTTCCCAATTACTTTCTGTGTAGTGCGCATTCATATCGAGTGCAAATAAATGTGCAAATCAACACGGAGAGCTTGCCTTGGTCATTTTGGGTGGGAACTATTTTTCAGTGCGGAAGAACATGGCTGAATCACGCACCACGTTGTGCAACAGGGGAACTCCCTTCCTGGTGCGTAACTGGGATTCCCCTGGCAGCGTGCTGCGTGATTCGGCCATGTCCTTCCACACTGAAAAATAGTTCCCACCCAAAATGACCAAGGCAAGCTCTCCGTGTTGATTTGCAGATTTATTTGCACTCGATATGAATGCGCACTACACAGAAAGTAATTGGGAAAAGCATCGAGCAAATTAATTCCTTTTGGCCGAAATCTTTCTCTGGCGACGTTAGCCTCCAGTCTAAGGCGGAGGAGCAGCAGCTCGCGCGGCGGTCAGTGGCGACAGACTCGGACAATGGCTGGGTGAGCAGGAAAACGCTTTCCATCACTTATTTTAGTCTCTGGACTGTGGGGAGATGCCCAAATTTGACCTGGGGGTGGCATATCCCTTTAACGTTTCTAACGTCAAGGCTGTGTTCTATTAAAGAACCACCAGAGGGCACCAAAAGGCAGTGAAAGAGTTGACCAAAACCATGAAATAGAGCAACAAATAAACATTGCGGCGCCCACGGCAGTTTTTAGATCACGTCTGAGGCGAGATGTCTTCATTTGTTTTGCAGCTCGTTCTAGTTGTTGTTTTGTTTTTTTGTTTTTTTTAAGTTTAGCTTCCACCGTTCTGTCCCCAGTGGTCAGCTCATGTGCTGCTGTTGCCAATATTCCACATGTTCTGAGGGGATATATATATATATATATATAAGATAAGCCTTTATTGATCTCACACAGGAGAAATTTACTCGCCACAGTAGCTCCAGGACAATTGGACAAGAGGGAAAAAGTGCATGCAGGCAGGGAGGGGATAAAGTAAGTAATAAATAATACAGATAGTAATACGTAATAATAATAATAATGGAAAATAGTAATAATGATAATAGTAACAACAAGCATCAACATGAAAAAGGAGGATATTGCACGTCTGGCCTATATGTTAGAATTATACAGTCTGATGGCGGTGGGGATGAAGGATCTGCGGTAGCGCTCCTTCTTGCACTGGGGGTGTCTTAGTCGGCTGCTAAAGGAGCTGCTCAGCTCCTCTACAGTCCGGTGCAGAGGGTGAGAGGTGTTGTCCTTAATGGACATGAATCTGGCCAGTACCCTCCTCTCAGCCACCTCCTCTACACGGTCCAGAGGACAGCCCAGGACAGAGCTGGCCCTCTTAACCAGCTTATTCAGTCTTTTTCTGTCCCGTTCTGTGCTGCTCGGGGCCCAGCAGACGACAGCGTAGAGGAGAGCAGAGGCCACCACAGAGTCATAAAAAGTCTTGAGCAGAGGCCTGCACACTCCAAAGGACCTCAGTCTCCTCAGGAGGTGGAGGTGACTTTGGCCCTTCTTGTACAGGGCGTCGGTGTTATGGGACCAGTCCAGTTTATTGTTGAGGTGAACACCCAGGTACTTGAAACTGTGCACAGTCTCTATGTCCTGCCCCTGGATATTCACCGGTGAGTGAGGTAGTGGTCTCCTCCTGAAGTCCATCACCAGCTCCTTTGTCTTACTGGTGTTAAGGCACAGGTGGTTGCGCCCACACCAGTCCACAAAGTCACTGATGACCGAGCGGTACTATATATATATATATATATATATTAGGGGTGTGAATCTTTCACTCACAAAACGGTTCGATTCGAATCTCGATTCACAGGCTACGATTCGATTCAGGGACGATTCATAAAATTAGTAAACGATCCGGTACGATTCGATTCGATACGATTCGATACGATCCGGTTCGGTTAATTTCGATTCAGTACAAAGGTAGATAAGGTAGATATCAAAAATAAAAAAAGTAGTTATAAAACAAGCAAGTTGCCTATTAAAGGCAAAAATCTGAATGAATCAGAATTAGTGCTTCAGTCACAGTTTCAGTAACTGTATAAAAGTGCAACATATCACTGACAAGAAGATAGATATTACTAGGCAGTTATAGAAAACACTAGCATGTTAAATCCAACATGTCTTTTTATGCCTGTAATTAACTTTTCTTAACAAAAAAAAAAGAAAATCAGAGAGAGCTCTTAACACTGAATAATACTTTCTCTCCATCTCATAACATTACCTCAGTCTTTAATACAGAAATGCACCAATTCTGATTATACATTGTATTTTCCACACAAAAGTAAATTAGCCAAGTCAATTTTAGCCCAAATCAAATATACATTGCCAATACATGAATGTTGTCTAAATAAATCACTCAATCCACTAACCGTGACAATAAAAACGCTAGTATCATACAATTGTTATGGTCTATAGCTGCCATGCAGACTACTGGGCAAAGTGAAACATCAGACCAACAGTGAAAGTTTTATCAACGCGACACAACACTGGCACAAAAGTTAACCACGTATAGGAACCATGTCCATAAATAGCGGTAGCGCACCAAATTAATTTAACAACAGCTCAATAAAAGGAAACTTAGCTTAGCTTACCGATAAAGTAGATCTCCTGACGAGACACGACGTAGGCAGCGGGAAACCCGCCCTCCGCACAATGCGAATTGAGACACGGCTATACAGTACAATCATTTTGTGCTCGCTTCCGCATATAGCCCGCGCCGCTCGCATGATTGGCAGTTAACCAGCCAATAAGCTTCAACCCCAGGTAAGCGAACCACCCACCGTTCGCGAAAGAACGCAGACACACACAGGCGACTGCTGCACCATGAGAGAGACCGCTCAGGAGCTAGCAAACCGATTCTTGGCTGTAAATCCGGTGCATCGGACCTTTCGTAGTGAATTTGGACCGATCCGGGCTCCGCTGATCGGTACACTCAGATCGCAGAGGTCACAGACCGATAACCGATCCAAATCGGTTAATCTTTACACCCCTAATATATATATATATATATATATATATATATATATATATATATATATATATATATATATATATATATATATACACACACACACACACACACACACATACACACACACACACACACACACATACACACACACACACACACACACAAAATAACAGTTCGTCACTGACCACAGGGCACGTCCCAAATGTGACACCTTGAAAACTCGACTCCTCTTTTCCGCCATATGCCCCGCCCCCGCAGCAAAGGCAGCCATACAGGAGAGACGCAGGTCACTTCCCATTGGCTCTCGTCTTGAGGAATGAGGATCTGAGGGTTTGGGGAGGTTGTTTTAAATTCGGAAGTTCCCTCAAAGTTCACTTTCGTTTCAAGTTAAGTCCATTCGCGCGCTGCTGAGGTAAGGTGCGGGCTTTTTTCTGTTATTCTTCACATAAATATTTTTGTTCCACTGAAATGGAGCTTATTTAATGACATGAAAATAGAAATAACAAGACAGTTTCCCTTTTACAGTGTACTTTGCTGTGAAATATCCAAAAGTGAAATGCTCAAATATCTGATCATTTCATTCAGTGAAATGAACCTGCTGATGCAACTTCTATACTTTATTTCACTAAATAAGTTCAAACTACATTATCTGTGTTAAAATGTCAGGAAAGTGCTCAAATCTGCCTAAAATGATCCTCAATTTTCATTTGTTTAAATATTGTTATTACAATTGTAAGCTAAAAATCAGCATTTGAGAGTGATTTGAGGATAAAAATACAACTTGACTTTTATGGATTTCAATTCTTGTTTATATATGAAATATTATTTAAGTGAAATTTGAGTCTTGTCTCTTTTAAAATGTTTGAGTTTTGGACAGGGTCAAAAATCAGATCATAAAAATCAGAGCATAAAATAATAAAACAATTTACCTTAGCCATAGGCTTTGAATTAGACGTTTTTTGTTGAAGCATAGCCTAGTCTTACTGAGAGAAACGTACACTCATTTCTATGTATTTTAATTTAATGTGGTCCAGTCTCAGGTTTAACAAATAGTTTCAAAGTAATACACACACGCGCGGGCGCACACGGTAGAAGTTTAATATGAGACACATACTTTTGTTTCTGAATACTGGACGATTCCCCCGTATTCAGATGACCCCGCGGCTGAAAAAAAAAGCAGAACTCTTTCATGCCTGCGCTGCATTAGGTTTTCTTGTGCGCTGAGAATGTGTGAGCAGTGCGCAACTGCACAGGCGCGCAGCTGGGAACGTCGAGGTGCCAGTCTTTTTGCTCTGGTATGAAAGCAAAGCGCCACATTGACTACATTCAGCGAAGCCAACGCAAGTTTCTGTAGCATTTTCAACAATCAATTTGAAGCTTTTCCACACCTCACTCTTACCGGTGCGTGTTTGTCTTTTCAGTTCTCCTGTCTTTAGTTTATCCTTAACTTCTTGCTCCTCCATATTGGGGATACCAGGTCAAAATAGATGCGGACTTGCGGAGGGGAAGATTATTAAGAGCGGCTCCTGTTTAATAGTTAAATAGCAATTACCTTACAGCGCCTTCTCTGTTTTATCCAAATTATTTATTTTAAAACAAGTATTCCTTAGTTTAGTATCCACACATCGTTTTATTATAAATTTTTATAAACATATATTTATTTTTTTTTAAAGTCAGCGAGAGAGAAGCCCGGCCCGAGCCCGAGCCCGACCCGAAGCAATGATTGACATTTTAGGCCCGAACCCGACCCGAAATTCGGGTCGGGTCAGGTCGGGCTCGGGCTTAAGATCTTACCTCTACTCAACACCCGCTCACTCAGCACCAAGGGACCACTGATCCGGGACCTCATCATAGACCGACAGCTCGACTTTTTATGCCTCACGGAGACCTGGCAGCGGCCCAATGACTTCGGTCCCCTCAACGACTCCACTCCGCCGGGGTTTGTTTTACAACTGTCAGCCCCGCACATCTGGCCAGGGCGGAGGTCTCGCGATGCTTCACCGTGAGAGTTGGAAAGTACAGCCGGTGTCTGCTCCACTCTTCTCCTCATTCGAGTGCTTTGCCTCAATACTACCTGGACCTACACCTACAATTGTCGCCACTGTTTACCGCCCTCCCAAACATAATAAGGACTTTTTGAATGAATTTGCACAACTTCTCACTCATCTCTCCTCTCTGTCTCCAAACACAATAATCATGGGTGACATTAATATACATATGGACAATAGTAACAATGCACTCTCCAAAGATTTTAAATCCTGTTTAGATAGTTTTGACCTGCAGCAATATATTAATTTTCCAACCCACAGTAAAGGACATATTTTGGACTTGGTTTGCTGCTCCGGTGTCACCCCTACTGACTGTAATCCACATACAATCCCATTCACTGACCATATGTTAATTACCTTCAATGTAAACCTTTCATTTTTCCAAAGTCACCCTCCCCCGCACCATTTCATTCCGTAATATCAAGGACATTAACACTGACACTTTTTCATCTGAAATTAATAACTTCCCCAGCATAAACACTACTACATCTACACAGGACTTAGTTTCTCATTATAACATCAACTTACACACCCTTCTTAACACCCACGCTCCCCTCAAAACTAGATCTGTTTCCTTCTCCCGCTCTGCACCTTGGTTCACCTCCACACACCGACAACTCAAAGCTAAAGGACGACAACTGGAAAGACTCTACAATAAAACTGGACTCACTATTCACAAAGAAATGTACAATAACCATGTAATGTTATACAAGGACAGTCTATCTTCAGCCAAAACCACATACTACTCTGGACTAATTCACTCAAATCAACATAACACCAGGACTCTGTTCTCAATCCTTAAAGGGATATGCCACCCCCAGGTCAAATTTGGGCATCTCCCCACAGTCCAGAGACTAAAATAAGTGGTGGAAAGCGTTTTCCTGCTCACCCAGCCATTGTCCGAGTCTGTCGCCACTGACCGCCACGGTATCTGGTGCTCCTCCGCCTTAGACTGGAGTCTAACGTAGCCAGAGAAAGATTTCGGCCAAAAGGAATTAATTTGCTCGATGCGTTTCCCAATTACTTTGTGTGTAGTGCGCATTCATATCGAGTGCAAATAAATGTGCAAATCAACACGGAGAGCTTGACTTGGTCATTTTGGGTGGGAACTATTTTCCAGTGCGTAAGAATACAGCCGTATCACGCACCACGTTGTGCAACAGGGGAACTCCCTTCCCGGTGCGTAACTGGGATTCCCCTGGCAGCGTGCTGCGTGATCCAGATACCGCGGCGGTCAGTGGCGACAGACTCGGACAATGGCTGGGTGAGCAGGAAAACGCTTTCCACCACTTATTTTAGTCTCTGGACTGTGGGGAGATGCCCAAATTTGACCTGGGGGTGGCATATCCCTTTAACAACATTACCAAACCCCCCGACTCACTCCCTTACCACTCACTGACTTCTGTAACTCACTCATGTCCTTCTTTACATCTAAGATCACTAATATCCACCAACACCTGATTTCATGCGGAGCTGCAGTTTCTACAGTTTACTTTACCCCTGCCTCATACCCCGGTACCCAATTTTCCAGCTTTACCCTCCCTTCTGTCATGGGCATCATAGAAAATATTTAAAAATCCAAATCCTCCACCTGTCCCCTTGACCCATTCCCTACAGCCCTTGTTAAAACCTGCCTCCCTGTACTGGCTCCCCTCATCACCAATATTATCAACTCTTCTCTCACCTCTGGTACTGTCCCCTCATCACTCAAAACCGCCACAGTCACTCCAATTCTTAAAAACCTGGTATAGACCCCAACGATTTCAAAAACCTCCGCCCCATTTCCAACCTACCCTTCATCTCCAAAATCCTTGAAAAGACTGTTGCCGCTCAACTCCACACCCACCTCAGTAATAACAATCTGTATGAACTATTCCAATCAGGCTTTCGACCCCTCCACAGCACAGAAACTGCACTCATAAAAATCACCAATGACCTCCTTATAGCAGCTGATACTGGTTTACTTTCCATCCTCATCCTCCTTGATCTTACCGCAGCCTTCGACACTATCTCCCACAGCACCCTCCTCCATAGACTATCTTCAATCGGCATTACTGACACCCCCCTCACCTGGTTTACCTCATACCTCACTGACCGCACACAGTATATTCATCTCAAATCACACACATCCAACACCTTTCCTGTCTGCGCGGGGGTGCCCCAGGGCTCTGTCCTGGGGCCCTCCTCCTTATCATCTACATACTCCCTCTTGGCCATATCTTCCGTAAGCACAACATTCATTTTCACTGCTACACGGATGACACCCAGCTCTACCTTTCCTCCAAACCCTCCTCATCACTCTCACCATTCTCCCTTACCCTCTGCTTACAGGAAATCAACTCTTGGTTCTCCTCCAACTTCCTCAGTAGTTCTAAAACAGAAGTCCTCCTAGTAGGCACCCCATCCACACTCTCCAAATCTAACAGCTTCTCCATTAACATTAATAACTCAACTGTCCATCCCTCTCCTCAGGTCAAGAGTCTGGGTGTCATCCTCAACAGCACACTTTCATTTCACTCTCACATCAATAATGTCACCCGGTCTGCATACTTTCACTTACGCAACATCTCTCGTCTCCACCCCTCCCTCACTCCTCACACCACTGCCGTCCTAGTCCACAGCCTTGTCGCCTCTCGCATTGATTACTGTAACTCTCTTCTTTTTGGTCTCCCCAACAAATCCCTTCAGAAACTGCAGCTCCTACAGAACTCTGCAGCCCGGATCATCACTCGGACCCCCACTATCCATCACATCACCCCCGTACTACAAGAACTCCACTGGCTCCCCATAAAACAGCAAATTCACTTCAAAATATACACCTTCAAAGCATTACACAACCTAGCCCCACCATACATATCTGACCTCATCCTAGAGCTGGGCGATATGGCCTAAAAATAAAATCTCCGATTTAAAAAAAAAAAAAATCCAATTTCCGATTTTAATCGATTTTTTTCTCTGCCCTACTCAAAAACAAATAACAGATGACAGACAAATGGCTCAAAACAATCCACCGTTCTTTTATAAAACAAATACATTACACCTAGCAATTAAGCTGTTGTTTTAAAAAATATATACATATAATTTCATTTTCATTTATTTATTTCATTTGTTAAAACAAAACAAAAATAACAGATGCAACACAATTACAGCTATACAATTATAACTTAAATATGAATGAAAAGGGAACAGAAAGAAGCATGCCCCTTATCAACTCAAAATTATATTACAACAAAATATATATAACAATAATAACACAGTTATATAAATATCTTTCTTTTATAAAGAAGCATTTTATGGAGCTAAATTATTTTATTATTATATAATTATATATGATGGACTGGAGTGGGTAGTGTTGTGTTTTAGTTTTAGTTTTTCCTCGAATGATGCAGAAAAGCCACTGTCTGTGTTCATGTATGTTAGCTTGTGCAGTCTGTATACAGCTGTGGCAACACAAGAAAAATATCGGGTATATCGGCAGAGGGGAATCATTAACATGGTCAAAGTTTTCGAACTTTGACCATGTTAATGATTCCCCTCTGCCCGTCTCGTCACCATGGGGAGCAGAGCCTTCAGCCGCTCTGCTCCTCAGCTCTGGAACTCTCTCCCTCCTGACCTCCGGAATATAGACTCTCTCCCACTCCAAAAAAACAGACTCAAAACTCGAAACCCACCTGTTCAGACTGTCCTACCTCTCATAGCCAATCACTCCACTCTGATTTTGTTTTTATCTTGTTTTATATGTTTTATTGTATTGTTTGTTTGTGCTTTTTATTCGTTTTTAACCTTGTGCCGTGCCCTTGGGTGTTCTGAAAGGCGCTTTTAAATAAAATGCATTATTATTATTATTATTACTTTTGTCGTATCAGAAGTGATGGTTGAAAATAAAGCATAAGGAATAAAACGTCTGCTCCAAATCTGATCAAATGAACAGTTACAAAGTGAATCCAGTTCATGTCTTTGTACAGGTGCACACTTTACTTCTGTCAGTCATTAATGTGATTGGCCTGAACTAGGAGCTTCATCCGATCATCTTCAATGATAAACCAAACCCCTCCCATTCAAAAGCAACTGTTTACTAAATAAAACAGTTTTAAAAACCTACAAATGTCTGTGTGTTCCAGGAGGAAGACATGGCTGAGGGACACGCTCCATATAAGGTATAGTACTAATATATTACACCTTTTCCACATAATTGTCATGTCCAATTATTATAATTATATAATAATTATTAATTCTATTACTGTTTTGTACAGTTTACTCAGAAGCTGAAGACCGAGGATGACAGCATGTCTGAGGTTTGTATGTATACTGTGTGTAATTTATTCACAGTTTTAGATGAATTTTCAATATTCAATAATATTTCAAGACAACATTTTGGAGTAGTTTTCTGGCCTCGTACTTTAACTCTTATATAATCTAATATATTGTACAGTACTCGTACTTGCGTACAGGTTGTGAGTTGACAAACAGTGGTCAAACATAATGAAGTACACTTTTGTCTACACCTCTACAAATCATCTTAAGATTTGTTCTGAAATGTCTTTAACCTGTTGGTTTTGTCTTGCAGGAAAACCATTCCCATACATTTATTTTAAAGTTCCACAACTCTGATAAAACATACACAATCCACTGTGATTGTCCCCAAACGGTGCTGGAGGCCATCAAATGCAAGGTGGACGTGCTGCAGGAGCTGAAGTGTGAAGAGCAGAGTCTGACTGTGCAGATCGGAGAAGCTCGTCTGGGCACAGCCATCGCCACACACTTCCCCTGCATTTGCCTGCAGGACGGAGAGCTCGTCACTTTAGCAGCAAATAATGAAGTGGTGGAACATCAAGGAACATTCAACCAAACAGTCATCTACAGTGAACTCTACTATGTCCTGTTCATCAAGACAGAAGGAGGGCTCAATGCAAAAACCAAGTCACTTTTTAGTAGTTCCTCCATTAAGAAGTTCACACAGGTGTGCGTCTATGGAACCAAAGGCATGACCATCAGAGACGCCATCACATGTGACGGCCGCTTCAGAGAGCTGAAGGATTTTAAACTGGAAGATGTTTCAAAAGATAAATCTTATGTCTTCAGTGATGATAAAATAGAAGCACATGAAAATAAAACGTTTAGGATTTGTTTTGAAAAGATGATAAAACCAAGAGTGAGCATAAAGCTAGAAAAACAGAACACAGAGCAGAAGTCAGCAGAGAAAGGCGAGGCCCAGGACGCCTCAGGCCAAACCCAGGGGACAGCAAAGATCCCCCCCAGACCACAGGACACTGAGAAGTTTGGTCGACTCAGTGAGATTCTGAAAAGAAAAGAAACAAAAAGTGAAAATGTCCAAGAAATATATCAGCTTCTCCAAAAGCAGTTTCCTGATTTGAAGAAAATCATGGAAGACCGATTTCCTGAAGACACTTTAGAGGAGACGCTAGAGAAAGTGGATTTCGGGAAAGCGCAGCAGTCTTTCTCAGATGTTTTCCGACTGAAAAAGCTGCTTAAACTGGGCGAGTCTGTTGGCAAACTGGTGGTGGGGAATGGGGAATATGTGGGGACAGCGTTTGTGCTTTGTCACCACTACATCATCACAAATGCACATCTATTTGTGGATGTGGTGGATGATAACAGCAACCTGGACCCCAATGTGGAAGTGTCCGTTTTATTTCATTATATAAATCCCATTCTGGAGAACACTTCTCGCTTTATTGCTCACAAGATGATTGACTTTGACAGGGAACAGGACTATGCCGTCCTGGAGCTTCAGGTCAGTGATCAGGACAAAGTGCCTCCTGGACTCATGAAGCTGTTCTGCCCAATGCCTGAGAACGGAGAGGCCTGCATCATCGGTCATCCGGGCGGGGAAATACAGAGGATTGACCCCACGTGTATCATCGAGAACAAGTCCAGGTCCCAGGAGGTCCATAAGTACCTTGAAAGGTTTAAGGACAATGTGTTCGCCCACATGTCTGTCCGTCATTTGATCGAAAAACAAGGCATCTCCAGGATCCTGTCCCGCTGGGATCCCATGTACAACTCCGTGTCCTACCACACCTTCATGTACCACGGCTCCTCTGGCTCCCCTGTGTTTGATGCCCAGTGCAGAGTCTTTGGGCTGCACTCTGGGGGCTTCGTCTATGGCCTGCGTCCTAAACTGGAAAGCGTCATAGAGTTTTCCCACCCACTGCTCCTGATTTTTGAAAAGTTTGTAATTTCTCTGAACAACAGGAATCAGGATGAAGTCCTGAGCATCGTGAAGGAGCACTCAAAGCGAAATTCTAACCTGAAAAAAATCCTGAGGAAAATTCTGGGATCAGCAAACCTTGAGCCCATGGACACAAACTAATCTCTGACCGCCATGAGAGATTCCAACATTCAAATTTTTTTTATAGTTTTAAAATAGTTTTTCCTGTAACAGACCAGATTGTTGGACATATTTGAACTGCAGTCCTCCTCAGTGGAGACGCATGATTTTTGACACTGACTGGAATGACAGCGCCCTCTGCAGTCCGTCTTCAGAACAAGTTGGTATAATATACCACAGTTATCTACCACCTGTGGGAAAGTCTTCCATTATAACCAAATGGCATTCCTGACATGTGGAGACTGTTTTTGGCTGTAATGGCAATGTAAATTTATAATTTCCTGAATATTTGTCGCATGGAAAACAGGTCATAAGGACTTAAAAATGAAAGCCACCTTTTCCTATGTGTACAATCTTAAGATTTTGTGGGTTTTAATAAAAAACAATCATGGTTGAAATGTTTGTCAATGTTTAATTGCAAACGTAATTACATAAATTCAACTTTTTTGCTTTTATTCAAAATAAAATCAGTCTGTTTGGTGTCGGGCAGCTGTGGGGGGCTGGTTGAGTGGAAGAAAATGTGGGTTTTTAAATCACTGGAAAGCACTTTGTTACTTTGTTGTATGAAAATTGCTTTATAAATAAAATGCATGTCTTTTGGCGTTGTGTCAGTGAGTGTTAAGCAGTTTTATATCAAAAACAAACCTGGAGTAGTTTCATTCACACCTTTGAGTCAAAGCTAAAATGCTGTTCCACCTTGTGAGGTCAGGCTGTAGTTAAAGTTATAATTTACCTTTAGTTCAGTAGAGATCGTGAGTGTGTGGAGGGTTTGTGTTTTAAATGTGCAAGTTAAATTCCAGGCATGTTTTTGATAAAGAACCGTAACAGATCAGAATATAGAACATGGGCCCCTTAAACAGTGGCACATCCTCCTGTGGTCAGGATTTAGATTCAACCCAGAGAAAAGCCAGGACTCACATGAAGCTTTACTCTCACTTTATTTATATCTTTATTAATAATTTCACATATTTGAGCCGGTGCTCTTTCCGAGCGCCACAAACAAAAGTCAAGTAAAAGAAAAGACGTTTCCCCTTGGAGATGTGCAGAGCCTGTATAAAGGCTGTAGTGCAATACAAACACGTGACGTCACAACAGAACAGCAGCGCCTCCTAGTGTGAAGGGAAAGCAACGCAAAAGTGCACCAACAACAAAGTGCCTGTTCATCAAGGGCCTGGTGACTGACAGGTGGACGGAGGGGTTGGGCTCTCTGGGTTAATTCATGGTAAAACTGAAGGCTATTGGCCACGAGCAGAGACCTGGTAGTTTAAAATATTCAGGGTGAGGTCGGGTGGGGACAGTTATCGGTAGTAGACAGTCAAACATTCTTTTGCACACCAAGTTTTTAAACCAAACTAAAGTTCTCAACATTAACCTTTTTTGGTTAAAATGCATTTAAAAAATCTAAGCGGGCGACAGAACGTTTGACTAGTCGATACTAAAAATTGTCACAGCGCTGGTCTCGGAGGTCTTTGGGACGGGGGGGGGGGGGGGGGTCAGGGAGGTGCACAGGTCTGTGAATCCTAATATGGAACCCACAGATAATGGTCAGCCACCACGGGCACCTGCTGGTCATCTGACTCCAGCTCTGAGGAGAAAAGGAAATCACATTAACAAAAAAAAAAACAAAAACAAAAAATCTATGTATTGTTCTGTATGGGTTTCCCTCCAATAGTGGCGCGCATCAACACTGGCTTACCGCTCACTGCGTCCTCCGAGCCCGGTTCTGGTTCTCGTGAACCTAGTTCCGGTAAGTTAGCCGGGACATTTAATAAAGCTCGTTTTTATTCTCAAAACATTTGTCCAAAAAGTGATATATTTGCGTCACAAACAGTTGTCCGCTAAAAATTCAGCAGCGTAATTCGCATTTGCATATTTTCTCTCGATTCGCATCACTGCGTGCACATTGGCTGTATTAGCCTGTTCACTTTAAGCAGATGCGGTACGGCGACATCTGTTGTAAGCGGGTGTTTACAAGTGAACAGGCCAATAGAGCCAACGTGGCCGCAGTGATACAAATTCAGAGGAAAATGTGAATGCGAATTACGCTGTATTTTTAGTGGACAACTGTTTGTGACGCAAAATATCACTTTTTGGACAAATGTTTTGAGAATAAAAAGTGTTAAGAAAAAGCTTTATTAAATGTTCCTGCAAATTTACCGGACCCGAGCTCCAAAACCGGCGCAGAACCTGGCTTTGACGACACAGTGAGCGGTAAACCAGTGTTAATGCACGACACTATTAGAGGGGAACTCTAACAGATCATTTATATAAAAAAAAAAAAACAAACACACACACACACACACACACACAACACGCACTGTCCCATTAAAGGTCATTCCATCTCCTCAAAAACAGACCTGATGTTTTGTGATTCGTTTCAGTCACACATGTTTGAGTCCGTCTACATCTCCAAAGCTCAAAACGCTGTTCCACCTTGTGACGTCATGCTAGCTCGTTTATACATGAAAGTTCGATGAAAACGATAACGTCAGCTAAACAGACACCGCGACAACAGTTCACTAAAAAAAAAAAAAACAACCCAAAACATGCATGATGGGTAAAAATCCTCCAGCTTAGGTCCTGACCAAGCCGAAGCAAGAAAATCATGGAGATGGTCCCCGGGCGCAGTAATGTTCTGCCCACTGCTCCCAATAACAGGATGGGTTAAATGCAGAGAAGAATTTCTCCTGTGTGAGATCAATAAAGTTGCTTCTTCTAAAAGTAACGTAGAACATAAGCGTCATAATTGTAAACCTGCTAAACTGTTAATCGATAATTACAACTGCTGAAAATACATTTATGAGACTCCTTGGCTGGTCGATGTGACGCTGCCATCCTGATCCCAAAACCTGCCTGAGCTTGTAGGCGTACCCCTTCGTTTCAAGTCTGGTCGAGAGTTTACTTCGTTTCAAGGGGTATGTAGCCTGAGGTCGTGGCCCGAGCCCTTGATCAAAATTAGAATCGGGACACCCCTTGCCCTCACATGAACGCACAAAACCAAGGGGTAGGGGTAAGTCAACAGCTACCTTTTATCAACTAGTTCAGTAGAGATTGAAAATTCGAGGTCTGTAATGATCCAGATGAAAGTGTATGAACTGTGTGATCGGTCTAACAGGTCCACACTTTAAACCATCTCTGCGTTTGTAATCAAACACCTGACTAATCAGGGCAGTTCTGTGTGATGTCATGTAGTACTTTTTGCAGTGGCCCCTGGAGCAAGGGCACACAATTTGACCGTTTTGACCAGAAAGCTAAATTTGCCTCATTTCTAAAGTTGCTAAAGTATGACTAAGAACAACAGGCAATAACTAAAGTGTATTTAGTGTTTAAAAGCCACTTTAATGATAACACTACTACAACAACAACAACTACTACTACAATACAATAATCAGGGCGCTCACACGGCATTTCTCACGCAATTCAAGCCCCCCCGCTCCTCGGAAATTACGCAGTCTCACGCACGACCCCGCTCAAAACTTGAGCCCTGCAATACTACTACACTAGAATACATACAGTGATGTGTTCACTGACCTCGGGCACGGTTGGCCTCAAGCAGGAGCTGGAGCCAGTCGGTCATGTGATCTTCGGAGGTCAGCTGACTCAAGAGGGAGGAGCCAAGGCCGGGGGGAGAGCGGGGAGGTGGGTGGCACTCCTGGGGGGAAAAAATAAAAAAAAGTTTCTGTAGCCGAATCTCAGTTCCAATGAACACAAAGTGAAGAGAGACAGTGAATAGCTTGTAGTTTCAAGATGCTGTTGACCAGGCGTGCCCAACTAGTCAATCGCGTATGGACAAGTTCAGACTGCAGGGCTTAAATCTCAATTCCGATTTTTTTTTGTGTGAAATCCCATTTTTTGCGAGGTCGTTCACATTTCCGATTAAATGCGACTTGTATGGGATCTGCAGTGTGAACTTTAAACGCCCCAAAAGTGTCCCGCATGCGCCTTGGAGGACACGTCATGCGCAGCGAGCGTGCCCAATGTTTACGGAAGTCGCCTAAAGTTGCTGTCGTACCAGAGCCAAAACATGTACAGCTTATTTGTTTTAAGGAGGAGACGGAGAAGAACAAGGTTTTTGGCCACGGCAGCAACGTCCGTAGAAATGAACGTGTTGGTGCGGAGTCGCAGCCAAGAGTGGTGGGATTGCTCTGTGCTTCACTGACAGAGTTTATATACTATTTTCACATGACGAGAAGAATGTTTGTGTACATTTGTGAGCACCGACTTGTACCACTCTCACTGGAGGAAACCCGCTCAGGTCGGGTGAACGAGACCTGGCCGTTCAGACTGAAGTCGAATGCCAAAAGATCAGATATCGGATTTAGGACCACATATCTTGGGCAACATTCACACTGCAGCCTGCCCACTCCTCACCTCATTCCTAACACAAAGTGAACATGGACACGTTTCTGGCTCCATCGACTGTGGCTCCGATTCACCTGTTGAAAAAGCGTTGCAACTGCTGCTGTCAGGCACGTCATTTTCATCTTCAGGTTTTATTAAGCCAATCTACATGATTTTGTTTTAAAATCCAAGATATTAATAGACCATAATCCCACTAGTGCTAGCAGCAGGTTTGATCGGTGTTGCCAAGTGCCCGCTCCCTGCCAAACCAGCGGTAGGAGCAGGAAGAGGCGCTACCTTAGGTCGTTTTCACACCCAAGAAAGTCTGATAGTTCACTTGCTTTGGTCCGAACCAATTTATTTATTTATTTTAATTTTGGTGCGGTTCACTTTCACACTGCACTTTTTCCCCAAGTGGACCAACATCTGTAAACAAAACCACGTGTGCTGAGGTCGCTCAGCCATTGGACAGAAATGAGCCGTGTCCAAACACTGGAGGAGAATAATGGCGTCATGTGCAGTTTTCCACCTAGCCTTAGTGATACGGTTTGCTCAGTTTTTACAGTTCGCACAAATGTTTGAGCAGCATCGTGAGGTTTACACCATTTTACAATCAATTTCCAAACGACTAAGACGGCTAGTAACGCAAGTAAGCCTCGTAAGTTTAGATTTGTTTCGTCAGCCTCGGTTTCCCATAATGCTCGACATACGACGGGAGCTCGTTAAGTACAAAAAGCCAACTTGTGTCGGATCGAGTCCGGTCTGCATTCTCACCTCAAAAGAAACGCACCAGGATTCGAATGGAACCGTGCCGAGACTCGATTTTTTTAGGTGGTCTCGGTTCGCTTGTTGCTCCAGATCGAGATTTTTCGTTTTTATTCACACCAGCCCAAAAGGTCAGAATCAAAAGGAGCAAACGAACTCTGGTTCATTTTAAAACGAACCAAATAAGGCAGGTGTGAAAACGACCTTAAACACCGTCTAGACTGGCCCTTTGGTTGCCATGATACTCTAGGGGCAAATTTGGAGCACTACAGACCTCAATGAGCTTCATTTGTCTGGAACCGAACCCTATGGTGACGTAGCATGTTGCTGATAGTTGTAGACGTTAAATAAGGTTTTGTGGTGGTTTTACCAGAGGAGAGCCCGGGACACAGGCAGAGGAGCTGTGCTGTGAAGCCTCAGTCTCGTCCTCTCTCTGCCCGTCTCCGCAGAGGTCAGAGGTCATCCGTGCCAGCTGCTTTTGCCTATAACAATCACATTAAGGTTTCTGTTTAAATTAATCTGGAAGCTTCATTGAACACCCACTGCAGTCTAATCGAAGTTCAAGAGTGCATTACTTTTCTATTGGGTATTAACACAAAACATTTAGACCACCATGTTACCTTTTATAGTTTTAACAATCCTGTATTCGCCGAACACAATTAAAAACAAAGTGAAACTTAATATTCTGACCCCCTTCCCCTCCCTTTACTTTCTGCACCAAGTCACTCCCCCTTCAGAGCACCACACACTCAGCCTGCATCCCACTAATGAAACTACTGCACATCGCATCAGGTTTGTCAAGTTGTATTGTTTTGCATCACAAAAGGGCAGAGAGAGATCGCAAAATTACTCACGCATGGACGACATCTGCCAGCTCTTCGGGCATGTGTTTGAGGGGCCAACGACTGAGCCTTTCCTTAAAAACCACTTTGCATTAAAAAAAAAAAAAAAAAAATCCATCCATTTTCTTCCGCTTATCCGGGGGCAACAATCTAAGCAGAGACTCCCAAAAGTGCACGGTTCCGAGAGTGGTTTTAAGGGCATGTACGTCACATCCGGTGTGACGACTGCTGTCCCATGCACAGGTAACACGCGGTCTGAAGATCGCAGTCATTTCCATGGAAATTGGGGTGTGGACCAACTGCCTGAAAAAGCACACTTCGCGCACCCTTATCCCGGCATGCACCGCGTGCTACTTCTACGGAAGAAAATGGAGTCAGCGGCTGCATCTGGTAGTTGCGAGACCTGTCGCATTTCGCCAATGCGGTCCGCGGAGTGTACTCAGGGCTGAGCAAGTATGCACAGTTTTGACTGCAGTCTGAGTACCCTTCAAACCACGCTCCGAACTGTGCACTCTGAGAATTGAGACACGACTCCAGACTTCCTTCACCCTGGACACTTCCTCCAGCTCCTCCGGGGGGACCCCAAGGTGTTCCCAGGCCAGCCGGGAGACAGTCCCGCCAGCGTGTCCTGGGTCTTCCCCGGGGCCTCCTCCCGGTGGGGCAGGCCGTAACACCTCCCAAGGGAGGTATCCAGGAGGCGTCTGGAACAGACGCCCGAGCCACCTCAGCTGGCTCCTCTCGACGTGGAGGAGCAGCTGCTCTACTCCGAGCTCCTCACCCCATCTAAGGGAGCGTCCAGCCACTCTGTGGAGGAAACTCATTTCGGCCGCTTATATCGGCGACGTCGTCCTTTCGGTCATTACCCAGAGCTCATGGCCATAGGTGAGGGGAGGAATGTAGATCGACGGTAAAGAGAGCTTTGCCTTTTGGCTCAGCTCCCTCTTCACCACAAGAGTCCGGTACAGCGACCGCATCACTGCCGACGCTGCACCGATCCGCCTGTCAATCTCACGTTCATCCTCCCCTCACTCGAGAACAAGACACTGAGATACTTGAACTCCTCCGCTTGCTTAATACCCCCTCCAAGTAATTCAGACTGCAACAAGCACGTTTCCCAACATGTGGACCAAACTCCTACGACAGTAACTTCACTCACAGCTGCTCCACAGGGTCCTGCTCCCTCGATGGCCCCTCCCTCAGGTGTTGCTCGGTGGGCGGGTCCCACAGATGCAGGGCCCGCCTCCACAGTCGCACCTGCATGTCCCACGACCTGCGGCTGTACTTCCTGTGTTTGTTTGGGGTCGACGGGTGGAGCTTCGGGTCCCGGAGGTGTCTGAAACCAAAAGATATGCAAGGCCATTAATGAAAGTCCCATTCACTTAGAGGGGGTATGACCAACCCACCAGATCAAGGTTTCTATAATAAGGGACATGGCGAGCCTCCAGTCTGCACCATACATTCCGCTCACCTTGGCACTTGTTGGAGGTAGTTCTGGTATCCCGTAGTGTTTTTGCCGTACTGGATCTGCTTCTGTCTCCGTTTCAGAACCGCAGCATTGGTCTCGATGTTTGCCGGGTCGGGCAGACGATTGGAAAAACGCCCCCCGGGAGGCCTACAGGAGCATTACAAGACCCAAAAAGATAAATCAAAGTTACAACTTTTCTCTGGTGGAGGGTCAGTCACTGTCACAGTCAGACACAAATCAATAAACAGTCATGTTGACGAGACCAGACAAAATATTCTGTCAGATAATAATAAAGTTTCACACATTTTAGAGATGGACAGTTTTTGCTTCATGGCCGATAAGCTCTGCTGATATTTTCTGGGACGAATTTGATAATTTTCCCCAAATTGACCAACCATTATTGTGGTTTCCCTTACCATTTACTCACCCAAAGGAGTGTTTGGAGTAGGGATGGGGCCGATCCAGTATCTGTATCGGGTTCTGATAAACGCAATTCACAGATCGGAAATTTCCGATCCAACCTGCGAAAATCTGATCCACAAGCCATGTCTGTATATACACATCATCTGCTGAAATGACTCCACGAATGATTCCCTGTCGGCTGCTCTGCTCCTGCTACAAAATGTGGAATGGATTTCCTGAATGAGGCGGATCTCAATGAGACACAGTAATGAGACACGCCTCCGTTCTGGAAATCCATTCCACAGTTTGCAACCAGCTAGCAGGCGAACTAGCAGCTGAACCAACTTTTCATCACAACATGTCCGCTGTGTGGAAATACTTTTTCCTAGAAACACCTCAAAGAAAGACGGCAACGTGCAATGTTTGCAAAGCCGTTGTACCAAGAGGCATAAGTCATTTATCAGAGACTGCGCTACCCGAACTCTACAACCGAGTGTCAACCAGGTTAGCCGACATCACAGAATTTCCTGTTCTGACATCCTTTTATCACCTATACTCACCTCAAGTTGCCTTTTGGGACACACATGCATACACTTGTTCATATCATAGGCCTACTGCCTGTAGAGAAGTTTATTTGTAGTCAAACAATAATGATAATATTGAAAACAAAGTTTTGGTATCGGAATCGGTCAATATCCAAATTCAGGTATCGGGATCGGAAGTGAAAAAAAATGTGGATCGGTGCATCCCTGGTTTGGAGTGACTCGTGCATGAGTAAACTTTCAACTTGAAAATGCAATTAACCTCCATTCTCCAGTTTCACTTTCTTGATCACCGTCTCTGCTTGGGCAGGGGTAAACGAAATTACGATTTTGCTGTATGTCATGCACATGTGGCAGAATTCGACAATAAAACCAACTAGGACTATGAGTGATTACGTTTATGGTGACATCAGCCCCCACTGAGCTCCCATTTTAACATGGAAATCTGGACTTTTTTTTTTTTAATCAAGTCATCAATAATACGATTTAAAATGTCCAAATTATAACCGTGATCCACAGGCATCATAGTTTACAACTATAGGACACAAGCACAAGAGGTCTGTTTAAAATCACTACAAACAAAGCCCTTTACCATACATCTGTAAGAGCCATGGAGTAACTTTTGTAGTCATCTCTTTGCAATCAAGTATTTAAAGCTTTATGTGGACTGTTTAGACAGGTCGGCTAAAAACAAAAACATCTGCCTGTGCGTTGAGATTTAAGGCAGACACTAAAAAGTCTAGATGATTCCATCAGTTTCTTCTCATCCGAAATCTCCGGTGTTTCGTTCACTGACCTCTTGTCCATGTCGTCGGTCCCAACACAGACGCTGCTTGTCGTCACTTTGAGGATGCAGCGCTCCAGAATCGAAGGTC
This sequence comes from Paratrypauchen microcephalus, assembly GCA_036785185.1. NCBI lineage: Eukaryota > Metazoa > Chordata > Actinopteri > Gobiiformes > Gobiidae > Paratrypauchen > Paratrypauchen microcephalus. The sequence continues at coordinate 3,236,850 of JAVJIX010000076.1, read as the reverse complement.
TGAGGAAAATGCAACATTGAAAAATACACAAGATTCCATACAAATAAGAGTCTGCCCTATTACAGATGTAAAAGCGGCTCTTAAAGGGATAGTGCGTGTTTTTTTTTTTAAATGTTAATCTGTATGGGTTTCCTTCTAAAAGTTCCATGTGTTGACACCGGCTTACCTCTGACAGTCTCAGCTGATCCCTGTTCGGCTCGATTTCTGGAGCCCACGCAAGTAGGTCCGGTAACTTCCCTGGAACATGAAATAAAGCTCGTTTTTCTTCTCAAAAAAAAAAACATTGAAAAGGTGATATATTTGCATCCGAAACAGTTGTCCACAAAACATCCAGTCGCGTATTTCGCATTCGCGCATTGATAGAATTAACATGGGCGTAGTCAGTAGAGTTTTTTTTTTTTTTTTTGGGGGGGGGGCCGCGAGTGGGGCAATTGCCCAGGGCGCAACTTCGTGAGGGGCGCTGTGCCGAGCGCTTGGAGGGGAAAAAAATAAAATAAAAATCATATCACTGTAGGAAATTGGCGCCCCTCTGGCTGCAGGCGCCCCTGTTGAGTACAATATCTGTCTGCAGAGCCAACGCCACTTCCACCCACCACTTTTGGCCCTCGCATGCGTAGTACGCACCACTTTCAACGGCCCGAACTCACTTACCCATAGTGAGTTCGAGGGGGGGGGCCTCGTAGAGGGAGTAATTCAATGTAGAACCGCCACTGGGCGTAGTGATACGAGTGGAGAGAGTCAATACGCGAATGCGAAAAACGCTGCTGGATGTTTCGTGGACAACTGTTTCGGACGCAAATGTGTCACCTTTTGGACAAATGTTTTGTTTTGAGAAGAAAACAAGCTTTATTTCATGTTCCAGGGAAGTTACCGGATCTACTTACGTGGGCTCCAGAAAGTGAGCCGAACCGGGATCAGCTGAGACTGTCAGAGGTAAGCCAGTGTCGACACATGGAACTTTTAGAAGGAAACCCATACAGATTATTTGTTTTTAAAAAAAAAAAAAAAAAAAAAAACATCCCTTTAAAAAGGTGAAAATAAAATCGCTGTGTACCCTCTGCATCCAGTCCTACAGCACTTTATCCTCTGCAACCCAGAAGTAACACTGCTCTACAACTACTAGCATGCCAACAGCGCATCAAAGTGGAGCTTGGATCATGAAAATTGTAATTCTGTTCAAGTTGTGACTCATTATTGATGACTGACGTTCGAAAGGCCAAGACTGGGCACTGTACTAGAGTCTTAAGCCCGGTTTACGCGTAGACGGGTATATTGAGAAACATTTCTCTCCCCCAGTTTTCCAAAATAATCAAACAATATTTATAAAGCGCTTTTCATACAAAAAATGTAACAAAGCGCCTTACAGTGATTAAGGATTAGAAGATTGACTTTTATTGCCCTCATACAGGAGAAATAAGCCCCATTTACACGTACACTGGCATTTTTTAAAAACAGACATTTCCCTTTGTTTGTGCCTTTCGTTTATACAAATGGCAAACACTCTGCAAGACAATCAGAATCACACTTTTGGTGCGTCAGCTGCCTAAAACTCAGTTTCCCCCAGTTTACACGCAAACCAGAGTTTTCCCAAAATCTCCACTGTGGCCAGAGTTTTTAGAAAGAATCGTTTTCAGAGGAAAAAAATCTCAGTTCATGTGTAAACAAAGGCACAAAAGGGAAAAGTCCTTTTACAGATACCTGGGTATGTGTAAACAAGGCCTTAGTCTTCAAACGGCCCAGGCCTAGTTCTTTTCACAGGTGTTGTCATACTACTAAAATCTGATACGAAGAGACTTGATACCCAATACAGATTCTGATACAATGATAAAAACAATCCCAGTGGTCCACGGCGTATACGAGTCCATGTGCTCTTCTACAGCTCCAGATCATTCTAAAGTTATTTGTTCCGTGAATGAGACGTTGCACATTGACACCTGCTCCAATGAGGATCTAGTTTATTTTTATGATCGATTAGCATCAGACATTTACTTTGTTTTTGAATTTATGAACTGAAGATACAAGTTTGTAAATTCAGACTGTTCCAAAAGGTGCACTGCAAGAGGATCTGCTGCCTGCCCTGAGATTTTAACTTCGTCTGGAATGTTCCACAGTATGGCATTGGACTTGCACATCAAGGAGGCAAGCAGCTGGAGGACCCTCACTAGAAATGTTAGTGCCCCTTTAAAAAAAGGTCCTATATTACAAAAAGAGCTTTAAGACCTGTTCTAATGCCAATCTTCAAAAAACATACCCAGATCGCTCAAACGATAAAATGTTCTGTTCCACGTTCTGATGTCATTTAGAGGTCGTTCAACAGCTCCTTTTACCTTTAGTTCAGTAACAACTCCAGGGCTGAAATCATCCAAATGATTCTAGTGAAGGAGTTCAAAACCTCAAAAAGAGCACTTCCTGTATTACCACATGACATCACAAGGTGGAAGAACTCTGGATAAATATGCATGAAAACAATCCTCAAGTTTCCCAATTAAAAAACACCACACATGACTAGATGAGAAAATTGTGTAAAATAGGTCCTTTGGAAATAAAATTTTAGTTATTCATTTTCAATATTAATTTTAGGTCACCCAAAGGAGATCTGAAGTGGTTTACCGTCGTGGTTTGTTAGTGCAGTCGGTCCGCAGCCCACTGGCCGGAGGAGACGGGATCGGGGACACATTACTGCAACAAGATCAGTTCAAAGTCAGCTTTATTGTCAAAAACATATGTACAGGTCGCACACAGGATTTGAAATTGCAGCGCCCCCTAGGCCCACAGTGAACAAAAAACATCTGATAAACAAGACAAACACAATGACTAAGGCTTTTACACATACCCGGGTATATTGAAAAAAATATTTCCCTCCGTTTTCCAAAACGAGGCTCAGTTTACCCGTACACTGGTATTGTAAAAAACGAAGACATTTCCCTTTGTTTGTACCCATCTTTTACACGCAAGCGGCAAATTTGCCTCTGAAAATGTAGGAGAACGCTCTGCAAGCCAATCAGAATCACTTTTGGTGCATCAGCATTTTTAGGAATAGTTTTCAGAGGAAAAATCTCAATTTGTGTGTAAACGAAAGGCACAAACGAAGGGAAAAAGTCTGTTTTTACAGATACGTCGGGGAGAAGGTACCGGAGTCTCCGGGCCCACTCCACCAGACTGTCAAACGGCTTCATCCACCAGACTGTCAAACGGCTTCATCCACCAGGCTGTCAGGAAGCTGAACTCTCACCTTACCACCCCCCATATTGGCATAACCTGTATTCCATAAAAGACGCATCACTCTAGACACTTTAAAAAACTGATGCTAAGGACGACTGTTGCACATTTACTGGAATTTTACTACGGTTCTGTTGTTTACTACTGTTATTGCACATTACCATTTCACTGCTGTATCTTCCATTGCACATTTTGGACATCTGTATATAGGTATTTATTATGTTGCACCGCTTTCAGGCTTCAGTCTTTTTTGCACTACTTGGTCAGAGAGAAAAAAAATTCGATTCACTGCATGTTGAACGCACATGGCAGAATTGACAATAAAGCCAACTTTGATCTGTAAACAGGGCCTAAAGTGTATACAATACAAATAAGTAAAGACACAATGTTTAGTGTAGTAAAGCTCAAATTGTATCAGATGTGTACCGTACTTTTCCGACTATAAGGCACTACTCCCCCCCCCCCCCCTCACACTTCGGACCCTGCAGCTTATAGTCAGGTGTGGCTTGTGTATGGATTAATTCAGCGAATGTAGCACGTAACCATCTTTCTGTGTAAATAGCTCAAGTTACAATGTGGACACGGCTTATACATATGTACAAATGTTAATTTTTCTTTTTAAAATTTGGTTGGTGGGGCTTATAGTCAGGTGTGCTCTATAGTACAAAAAGTACGGTATATAAATGGATTAAGCCAACTCACTATCCAGTGAGCTGCAAATAGAAGTGATCATGGGGGTGCTTCCAGCTCCATCAACTGACTCAAACTCACTTTCTCCAACTGCTGCTGCGAGTCTCATCATTTGGGTCTTCAATGTTCATCATTTTTATTTATTTATATTAATTAGGACATTGCACATTAATCAACCGGAATTAGCATAATAGCTACTTTACTTACTAACCCACTCTACATCCTGGATTTTTATTTTGCCCCTCAATCAAGATGACGTTTAAATCAGACAAATCAGGAGTCTTTGTGCTTGGTAAACATTTGCATACCTTCATTTTTGCCAATTCATTTGGTGACAGTTTTTTTTTTCTTCACCTGCACCAAAATAATTAGGTATTCTACAAATTGCAAATAAACACATTTTTGGCTTGGAATGTGTTTAATTTGTGAAGTGTACCAGTGTAATATGTTTGGGATTGGAGAACGGGACGTGCCAAATTTTTTCCAGATTGAAGGCGAGCTCTTCAGAGTTTCCACGATCTGGATAGACGCTCACCTGACCAGACTGTCGTAGACCGAGGAGCAGCCAGGGAGGAGCCAGGGCTCAGGGGCGGGGCCATGGGGGATGGGGGCGGGGCCACATGAGAGTCCGTTCCAAACTGCGGATGACCAGCCTTTGGCGCAAGACCCCGGGCTCAGACAGAAACTACAGGACACACAGAACGGTCAAACAAACGTGTAAACGGCTGCAAAAAGTACATTAAAAAGCAACTAGTGACTAAAGTACTCTTTTCATGTGTACTTTACGTTTTGACTGTAGTAATTGTACTTTTACTTGAATACATTTTTAGACGTGCAACAGTACGTTTTCTTGAGTACAAGTTTTCAGTGCCCTTTCAACCACTGTACTTCTACTTGAGTAATCGTATTTAAAAGGGATAGTGCGGGGTAGTTCCGGCAAGTTAGCAGGGACAGTTAATAAAGCTTGTTTTTCTTCTCAAAACATATTTGTCCACAAAGTGTTTTACATTTGCGTCACAAAACAGTTGCCCACGAAAAAGTCAGAAGTCGTAATAGCTCTGTGCCATTTTCATCGCCACTTACAAGTGAACAGGCTAATTATTATTATTATTAGCCGTGATACAACACGTGAGAAAATGGCACCAAGCAATTATGACTTCTGACTTTTTCGTGGACAACTGTTTTGTGACGCAAATATAGCACTTTTTGGACAAATGTTTTAAGAAAAACAAGCTTTATTAACTGTCCCCGCTAACTTGCCGGACCTACTTTCATCAGCTCCAGAACCGGGGCAGAACTCGGCTCAGAGGACACTGTCAGGGGTAAGTCAGTGTTAAAGGGATAGTGCGTTTTTTTTCATTTTTTATTTTTTTTTTAATGTTAATCTGTATGGGTTTCCTTCTAAAAAGTTACGTGCGGTAACACCGGCTTACCTCTGACAGTTTACGCTCAGCCCGGTTCTGCTCGCGTTTTGGAGCTCAGGTAATTTAGTCCGGCAAGTTCGTGGGGACTCAAAGCTTGTTTTTCCTTCTCAAAACAAAACATTTGTCCGAAAGGTGATATATTTGCGTTCCAAACAGTTGTTCACTGTGCTAATGTGAGCGGAGTGATACGAATCGAGACGAGTTAGCATCCGCACATCTTGTCTCGATTCGTATCACTGCGCTCCTGTTAGCTGCCCGTTGCCTGTTCACTCGTAAACTTCCCCTTACGTCGGACCGCATCCGTCGTTCACTTCCGCTAAAGGTTAACAGGCTAATAATAAGCAATTGGTGCGCAGTGATACGAATAGAGACGAGATATGCGAACGCTAACTAACTACGCTGCTGGATGTTTCGTGGACAACTGTTTGGGACGCAAATATATCACCTTTTGGACAAATGTTTTGTTTTGAGAAGAAAAACAAGCTTTATTACGAGTCCCCGCGAACTTACCGGACCCAATTACCTGAGCTCCAGAACGCGAGCAGAACCGGGCTGAGCGCAAACTGTCAGAGGTAAGCCAGTGTTACCGCACGTAACTTAGAAGGAAACCCATACAGATTAACATCAAAAAACACACCATCCCTTTAAGTATTGTTTAATTTACTTGAATACTTAGTTTTCTCTAGAAAAATAAGTACTCAATTAAAAAATTAGGCCCCGGGGAAGACCCAGGACACACTGGAGGGACCATGTCTCCCGGCTGGCCTGGGAACACCTTGGGGTCCCCCCGGAGGAGCTGGAGGAAGTGTCCGGGGTTAAGGAAGTCTGGGAGCTCCTGTTTAAACTGTTGCCCCCGCGACCCGGCCCTGGATAAGATATGGATGGATGAATGGAGTACTTACTTTTTGGCTACTCTACCACCTCCGACTCACAATTACCCAGACCAGACCTGGGCATTGTCCAGCCCTGTCCAGGCCCTGGCCTTTGACTCTGACCGGCCCGTCTGACCGCATTTGGAATTACAAAATAAACATACGTTAACATTTCACCTCATGCTGTGTTTCTTTTATTTTAGGCGTTTATGATTTTTTTTTGTAAGGAAACGTCACTTTTTCATTGCGGAGTCACAACACAAACTCCTACCAGTCTCACCAGCGCATCAAAACAGTGCCATTTACTGCTTTTTATAAAGAAAAGCAATTAATATAATGCAGAATTGAGTTAAGCATTTTGGCACCGGTACTCCACAACTTTTTCTGTTTCTCATTTGACCTGCGTGAAGTCAAACGCATACCTACACAAAAACTACGCCAATCGTTTGTGCTGTTTTGTGCTGCAAAAAGTTTTGTTTGTGCTGCTTTACTTTGAGATATTAACGATTATTTTATAGGTCAAATTGGGGAGTTTAGACCATTTCCAGGCAGCAGGAAAACTACACGTGCCTAATAAATAAAACACTGATTTAAACTCTTCTGATTTAAACTCTTCTGATTTAAACTCTTCTGATTTAAACTCTTCTGTGCCACTGTTTTGTAACATAAAACACAATTACAAACAAATATGAAGCCATTTCATTATGTTTTTGTGCACGGTGCACGGTGCACAGCCGAAACGCGCGGAGGGTCGCGGGTACCTGGAGGAGAGCAGCGGGCTGCGGGCCACCGTGGGGCCGCTGTGGGACACTCTGGCGCCGCTGTGGGACATCGTGGAGCCGTGCTTTTGCTCTGGATCGCTCTGGTTCGCTCGGAGCCTCGGACAGACGCCATCGCCCCCACCTGTGCCCCTTTAAATGAGGCGCAGGTGCGGAGGGGCGGGGCCACGGCGCCTAACGCGATTACGTCATTCCAGGTCAACCCATTTCTTCTTTTTGTGACGGAAATATCGAATCGACAGAGCACATATTTTATTTAAAAAAAAAAAAAAAAAAACCTTTTAAGACCATATACACTACTGACTTTTCCCAATGATTCCAAATTTAAAGTACTTTCTCGTTTTTAGTGCTTTTCTGCATAACAAAAAAAAAAAAAGAAATTTATTTTGAATGTAATCTTGTTTTCTGTCTTGTCTGTTTTGGGTAAATTTAATTCGTTATCAAATTAAATTATTTATCCACAAATTAAATTCTTTATCCACAAATTAAATTCTTTATCCACAAGTGCAGGTCCCAACCATCCAACCAAACCATCCATAAAGGGTTTTCTTCTTCCCACTCTTTTTTGTAATTTTTTTTTTTTTTTTGCTTATTTCAGTTCATTGTTATTTCTGTTATTGCACTTTTAAAAGAATTTAAATTGCTTACTTGCCCAAAATAAATAAATAAATAAATAAATAAATAAATAAATAAATAAATAAATAAATAAATAAATAAATAAATAAATACATAAATAAATAAATAAATAATGGCTGTCTTTTTTGCTCATCTGTACGTTTTATGAAAAAGAAAGCTGCTGTTAAATTAGATCTTATTGATTAAGTATTGTACAAATATTATGATTCATTTTGTATTAGTTTTTGTTTATTTTATTTGTATTATTTTCTCATGTGTGTAATATTTTATTTTCCTGTTATGACTATGCCATTGCCGCAAATGTTGTAAACTAAACAATTTCGTAACAGTTTGATTCCACTGCTTTATGTTATCTCACGTTATCACACTGTTGCACACCATTTCACTGCTGCATCTTCCATTGCACATTTTTGATGCACACTGCACATTTTTTGGACATCTGTAAATAGGTATTTATTTATTCTGTTGCACTGATTTTAGTTTTTAGATTTTTGTCTTAGATAGTTTTTGTTTTGTTTTGTCTTTATATTGTACTTTTTGCACTACTTGGCCAGAGAAACAAAATGAAATTTTGATTCACTGTATGTTGAACACATATGGCAGAATTAACATAAAGCTGACTTTGATCTTTGATCTTGATCTGTTATGTTATGAAAAATGCCCTGAATGTAGAGGATTTTTACAAAGCCTCGAACAAATCAAAACAAGCAAACCATTTTAACTTTCATTTTATTTTTTAACAAAAATGTGTAAATAAGGATCCCTCATGTTTGCCATGTTATTTTATTTTATTTTTTTATTATTATTATTATTTTATTTGTCAAAGTTCTGCTGCGTTTTTACGACAGTCGTATTCCGGTGCGCAGTAAACACAATGGCGTCCAGCAGCGGGGTAATTCCTCTTTATTTTAGACATTTTGTCACTGTAACTGTGTAATTTTGTGAATGTTTATCACGTTTTAATGTAAAAGCTTCTATATGCGTCTAAACAAGTGGTTAGTTTGGTGAAAAATAACTTAAAAAGGGTCAAACTCCCGAGTTAGCACTGTTAGCTGCTAGTGCTAGGTCGATGCTAAAAGAAAACAAACTGGTTTAATTTCGTTTTTAGAAAGGATATATTTAGATAAACAGTTCTACAGGCAGTCTTGTATGGTAATAGTTTGTTTTTGGTGTTGCATTTGCTCCAAAGTAACAATTATATATAGTTTTATTTCGCAGTTAATCATTCACATTTTCTTAAATATTTTCCCATTATTTTCAAGGCACACTTTTCAGAATTTTAGGCAGAAGTGATCCTGGTTTATGTGTTCAAATTATTCAACATTTTAGTGTTATGATTATTGACCATTAAGTCGAATCTTTCATTCTTCTTTTATGACATGAACAGCCACATAAAAAGCGACACATTAATGTACTTTTTGGAATAGAAACTGAATCAAATTACATGAATTTGCTTTTAAATTTTCTGGCCAGTCATCAGTCAAAGATCCTTTATCACGCAAAACTGACCCATGTTAGAATGTGTTTGAGTAACACTTTATTATTTGTCCGTCTACATCTCCAAAGCTCCAAACGCTCTGTTCCACCTTGAAGCGGTGGTTTTCAAGTTAACGGATACCTTTTACTTTTAGTTCAGATTGAATTGCTGAAACAGTTAAAAGGCTGAAATGATATAAATCAGGGGTTTTCAACATTCAAACTGATGATCAAAGGAGAAGTTCAATTTGTCAACTGGACAAAGTTTGTTTGGTTGAAAACGTTTCGCCGCTCATCCGAGAGGCTTCGTCAGCTCTGACGAAGCCGCTCATCCGAGAGGCTTCGTCAGCTCTGACAAAGTTTGTTTGGTTGAAAACGTTTCGCCGCTCATCCGAGAGGCTTCGTCAGAGCTGACGAAGCCTCTCGGATGAGCGGCGAAACGTTTTCAACCAAACAAACTTTGTCCAGTTGACAAATTGAACTTCTCCTTTGATCATGGATTCTACCTGGACGACTGAGGGACTTTTCACGTTCAAACTGATGGAGAGCTGGAGCAGGGACTCCCTACTATATATATATAGCATACACTTAATAATAATAAAAATAATACATTTTATTTCAAGGTGCCTTTCTAGACACTGAAGGACACCGCACAAAGACAATCAATTAAAAACAATTAATAGTTAAAAACAGGCAGTATATACAAAATAAAACAAAGAGAATGGACAAAGCAATACAAGTAAAATGAAACAGTCAGCAGGGAGAAAATGATTAAAGGGATAGTGCGTTTTCTTTTATTTTTTTATGTTAATCTGTATTGGTTTCCTTCTAAAAGTTCCGTGTGTTGACACCGGCTTACCTCTGACACTCTCAGCTGATTCCGGTTCGACTCGCTTTCTGGAGCCCACGTAAGTAGGTCAGGTAAGTTCCCTGGAACATGAAATAAAGCTTGTTTTTCTTCTCAAAACAAAACATTTGTCCGAAAGGTGATATATTTGCGTTGTCCACGAAACATCCAGCAGCGTATTTTGCATTTGCGTATTCTCTCTCCACTCGTATCACTACGCCCATGTTAACTCTATCAGCCTGTTCACCTTCAGCGGATGTCTTCGCCAAAGTTTACAAGTGAACAGGCTGATAGAGTTAACATGGGCATAGTGATACGAGTGGAGAGAGACAATACTCAAATGCGAAATGCGCTGCTGGATGTTTCGTGGACAACTGTTTCAGACGCAAATATATCGCCTTTCTAACAAATGTTTTGTTTTGAGAAGAAAAACAAGCTTTATTTCATGTTCCAGGGAAGTTACCGGACCTACTTACGTGGGCTCCAGAAAGCGAGCCGAACCGGGATCAGCTGAGACTGTCAGAGATAAGCCGGTGTCAACACACGGAACTTTTAGAAGGAAACCCATACAGATTAACATTAAAGATCCCATGACATGGTACTTCTTGATGCTTTTATATGGCTCCTTAATGGTTCCCTAATACTGTAAATGAATCCTTCTTCAAAATCAACACTCAGTGCATGAGAAACAGAGATAAGATGAGAAAGAGTAATTTTTCTCTCTCTGAACACTCCATAATGGGCGTTGTTGCTTGAATGCAAATGAGGAGAAATGTGCTGGCCTATAGTAGAGGGTGGGGGCATGGCCAAACTCTCCGCGCTCAGCTGATCCATTTCCTTGTTTTTGCACGGGGGGAGAGATTTGAAGCGTTCCATTGAAAAATAAACACATTTCCACATAAAATAAAATTAAACCACTGCTGTTCAAAGGTCCAGAGGCTCAGATAAAGGACTTCCGAGCCTAGAAACACTCGGACGTGCCTCCAGGCAAATTTAAAAAACGCATTTCGCATTGCCTAGCGCATTCGCAGTCCAAACTCTGGGTGTGATTTACAGAGACGCTGAGTACAGACAGACGGGGGTGGAGCTGCATTTGCATTTCTTTTTTCGATCTGACGTCAATAAGGTGCCTTGTTCAAAATCGCCCGTTTGAGCTCAGATTTTTTCTAATGCAGAAAAGGATCGCAAATGCTCAGTTTAGACATTTCGCAACTTTTAACCATGGGGGGAGGGGGGGCTAAACAGGGTAGGGGAGCTCACATTAACGTTCAAAAACCTCAGAAAGTGAAAATTTCATGCCATGGGACCTTTAAAAAAATGTACTATCCCTTTTAAGTGGGATAAGCTGTTTTGAAAAGATGGGTCTTGAGTCTGGATTTAAAAATTGGTAATGATTGAACGTTCCGGAGGTCTGGGGGGAGTGAGTTCCATAGATGGGGAGCAGAGCGGCTGAAGGCCCTGCTCTGGACGGAGGAGGAGGACCTGAGTGAGTGGGTGTGTGTGGTGACATGAAGGAGTTCTGTGAGATAAGTGGGAGCCAGGTTATGGATGGACTTGAATGTGAGGAGTAGGATTTTGAACTGAATACGACAGTGAATGGGGAGCCAGTGAAGCTGCTGCAGGACCGGGGTGATGCGGTGAATAGAGTTCTGGTGATGATCCGGGCAGCAGAGTTTTGGAGAAGTTGTAGTTTATGAATAGTTTTTTGGGGGAGACCATACAGCAGGGAATTGCAGTAGTCAAGACGTGAGGTGACCACGTAGCTACTCTGTTATTGTACATTCAATACGAGGGGGGTGTTCCATCGAAGTCGCTTAACAAGTCCAGGCTTATCCTGAGATCCTGAGCTGAAACTCGCTCCATCTCCAGTTTAAAGGCAAATTAACGTTTTTTTACAATCTTATCCTTCTTTCGGCAATAAAACAAGTAGTTTTACTCACCCATAGCAGTTTGCTGTCAATTGGAGCATTATCGCAGAACTTACCGTATTTTCACGACCATAGGGCGCACCGTGTTATAGGGCGCAGCTTCAGTTACGGGTGTCTTTTTGGTATTTAACACATACAAAAGGCGCACCGGGCTATAGGGCGCGGGCGCGGGCACGATAAAACGTACCGGTAAAGTCCTGGTTCAGAGCGCACGTGCACTTCATTGCGTGCGCTGACGGCTCGTGCTCTTCTTATGCGCTGATGCGCTGTGTTGAAGTTCAGAATGTGTTTAGTTGGTGGATTTAATTACATAAACTTTCCACACGAACAAAATCATATGTGTGTTATTAATAAGCCTAAGAAAATAGTGTGATTTGAATTGTGTTTTATTAAAAAAAGCAGCGGGAGCAAATATGAGTTCGGTTGTGCTTTATTTGAGTGCGTAATAAGTACCGTATTTAGCATAGTGCTCACATTATTTTTACAATCATTCTGTCAAATCAAATCAATCATCAAATCCATCAAAGTCCTCATCTTCTGTATCTGATAAGAACAACTGGGCTAGAGGACAGTCAAACACGCCAGGTTCTCTCTCGTCACAGTCAGAGTCTGTCTCGTTGCCATCCGTCTCCTCGTGAAAGATGCCGGCTTTTGCAAAAGCCCGAACAACAGTACAAGTAGACACATTAGCCCAAGCATTTACAATCCATTCACAGATTGTGGCGTAACTCGCTCGGCGTTGCCTCCCAGTCTTCGTAAATGTGTGTTCGCCATCTGTCATCCATTGCTCCCACGCCGTTCGCAGCCTTACTTTGAACGCCCTGTTCACGCCAATGTCCAGCGGTTGGAGTTCCTTTGTCAAGCCTCCCGGAATGACAGCGAGCTCCGAGTTCATTTGCTTCACCTGTTTTTTGACACCGTCCGTGAGATGAGCGCGCATGGAGTCACAGATCAACAGGGACGGTGACGCGTGGAAAAAAACGCCTGGTCTCTTCACATACACCTCATTCAGCCCTTTTCGTTAGCCTTAATGATTACTCCAGCTGGAAATTTCTCTTTAGGCAGAGTCTTCCTCTTAAAAATTTTGCTTTGCGGTGTCCAAATAACACAAACTTTAGCACTTTTCAAATCACAGAAGATCGCTGTGCCAGGGCAGACTTTCAGTGGATTCCAAAACGGCCTGAAACCCGATATCGCAACAGTTCAGAGCGGTGTTAGCCTCTTTCGGACTAGCTGTGTTTACAAAACAGCTGAGTTCACGCATGCGCACTGTCCTCTCTGATGACGTCATCAAATGAAACTAGAGCTGCATATCGGGTTTCAGGCCGTTTTGGAATCCACTGGAATCCAATCCACACCAGTCTTCCCTGGCACAGCGATCTTCTGTGATTTGAAAAGTGCTAAAGTTTGTGTTATTTGGACACCGCAAAGTAATGCCCCGAGCATATGATACGAGCACCATGTTAACGGATACGGGATCATTAGTAGAACAGAACGGCTCAACATAAGTTCTGCGATACTGCTCCAATTGACAGCAAACTGCTATGGGTGAGTAAAACTACTTGTTTTATTGCCGAAAGAAGGCTCCGATTGTAAAAAAAAACGTTAATTTGCCTTTAAGCCCCGTTCCATGACAGAAATAAACCCGAGTCTGACCAAAACTCAGGCCTGAAGTTTAAGCTGAAGTTAAGATCTATGGAGCAATGACACCACGAAAATGGGCTCAAAGTGCGACGTTTTTTAATTATCGGATTAAACGAGAGGAGCCACAGCGCTAAAGGACGAGTGTTTGATATGGGACACTAAACTTTTTCATTCATTCTGATCTGAGGAGCGAGAGGAAAGACACGACTGCTCCCTCCTCTCCTGGTCGCTCCTTCTCCTTTCTCTGTCGCTCCTCATCCTTTCCCGGTCGCTCCTCCTCTCCCGGTCGCTCCTCCTCCTCTCCCGGTTACTCTTCCTCCTCCTCTCTCTGTCGCTCCTCATCCTCTCCCGGTCACTCCTCCTCCTCTCCCGGTCACTCTTCCTCCTCCTCTCCCGGTCACTCTTCCTCCTCCTCTCCCGGTCACTCTTCCTCCTCCTCTCCCGGTCACTCTTCCTCCTCCTCTCCCGGTCGCTCTTCCTCCTCCTCTCCCGGTCGCTCCTCCTTCTCCTCTCTCTGTCGCTCCTCCTTCTCCTCTCTCTGTCGCTCCTCCTCCTCTCCCGGTCACTCCTCCTCCTCTCCCGGTCGCTCCTCCTCCTCCACTCCCGGTCGCTCCCCCTCTTCTCCCGATCGCTCCCCCTCTTCTCCCGATCGCTCCCCCTCTTCTCCCGATCGCTCCTCCTCCTCTCCCGGTCGCTCCTCCTCCTCTCCCGGTCGCTCCGCGAGTAGAGGAGTCTGGTTAATGCGCCCAGGGAATGACGTCGCCTCACTCCTTCCCGATGTGCGGTCGTACGTGCGGAGCTTAAGTTCTGCTGTGCATAAAAGTGAAGCTGTAACAGAACTCTTCACATGTTCCCGAGAAGAAACGATCAGATCTGGGCCGACGTGTTTGCAGTTTGACACGGAGCGAGTGACAAGGGAATGAAGAGACAGACGTGATGAAAGAGCAAACAGACAGAACCCACTGCATCCTCATCCTTCAAAAATAAAGAAGTATATATTTTTAAAAAAGTCCAATCAACCAAAGATTTCACAACCCCCTGCAGTACCTCCACGACATCCTGTTGAAGACCTCTGTTCTAAATTATTCTAGTGAAGGTGTGTGGAGTTTAAAAACACAGTGGAGCACTTACTGTATTAACAAGGTGGAACAGAGTATTTTGAGTTTGAGAGAAGAACCTGTTTGTGTTTGTTTGGCAAGTCTTTAAAGTGCATATGACGGGTTAAACTACTAATATACGTTTTCCGTGTTGATGACATACAGTAGACAGGGATTCTGGTTTAGAACTCAGCGCTACTTCCTGTATTTTTTAAAACTTTTTTCTCAGAGTTTCTTCACAAACTGCCAATTAACTGATGTAAAACTGATACGTATTTACTATAGGTTTTACCCCACCAACCCAAGTCAGAAAAACATTAGAAAAACACATGAATCTGTCATATGCACTTTAAAGCTAACCCATAAACGAACGCGAGTGTGGGATGACAGTTCCCCATGTTGTGCTCCGTCTGCTCTTTTAAACGTGGTCCTTCCATTTCAGTCCAAAGGGGGCGACTTCAGGAGAAAATGGGACAAAGACGAGTACGAGAACCTGGCCCAGAAACGGCTGAACGAAGAGCGGGAGCGCGAGAGGAACCGAGATGGTGAGGCCAACATTCTGCATCAGGTTAACCATAGAGTTTATCAGGGATTAGGGTTGTCGATACTGAAACTAGTATCAAAACTAGATCATTTAAGTGAGAATCGATACTAAAAAAAGTCACATTCACAGGATAGAAATGCACCTCTCTTGAATGTCTTTAGAATGGTCTTGAGCTGAATCAGAACAAGTATAAGAGCTCATGGATATAAGGCCACATGGTAATATAAAGTACTACCATTTAATGTTGAAAATGAATTGGTATTATCAATATTTAATTATGGATTTAAAGTGAGTGACATTTACCCACTAACTCAATGACAGTGTGTACAGCAGGGGTCACCAACCTTTTTGAGGCTGAAGGCTGATATTAAAATAGCAGTAGTTATTATAAAACTATGTGAAGTGATTGCTCACATAATAATAATTATTATTTTCCACAATCACCGGCCTCGTGAAAAAAGTCTGTTTGTCTAAAGCTGCCTTTAACCCACGGGCTTCTTCCATGGGTAGTTCACATCGTGGCAGGTTTTGAAGTGCCTCTCCACATTGTGCCACTTTGGTACTGCAACAGTCGTCCTGCAAATAAGGCACAGACATTTCTCTTTAAATGACATAAAAAATAACTCTTCTTCCCAATCATTGTTAAAACAGTAGGTCCTTTTTCGCTTTTCTGCCATAATTTTTGGGGCAAAAGCACAAGCAGGCCAACTCCTCATCATCACTTCACTTGGTCCACGTGTCAGGAAAGAGGCGTTGCGGCCGCACACGAATGACCTTTGACTTAGAAAGAGGCGAGTTCGATATCCGTAAAGGGGTCCTCAGGGCGCATGGTCGCCCGCGGGCACAGCGTTGTTGACTCCTGCCCTAGTGTGATCGCTCCAGTATGTTTTAGGACCTGTTTACAGGAGAACGCTTACGGGTAAAAACGACAAAATATTTTATCAGAAGTGCCTTTCGTTTAGATGGTGACGGCGTTTTGAGGGCTTAAAAATGCAAAAAACTGAAACCGCCCTCCAAAGTGGAAAACTTGAATCCGCTCCGCCGTAGCGTTTTCGTCTACACTGCCCAAGACGCAAAACTCTGGTCAAATCTGCCGACGTTGAGTACATGTTTACGTCACATAAATGAAGAAGGAAGATTGTACGCATGCGTGCGGACATAGTCACTGCGTGTACATGGACATATCGAATTCATGTGCACAGGCTAAGGATCGTATAGGGATTGGTTTCCCGAATCCGATTGGAATCCCTGGCTTAGGCCGATAGTAATCCTCTTGGTGCCGCCTTGTGCACGATATCGGATCAGATTGGCGTACTGCGAATGCGCGGGAATTTTCACCAGGGATTTCACCCGGAAGTGGCAGGAGGCGCTGACGCCGATTGTTCCCGGAAAAGTCAGACGAAATCATGGCTGCGAAGAAAGAATGCACAACACGTACACCAATGCTGCTCCGTCAAACTTCTCGAGCGCCATCTCTGTATACCGCCACATAGTTTGTTGTGTTTTTATTGAGTATCCATCACCCGTAAGTAGTTGGACGACAGCGCCACATAGCGTAGCGGAGCCGGCCAGGTCACTGACCATTATCCAATTACACAAGTTCCATGTGCACTCGGATCTAAGGACGGACCACCCGCCGAGTAACGGGATCGGATTTGGAGAAATCCAATCCGATTCTACCAAGTGCACACAGTGATTGATAATGTATCACAGCGCCACCTATCCGCCTGGCATGCATACCCAATCCACTTTTTGCGTCACCGCATGCACACAGATTTCCTCCTGAAAACGCTCGTCTAAACGCGGAATAAAAAGTGAAGACGTGACGCCACTTTTGCGTCTTCTGTTCAGACCGTTATCATAGGCGCTTTGTGCTACAATTTTGTATGAAAAGGGCCTTATAAATATTTGATTGATTGATTGATTGATTGATATAAACGTAGCCTTAAGAACTCTCTACTTCTTGTCATTTTCAACATGTTTTTCAACTTTTACAGACCAAGAATAAACAAAATGATTAACCGTTCACATGTGTGTTTCAGCCAAAGCTCTGGCTCCTCCGGTCAAACGAGACCTCCTCAAACACAGAGACTACAAAGTGGATCTGGAGTCCAAACTCGGCAAAACCATTGTCATCACCAAAACCACGCCACAGGCCGAGATGGGCGGGTAACGCTCTACACACCCAAACACACACACACACCACAGACTTCCATCTTCAGTCATCTCTCTTGTGTTTGACTGTGGTTTATGAGCGAGTGATTTTTAGGCCTCTCAAATATTGTGATAAACGATAATATTGAAACTACTTTATGCGACTGACACAAAAACAATAATGCAGGAACATCCTAGGAAACCATTGTTTAAATCGACAGTATCATTAACGGGAACAAATGCAACAAATGAATAACAGAATGAACCAACAATTAGCCGCAGAAGTTGTTTATTCAACCCTCTACAGCTCAAATCTTACGTTATTACATAAAAATGGCAAAATGAGCGAAATAATTCTAGTGAAGGTGTATGGATTTTAAAACCACTGTGGAGCACTTCCTGTATTATGACATCACAAGGTGTAACAGGTGGAACTCAGCCTAAATATGGAGGGTTTGTGTGTTATTTTTTATTTTTTATGTTTTTTGTGCGCATAAAGCAAATATCAGCGAAAAAGAACGGTTAGTAGTGTAATGTGACCATTTCCCCTCATAAACCCGCCTCCCATTACCCTCCCTTCCTGTCTCCAGGAAAAAGAAAAAGAAATAAAAATATATATATAAAAAATAAAATAATAATAATAATAATATAAAACTAAATAAAGAAGTAAATAATATGAATAATAATCATAATAAATTATTACATATAGAATAACAGGTTTGAGTTTGTGTGTTAAACACATGTGAATGAAACAAAGCTGTTGAATGAATGAATGAAACATTATAAAATCAGCTTTATTGTCAAAAACCATATGTACACATTGCACACACAGGATTTGAAATTGCAGCGCCCCCTAGGCTCACAGTGAACATAAAACATGTGATAAACAAGACAATAAACCCCATGACTAAAACATCACATATACCCGTAGCAAAAGTACAGTAAACTTGTATATGATACAAAAAAGGTAAAAAATAGGGATGCACGATATATTGGCATTAACATCGGTATCGGCCGATATTGCCAAAACGTTATATATCGGTATCGGCCCGATGTGCAAAAGTGGGCCGATATTAACAACCGATATTTGTCAGTACAGTAATCCCTCGAATTAACGTTTTCTCACATTTCTCTCTCATTTAAACACTCAAACTTTCGTAGATTTTCAACAAAATGTATTAATAGTGAAGCGTGGAGGGGTCTAGTCCTGGTTTAGTCCAGGTCTAGACCTGGTCCAGTCCTGGTTTAGTCCAGGTTCAGTGTTGGTCCAGTCCAGGTTTAGATCTTGTTTAGATCTGGTCTAGACCTGGTTTAGTCCACGTTTAGTCCTGGTCTAGTTCCAGTCTGGTCCTGGTCCCCCCCGCGTCCCCCATCTATAACATCCATCAGTAAAGGTCACTTAGCCAATCAGGACGCAATGTTACACTATTTAAAAAAAAAAAAAGTTACACTATTAAAAAAAAAATAAAAAAAAATTAGGAGTCAAAACATGCTTTGAAAATAAAAGAAGACATTCCAAAATTCATTTTACATGATTTTCAGTCTGTATAAAATGTTATCTCAGAATTAAAAATAAATATCAGTATCGGCCGATACCAGCAACATTAATATCGGATATCGGTATTGGCTAAAATTTTCACATCGGTGCATCCCTAGTAAAAAACACAATGTGGAGCATAATAAAGCTCAAATGGTGTCATTCAAGCAGCAGTGCCATTGGGGGAGGGAGGGCAGGAAGAGAGTTCAGCGTCCTGACAGCTTGGTGGACGTCAGGATGCTGAACTCTCTATAACAGATCAGAAAAGGTGTAATCTGGCCCTTTAAGGCATACAGAATACCTCTACATCATTGGTTGTTCTTACGTGTGCCTCATTTTGATTGGCTTTCCCTTCTTTTTGCAGATATTACTGTAACGTTTGTGACTGTGTGGTGAAGGACTCCATAAACTTTCTGGATCACATCAATGGGAAGAAACGTGAGTGCGCCCTCTGCTGTTCAAGCTCAGCAAACACACCTGATTAATCTCATTACATTATTAAAGGGACTTTGCTAAACATTTGATGCTTTTAATGTTAAGGCCGCCACACACTACTGGATTTTTCGGTCTTGTAAGATTTTTATACATGTGACAAAAAGCGTACACCACAGACACGAGCAGAACCTTAAAAGACTTCAGGAGGATATGTCTGCGGACCACAGGGTAAAGTTGTGAGCGCGATCACGTCTGCTGCTTCCTGTCTACAGTAAAACCACTCGCTTTGAGTCTCTGAAGTGTTCAAAAAATCACAACAATGCACTTTTAGTTTAGATACAAGTCAAAACTGTGTTATTATTTCTGAAACGTGGAGCAATACTTCTGATACATGATTTTAATGCACAGAAGGCTGAAGTCCACAGGAAGTAGAGTCAGTGTCGCTAATCTGCAGCTTCACCTCGATCCTTCTCTGTGTGGACGTAAACAGACACATGAGGAACTACTCTGGTCTGTTTACTTTCAAAAAATGCATCAAATTAGGTTGTTTTAACACCTGTCTTGTTTGATTTGTTTAAAACACAGTTTGTTTGCTCCTTTCATTCGGACCTTTTGGGCTGGTGTGAATAAAAACCAAAAATCTCGATCCGGAGCAAACAAGCGAACCGAGACCACCTAAAAAGGTCGGTCTCGGCACGGTTCCATTCGAACTCTGGTGCGGTTTGTTTGAGGTGAGAATGCAGACCGGACTCGATCCGACACAAGTTGGCTTTTTGTACTTAACGAGCTCCCGTCGTATGTCGAGCATTATGGGAAACCGAGGCTGACGAAACTAAACTAAACGAAACTTACGAGGCTTACTTATGTTTTGCGTGAAGAACAAGAGTCAGAACTTGATGCTCACATGAGCGCTGTCCTCCGTAGTCGTCTTGCCCTGTGTCTTTGTCGTTTGGAAATTGATTGTAAAATAGTGAAACCTCACGATGCTGCTCACACATTTGTGCGAACTGTAAAAACTGAGCAAACCATATAGCTAAGGCTAGATTGAAAACAGCACGTAACACCATTATTCTCCTCCTTCCGTGTTTGGACACGGCATTTTGACACGGCTCATTTCTGTCCAATGGCTGAGCGACCTCAGCACACGTGGTTTTGTTTATAGATGTTGGTTCACTTGGGGAAAAAAGTGCAGTGTGAAAGCGAACCGCACCAAAATAAAAAAAAATTAAAAAAGTTGGTCCGGACCAAAGCAAGTGAACTATCGGACTTTCCTGGTGTGAAAACGACCTTAGATTAACAGCGCTGTTTTGTGGACTTTATGTCAATTTTTGTGGAGGACAGTTTCTATGGATAATGTGGATGAGATGCCGCAGTTTAAATTTACAACTTTACGAGAAGTGAGGAATAAAGTCTTCTCATTATCTTCTCTATATCCCGAGTTTGTATCTTGCGCCTCTGTGTCCGTCACTCCTCTGCCCCTGACTCTGTTTTATCAAGATTTAAAGGAGAATTAACGTTTTTTACAATCTGAGCCTTATTTCTGTAATAAAACGAGTTGTTTTACTCACCCATAGCACTTTGGTGTCATTTGCAGCATTTCCGGAGATGTTTTAGATTAGCGATCTCCGTAACGTGAGTTCTCAGGGAAAATGTTTGCGGTCTCCAAATAACACAAACTTTAGCACTTTTCAAATCATAGAAGCTCATTGTCTTAGTCTACACTTTCGTTTGAAAAAGTGGCCTCTAATCCGAGATTTAGCCATAGTTTCGAGTAGATGAGGAGGACAGTGCGCATGTGCTCAGTCACAGCTGATTTGCAGATAAGAAGACGCTCATAACGTTTCTGTTGTGAGTGACACATGGCAGAAGATTGGGACTTTGAGGCTGAAGAGGACTTATGGAGGACTGAGGACTGAAGAGGAGTATACGGATGAGGAGACAGAATGGATATGGAAAGAATGAAGCGGAGACAGTTTTAGGAGCAGCAGAGAACAGCCATCGGTTTCACATTACTTCTCAGAATCGTGCGCTGAATCCGCTGGCCTTCTTTCTTTTCCTTTGCTGGTAAAAAATCGTCCGGACTGAAGTGGGTACTGCAAACACGATGGTCCAAACATCTTACAGCTTTGCCTTTCATGTTTGGGTCCCGAGAACTCACATTAACGGATATCGCTAAACTAAAACATCTCCGGAAATGCTCCATATGACACCAAAGTGCTATGGGTGAGTAAAACGGCTTGTTTTATTACTGAAATAAGGCTCAGATTGTAAAAAAAAAAAACCTTAATTCTCCTTCAAAGCTTTTATTGTCATACGCACAGTAAAGAAACGCGTTCCCCTGTTTCGGCTGTTATCGTAGCGTTGCTGACGTTTGGTGGTTACGATCTGACAGCAACACCGCACACACGCACATGAGGAGCGCAGCGGCTTCAAAATCGCATTAGAAGAAACAAAGTCTAGTCACGCCTCCTTGAACTCGGGGAGAAGCAAATCGCAGCCAAAATCGGGCAAATTCTCCTGTTAGTGTGTGGCGTCCTTTAGTGTTAGAGTGTGTGTTTTACTTCTTTGGGGGATTAACTGCTAACACAAAACATATTTAGATCACTGTGTTTACTTCACCTTTTATTGTTTTGAAAATGCTACAGTGGAAGAAAGAAGTATTTGAAGTATTTGCTGATTTTGTAGGTTTGCCCACTGAAAACTTACAAAATCAGCAAATCAAACGTCATTAACGTGTTTTATAAGTTTTGCTTTCGTTTCTGAGGCTATGAGTCTTCCCTTCCTTGGCCTCCCCTTCAGAGCGTTATCACAACGGGACGAGATTTTCCACTAGACAAAACGGGACACGAGATTGGATTTACAAGCATGAGACGAGACGAGATTTCAACATTATTTATAATGCATAAATTGTATGATCCAGTTCCCAATTTTGGCCTCAGCATTTTCAAATCCAAATGTAAAAACATGGAAAAGAATTCTCACAAGATCATTTTTTTCCTGGCAGTTTGGTCTTGCGAGATCTTGTGGCACGAGATCTTGTCCCGTCCGTAGCGTTAATTCCCCATAGAAGTAAAAAAACAAACAAAAGAGCTCACACATGTCTTCTCAAAATCCATCTTTGAAAAAGGTATGAAATGTGAAAATGCGTTGTTTGTTTGAAATGTCCAGACCAGAGGAACCTGGGCATGTCGATGCGGGTGGAGCGATCGTCTCTGGATCAGGTGAAGAAACGATTCGAGGCCAATAAAAAGAAAATGGAGGAAAAGCAGAAAGAGTACGACTTTGAGGAGCGAATGAAGGAGCTGCGAGAAGAGGTGGGATTTTAAACACAAACAGGACTCTTGTGAGCTTTAAAGATTGTATGGAGGATTTTTTTTTGTTTTGTTTCAAATTGTCAGTGAAAGTTCAAAATGGCGTTATAGACACAGCAGCCTTGGAATTATGAAAAAAATCCTTTAGGCCTTTAGGTTTTCATCTTTCTTCCCTTGATAGTCGTGGATAAATTCTTCATATTTATCCTTTTTGGACCTTGTTGGTTGACGATTTGGTAATGAAAACGCGACACATTTCCACAGATATTTTCCCACAGAAAACCATTAACCAGAAGTTCTGCAAACGTACAGAGGGGCACTTCTGACCGCTGTGAAAAAGGTCCATTGTGTTTATTTTAACCCGAGTAACAGAACTTCAGACAGAGCAGTGCCTACACACACACAATCGTGACGTGTTCTTCCCGTTTTCTTCCCATGTTCTTCCCGTGTTCTTCCCGTGTTCTTCTCGTGTTCTTCCCGTGTTGTTCCTTTGTTCTTCCCTTGTTCTTCCCTGTGTTCTTCCCGTGTTCTTCCCTTGTTCTTCCCTTGTTCTTCCCTTGTTCTTCTCGTGTTCTTCTCGTGTTCTTCTCGTGTTCTTCCCGTGTTCTTCCCGTGTTCTTCCCGTGTTCTTCCTGTGTTCTTCCCTTGTTCCCTGTGTTCTTCCCTGTGTTCTTCCCTTGTTCTTCCCTTGTTCTTCCTTTGTTCTTCCTGTGTTCTTCCCGTGTTCTTCCCATGTTCTTCCCGTGTTCTTCCCGTGTTCGTCCCTTGTTCTTCCCTTGTTTTCCTTTGTTCTTCCCTTGTTCTTCCCTTGTTCTTCCCTTGTTCTTCCCTTCTTTTCCTTTGTTCTTCCCGTGTTCCCTTTTTTTTCCCGTGTTCTAACCTTGTTCTTCCTGTGTTCTTCTCGTGTTTTTCTCATGTTTTTCTCTTGTTCTTCCCGTGTTCTTCCTGTGTTCTTCCTGTGTTCTTCCTGTGTTCTTCCTGTGTACTTCCTGTGTTCTTCAATTGTCCTTCCTGTGTTCTTCCCTTGTTTTCCTTTGTTCTTCCCGTGTTCTTCCCTTGTTCTTCCCGTGTTCTAACTTTGTTCTTCCTGTGCTCTACCCGTGTTCTTCTTGTGTTTTTCTCATGTTCTTCCCGTGTTCTTCCCATGTTCTTCCCGTGTTCCAGGAGGAGAAGGCGAAGGCGTACAAGAAGGAGAAGCTGAAGGAACGTAAGCGCCGAGCGGAGGAGGAGCTCGACTTGGAGGAGGACGACGAGATGGCCGCCGTCATGGGCTTCTCCGGGTTCGGCTCCTCCAAGAAGAGCCACTGATGCCTCAGATGCCCTCCCCACACAACAAGGACAACATGAAAGAGCCAGATGCCCTCCCACAGCAAGGATGGAAGGGCCACAACAACAATGCCACAGCCACATGGACTAAAGAGCCAGATGCCCTCCCAGTGTGTCAGATGAGATGGCCCCAGATCTATAAATATTTCATTGGTTTGTACATGTGTTTTGATATCCACAAATCCAAATTTAATATTTGTAACTTGTATTTTGGTCTTTACAAATAAATGTGTATTTGGAAATTTATCTTTTTTTCATTAGCAAAAAAAAAAAAGAAAAGTAAAACTGAAAATTCTGTTTGTAGAATGTGATTTGCATTTGTGGATCACCAATTACACAAATTCACAGATTTATTATTATTATTATTATTTTTACTTAGACTTAGACAAACTTTATTGATCCACAAGGGAAATGGTTTTGGGTACGGTAGCTCACTCATCAAATAAAATATACAATATATCACAGAGGGTAAAAAAAATTAGATGGAATAACAAAAGAGAGCAATAGACCGGTGTCAGATGAGACATAATTATAAAAATAATGATAATAAATATGTACAAATCAAAATTAAATAGAAAAGTAGTAATAAAGTAATAAAATACAATATCAAATAAGATGTACAATCACAGCTATCCTCCTGGGACCCGAAGAAAAAATCTTAAATTTTTTTTTTTTTTTTGTTATTTTCTATTTGGAGGCAAATAAACACCTTAACATTTACGTTTTGTTAATTTTATTTGTATTCATAATGTTGTAACATGTCCTCTGTAATGTAACATGGATTTAACACTAACCTCTGACGAGCTTCTACAGTCACTTCAAAAACGTTTTTAGACTCCCTTTTAATTTATTATTAATTATTTATCAATCATAGACTCTCAAAACACTTAAAACGGAGATAGAAGGGTTAACACAATGTCCACTATAAAGGACACAAAATTATGAGCTGGGTCTCAGGAGGATATACAATTGTAGGGAGTATTATCTGTCCCTCTATGACAGGGGTGTCCAAACTTTTCATCAAGGACCACATGTCTAAACACAGACGAAGCAGAGGGCCGATCGAGGGCCATAGACTGGTGCTCAGTACAGTCAATAATTGAAATATCTGCATGTTTAACACGTTAGAATGAGCCATCAGTCCTTTATTCATGCTAAGATCCTCAAAACTACACAATAATTATTAAATATTGTCTTATCCAGGTAGATTTTCAAAAAACTTGCAGTCAAAAGTTCTGCTCAAGGTAATTGGGGCCAATTCACCTGGAGGCCAAGAAAAATTTGTTTGAGGGCCGCATTTGGCCCACGGGCCAGAGTTTGGACATGCCTGCTCTGTGGTCTGGTGCAGGAGTGTCCTTGATGGAGAGCAGTTTGTCCAGTGTCCTCCTGTCCCTCACTGGGACAAATGTCTCCAGCTCACAGCCGATCATGTGACCAGCTTTACCAATCAGTTTGTCTATTATTATTATTATTATTATTATTATTATTATGATGCATGGTTTGGTTTTGGTTTATTTATTTGCACAGGGACAGTGCACAACATTTCACTGACCTTTGAAATAAACAAAAGAAAGATGCAGGTGCCAGGTTATAGTTCCACCTTTAGTCCTGGGACAGGTCGATGTTAATTAAATGTATTATGACAGAGATTGTAAATGGGTAATGGATATGAATAATCACATATGTGCATACGTATCAGATAAAATTCCGACCCTCACTGTGCCATTTCTAAAAAACATTCAAAAAAAATTAATCTTTATACATCCACACACACACACTCACCAGTCCTAGCCTCACTCACACATTCATCACTAATGAGTGCAGATTTGCTTTGATATCAGCCATTTTTGTATTCGATGTGCAAACGTTTGAAAACTTGTACATGTTAATCATCAGTTTTATATATCGCTTTCCTGGACACTCAGACACTTTACAGTTCATTGTTCGTTCACTCCACACTTGGTGGTGTAAACTTGCCTGGTTTACACCTGACAATATCACAGTGATATATGGTCTGGGAGCACCTACTGAATATCTCGTACCGGAGGTGTGGTTTACGATCGCCAACGTCCGTTTATTGGGCGTTACGAATGTCTATCATTTGGCGTATACGAAGCCCATAGCCAATCATGTCAGTTGTCAGTTCAAACTACAAGTTTCCGTTTGTCGCGTAGTACGCGTCACCGTCTTTCCACCCCTCCCCGCTCTCTGATTGGCTCCCACAATCAGGAGAGCTCGCTTAGCCTAGTTGCCAGGCTGTCTTTCAGATCAGAACGAACGAAAGCAGCCTGGGATTTCCCAGGTTAGGTGTAAACCAGTGTTTCCCAACCAGGGGTACAAGTACCCCTAGGGGTACTCGAGCACACTGCAGGGGGTACTCGGCAGTGACTGCGTGCACATGGGAAACTCCAAACCGATTGCAAAGTGATTGGGGTCGTAACGGCTGCATGTGCACAGGGATTGGCTTGGATTGGGATTGGTTTGCCCCATCCCCCAGGAACCCCTGGCCTAGGCCGATAGCAAACCACTTGGAGTCGTCATGTGAACGATTTCGTATTGGATTAGCATACTGCGCATGGGCGCCAGGAATTTCAGGAATTTCACCCAGGGCAGCGCACGCCACAGCCAAGAAGAGCACCGGTGACTCAGGACAGCGGTCCTTCACGGCACCAACAAGCCCCATCTTCCACCATATCTGGACTATGAACGTAACGCACAGGGCAATTCCAGAAAAGGAGTTTACCGCACACTCGCTTGACTTTACTTATTCCTTTATTGGGCTTAGCGCGAACAACGCGTTTCGCCAGGTAAAATCGAAACGCGTTGTTTGCTCTTAGCACAATAAAGTGTGTGCGAGTGTGCGGTAAATTTAGTCTTTTCTGGAATTATTTAATGACTGCGTTCACATGGGAAACTCCAAACCGACCGAGGCAGGGTTTGCAGTGTCCCTGCCAGGTGCAGGGGGAGATTTATTATTTTTTTTTAAATTCTAATTTGAGTAAATTTGACTTAAAGAAAAGAGAGAAAATGCCTAAGAATAAAATTTTCAAATTAAGGAGATGAAATAAAATGATTTTCATTTAATAATCTGTTGGGCCACGTTTTACTTTTGGAGAATTATCAACACATATGAGTGAGGGGGTACTCGAGGTATGACAAAAAGGCTCAGGGGGTACACCGGACAAAAAAGGTTGGGAAACACTGGTGTAAACTACTAATGTAGCGACAGCTGCCCTGGGGCAGACTGACAGAAGCGACTGCCAATCTGCGCCATCGGCCCCTCCAACCACCTCCAACACACACGCACACTCTGCTTTCATACTAAGGACACAACAACCGTGTTTGCCACTGGGGCCCCCCTGTGGCTCCTGGTGTTCCCTGCGTCTCCCATCCGAGTCCTTAAGCTTAAGCCTTTATTGGTCTCACACACAATGACACATGGGAGAAATTTGACTTCTGCATTTGACCCATCCTTTTCAGGAGCAGTGAGCAGCCATCTTTTTTCGGCGCCCGGGGGGCAGTACCGTGAAGGGTCTTGCCCAAGGACCCACACTGGTTAGCTCATTGCCCGGGGGGGATTTGAACCCACAACCCCCAGGGGGAAAGTCCATGACTTACCAGTTGAGCTAACCAGCCAACCAACCAACCAGCCGGTCCTGCCCAGGTCCTGCTGAGCGTCTGAGACCTGTCGGGATCAGGGCAGTGTTGTTTTAGGCGTTAAGTTAGCAAGAGAATATGAGGTCCGCTAACATATGGAATCATTTCCTATCAACACGTCATAATCAATAATAAGGAATTGGCCTCTTAGAGAATTTGTTAATGTTACATCGGTGCGTACGGTTTGAGACGGGTATGTGAATCGGTCGGCTATTTGTGCGTCTGTGTTTGTGGTTTTCTGAAAAAGAATCTCTCAAAAATACATCATAGAGAAAATCTGTGTAATCTGTGTAAGCAAATTTGTGTACAGTGGTCCCTCGCACTATCGCGGTTCACTTTTCGCGGCCTCGCTGTTTCGCAGATTTTTTATTTTTTTTTCAATTTTTTTTTCTAGTGTATGAACATTGTGTTGTGCGTCCTGATTGTCTTCTCCTCCGTGTCTCCTGTACAGTACAGAATGTGTTCAGTTTGACACATTTATATAGATGTTATAGAGGGTGGACCCGGGGGGGCTCCAGGAGTCCCGCTGGATGCACGAGGAGCCGAGACATGAGTCACTGGATCTGTAGGAAGTCCAGACCGGGACTAAGACATGAGGACCAGACTGGGACCAGACCGGGACCAGACCGGGACCAGACCGGGACCAGACCGGGACTAGACTGGGACCAGACCGGGACTAACCCATGAGGACCAGACCAGGACCGGACCGAGACTAGACCTGGACTAGACTGGGATGTGACCAGGACTAACCCATGAGGACCAGACCGGAACTAGACCAGGACTAAACATGGACTAAACCAGGTCTAAACCAGGTCTAAACCTGGACTAGACCAGGTCTAAACCAGGATTAAACAACGCTTCACTATTAATACATTTTGTTGAAAATCTACAAAAGTTTGAGTGTTTAAATGAGAGAAATGTGAGAAAATGTTAATTCCAGCCTGAGAAAAGTGTAGAATGTGTGTGGTGAGGCGTTTACAGCTTTAAAACATGTAGAATAATTGTAAAATATAAAGTTGTCCTACGCGGTTTTCACTTATTATTTCTGGAACCTAAACCACAAATGCAGATCACATTTTACAATTTTTTTTTTATTTTTTTTTTTGCTAATGAAAAAAAAAAAACATCTATTTGTAAAGACCAAAATACAACTAACAAATAAATTAAAATTTGGATTTGTGGATATCAAAACACGTGTACAAACCAAAGACTCTTTGTAGAACTCCCTCTGTGCATTTGTGAATATTAATGAGACAAAACTAACCCAGTACTAGTCTGGTTCCTGGTTTCTGGTTTAGTGAAGTCTGGAGTCTGGTCTTGGATTCTAGACTTGGATTTTGGTCCCAAACTTGAACTGTGTCTCAGATGCCCTCCCATCCTCCTTAGAGATGGACATTCTACGGTCTTATGTTCAATTGTGTAAAGATTCTTTTTGTTTTCAACAGCTGTGGAAGAAATTATGAAATATTTTTTGTAAATGAATCTGATATTCCTGTAGTTTAGACTTCTACAAACATGTTCTGAAATGCCGGGGGTTCTTAGATTAGTTAAAAGTTCAGATTTCAGTCTTTAAAGGTGCACTGCGGAACCGTTTTCATTCAGTATGTTTAGACTTTCGTGGTAAATATCGCAGACTCATGGTGACAGTTTTTCACAGGAAGTCAAACCTTAAAAATATCTTTGTGCTGAAAAGCGCTGAATAATTCACACACTTCCCCAGTGCTTAAAATGTCACATATTACTCCAAGAGCATTCACACCTGACACACGGGAGGGCATCTGACACATGGGGAGGGCATCTGACACACGGGAGGGCATCTGACCCACGGGAGGGCATCTGACACACGGGGAGATTCCAGAACATGTTTGCAGAGGTCTAAACTACAGGT
Organism: Paratrypauchen microcephalus; assembly: GCA_036785185.1. NCBI lineage: Eukaryota > Metazoa > Chordata > Actinopteri > Gobiiformes > Gobiidae > Paratrypauchen > Paratrypauchen microcephalus. The sequence continues at coordinate 3,207,386 of JAVJIX010000076.1, read as the reverse complement.
TTAGTGGCTTTTACACAGAATAAAACCATGTTGATGACAGTTAATATTTTGTCTGGTCTCTGGTCTCTAGTCTCCGGTCTCTACTTATGTGTATGTATGTGCAGTACATGTATGTATGTGCAGTACATGTATGTATTTGTAGTACACGTATGTATTTGTAGTACACATATGTATTTGTAGTACATGTATTTAGAGACTTCCCAGCACTGCCGCACGAGTGTTAGTTGGTGCTAAACAGAGTTCCTGTTTGCAGATTTCCTTTTTGTAGTAGTAGTAGTAGTAGTAGTAGTAGCAGCAGCAGCAGCAGTAGTAGCAGCAGTAGTAGTAGTAGTACTTGGATATGTAGTACTGCAGTAGTAGTAGCAGTAGTACTTGCATATGTAGTACTGCAGTAGTAGTAGTACTGCATATGTAGTACTGCAGTAGTAGTAGTAGTAGTACTTGCATATGCAGTACTGCAGTACGTGAAAAGTCCCTCAGTCGTCCAGGTAGAATCCATGATAAAAGGAGAAGTTCAATTTGTCAACTGGACAAAGTTTGTTTGGTTGAAAACGTTTTGCCGCTCATCCGAGAGGCTTCGTCAGCTCTGGCCCTCATGCTGGTTAGACCCTGTTTATATCTAGCTGCAAGGGAGGAGCTAACTACCCTGAACAAAGCTCTGAACCTATCCCCGCTACTCTCTTTTGTTTTACGAATTCCTCTGGCGTCTTGTATTAGCATATCTATCAGCCCTAGGCGGCGCTCACTACACTGAAATAGCTCTGAAACTATCAACTAATCTGTCTCTTTGTATTTAAAATTTTCAAATTTCTCTGGCAGTACTCTCTACTACTGCAGTACTGCAGTAGTAGTAGCAGTAGTACTTGCATATGCAGTACTGCAGTAGTAGTAGTACTTGCATATGCAGTACTGCAGTAGTAGCAGTAGTACTTGCATATGCAGTACTGCAGTAGTAGTAGTAGTAGTAGTAGTAGTAGTACTTGCATATGCAGTACTGCAGTAGCAGTAGTAGTAGTAGTAGTACTTGCATATGCAGTATTGCAGTAGTAGTAGTAGTAGTAGTACTTGCATATGCAGTACTGCAGTAGTAGTAGTAGTAGTAGTAGTACTTGCATATGCAGTACTGCAGTAGTAGTAGTAGTAGTAGTAGTACTTGCATATGCAGTACTGCAGTAGTAGTAGTAGTAGTAGTAGTACTTGCATATGCAGTACTGCAGTAGTAGTAGTAGTAGTAGTAGTAGTAGTAGTAGTACTTGCATATGCAGTACTGAAGTAGTGTTGCTGGTGCAGAGTTCCTGTTTGCGGTCGCTCTTTCCATCTGCTGCTCACTTCCTCTAAAGCCTCAAACTACTTCAGCTCTCCGCCATTTTGTCTGCGGCACAGAGGTGAGTTCAGACCTGGTTTAGACCTGGTTTAGACCTGGTTTAGACCTGGTTTAGACCTGGTTTAGACCTGGTTCAGACCTGGTTCAGACCTGCTTTAGACCTGCTTTAGACCTGCTTTAGACCTGGTTCAGGCCTGCTTTAGACCTGCTTTAGACCTGCTTTAGACCTGCTTTAGACCTGCTTTAGACCTGCTTTAGACCTGCTTTAGACCTGGTTCAGACCTGCTTTAGACCTGCTTTAGACCTGCTTTAGACCTGCTTTAGACCTGGATTAGTTTCAGTTTAGACCTGGTTTAGTCCCTGAACTTGTCTCTGTTTCAGGACTCAGAATGAGTCAGAACAAACTTCCTTCCAGCTCGGAGGTCATCGGCTGGAGCCCGGAGAAACTCGCAGAATTCCTCCGAAAGGTGAGACCGGTTGAATCCGGGATTAGTCCTGGTTTAGAGACTGGGGAGGCTGGATTTGGGCATTGGTATATTCTGGATCTACTTTTTTCCTGCTTCAGTCTTGGATTAAACTTTAGATCTGCTTTAGTCCTGGTCAAAAGTTTGGACACCCTTTTTCATTTCAGGCTTTTCTTTCCATGATTATTGATTTTGTAGATTCTCACTGAAGGCACAAAGATTATGAAACAAAAAAGTGTGCAAAAAACGGTTTTATATTTTCAATCCTTTAAATGGTCGCGCTTTGCTTGGGCACTGCTTTGCACTCTTGTGTCACTCATGAACCTGAGGCTGTGAAATGAAGCCTGATGTGGTCAGATCAGGAGCTGAGGCCTGGTCAGGACTTGGATGGGAGACCAGGTTCCACAGTGAGTAGGGTTGCCAACTCCCTGAAAAATAAATAAGGGACACCTCATCGGCAGGACCGGCCTGATCGCCTTCACCCTTCGTGGTGTAGTGAATCTTTTTAGCCCTTTTTGTATGTGTGAAGCGATTTTTTTAACTCCAACCGGAATTGAATTAGATGCATATTTGAGAGATATGAACACAGGGAAAATAAATAATTAGCCTATCAGCAATTTATTTTTAATACTAAATAACAAAATTAACAGAATAAAATAAATATTTGTCCTGCTTAACTTAAAACTGTATAAATTAAACAGGGATGAAAGTGACCAGTAATGAAAAAAGCTGAAAGCTAGGGGGAAATAAATGTTCATTTTAATCTTAAATTAACCTCCTGAGACCTGGCCCATTCATTTGTGTCCTTTATAGTGGACATGGAGTTAACCAGTCTGTTTTTTAAGTGTTTTAAGATAGACTCTAGTTTGTGGCTGCACTATGATTTAAAAAAAATAAAAAAATAAAAATAAAATAAATAATTATAAATAAATAAAATTAAAAAATAATACATAAAAATACAGAAATAAGTAAACAAATAAATAATAAATAAAATAAATAAATAAAAATATATAAATAAATACATAAATGAGTAAATAAAAAATATAAATAAAATTAAAAAATACATAAATACATAAATAAGTAAATAAATAAATAAGAAATTAAAAGGGAATCTAAAAACTTTTTGAGGTGTTTGTAGAAGCTTGTCAGAGATGTTGGTCATCAAAACAAAACAAAAAAAGTTTTTGTTAGGCTGTTAACTTCACATGGATTTAACAATATTACAGTCCGTTACAGAGGACATGTTACAACATTATGAATAAAAATAAAATTAACAAAATGTAAATGCTAAGGTGTTCATTTACCTCCAAATAGAAAATTAAAATAATAATAATAATAATAATTTAGATACACTTTTTTCTTCGGGGCCCAGGAGGTTATGCCAAGCAAACTGTGCAGCACTTAAACCCTCACTCACAGTTTGTGGACCCCTTCTTTGATTTTTTTTTTTTTTTTTTAAACCTGTTTTTTCAACTTCCTACCTGGAGTCACATTCTCTTACTGGTTTTGCAGTGGTATTTACCTCTGCACATTTACCAAACGCATGTGACAAACATGCATTTGTGCACTTTTATTAGGCAAAATTCAACCACGTCGCTGTAGACCTGCTCTGTGCTATACACCTGCTCTGTGCTATACACCTGCTCTGTGCTGTAGACCTGCCTCTGTGCGGATGCTGTAACATAAATTTAGATTAGTTTTTGCTTTGCACTTAGGCTACGTTTATATGATGACGGTCTGAACAGAAGACACAAAAGTGGCATCGCGTCGTCACTTTTTATTTTGCGTTTAGACAAGCGTTTTCAGGAGGATATCTGCGTGCATACGGCGACGCAAAAGTGTGGAATTGGACTGGGTATGCATGCCAGGCGGCTAGGTGGTACTGTAATACATTATCACTATGTCCACGGGCATGCGTAGAATCTTCCTCCTTCTCATCTGCGCCGCGAAAAGCAAAACAAAACATGGCGACCGGTAGAAAAATAATTCATGTGGTCAGATGAAGAAGTTCAACTATTGCTTCAGACCACGTTAGACGACAAAGCAACGAAGGCGCCACAAGGTCCTGCCAAACACTGACACTGATATATGGACCGGTGTGATGTAAACGCGTACGAGACGTCAGCAGATTTGACCAGAGTTTTGCGTCTTGGGCGGTGTAGACGAAAACACTACGGTGGAGCGTATTCAAATTTTTTACTTTGGAGGGCGGTTTCAGTTTTTTGCGTTTTTAAGCCCACAAAAAGCCATCACCGTCTAAACGAAAGGCACTTCCGAGAAAATATTTTGTCGTTTTTACTCGTAACCGTTCTCGTGTAAACAGGCCTTTAGTCTTGCTCTTCTAATCAGAGGCATTGAGGAGGAGCCTGTATGTGCGCTATGAGCAGAGAGGAGAGAGAGCGCACGGGCTGCAGTGCGGAAAAAACGGTAAAAGTTTGTTGCTAAAGGCAGCGGCCGCAATGAAATATGATCGCAATGTACTCGACACCGATCGACTGGTAGATGGCGATCGACGTACGTATGGCACCCTGTTTTAGATACTTTTTGATTCACGCGGTAATACGGCACAAAGTGCGTCGCTTTTCAGTTCAATACGGGACGCGTAATTTTGTTTCTGAATACGGATGTTTTTCAAGGGACAGTTGGCAACCCTAACAGTGAGGCACCAGAAGATAAAACTTCTGACCTTAGGCAAGAGTCTTCACTCACATTGTCTTGTGTGCACATGGTGGGAGGGCCAGTGGCGCAGAGTGACAGCCTCACTTTTATCAGTCTGTCCAGGGCAGCTGGAGCTACATTAGTGTCTGTCCACCAGGGAACAAGCGACTCTGTGCGTCTTTCTGTGGATCTGTCCTCAGACCTGGATAAGACCCTCTGCCCTGGGCCGAGGGTCTTATCGACTAGTGGCTGCTCCAGGTACTGCAGCTCCCATGAGCTCCGGCCCAGAGTTCTCCCATAAAACACCACAAACGGTTAGTGTGCCTGACCTCTGACCTTACCATACGGCACATATGGAATCAAACTGCCCATGTTCCACTAACATCCACAGTTTTCACAAAGCTCAGCTTTTGTACGGATTATTATTTGTATTTTTACAAGATGGTGAACAGCCACATTTTTATACAGCGCTTTTCCACCTTCGAAGCCCTCAAAGAACTTTTACAACAAGGAACCACTCACCCACCAGTGTACGCAGACACTAGGGGTGAGGGGGGAAGTGTCTTGCCCAAGGACACAACGACAGCATTCATCTGTGGGAGCTGGGATCGCACCGCCAACCTGTGGGTCAGTGGATCTGGCGGCACGGCCGCTGAGTGGCTAGCACTCACGCGTCACAGCAAGAAGGTTTCGGGTTCAATCCCCGGCTCGCATGGCGGCCTTTCTGTGTGGAGTTTGCATGTTCTCCCCGTGTCTGGGTGGGTTTCCTCCGGGCACTCTGGTTTCCCCCATCAACCCAAAACATGCACCATAGGTATAATCCTCCAGCTGAGGTCCTGATCAAACCGAAGCAAAGAAGATCATGGAGATGGTCCCCGGCCGCAGTAATGTGCTGCCCACTGCTCCTAATAACAGGATGGGTTAAATGCAGAGAAGAATTTCTCCTGTGTGAGATCAATAAAGTCACTTCTTCTTCTCTTTCTGACGCTCAACCAATGATGTTTATGTGGAGAACGGGATGCAAACTGCCAACCTGTGGGTCAGTGGACAAACATTGTACCAACTGAGCTGCTGCCGCCCGCTGGTCTTTTTTAAAATGTTTAAATCATTAAAGTGCCTAAAAGTTAGATCGATAGATTGGAAGATCACAACCATTCGCTTAGGGTGAGGAGCTCAGTCACGCGGGAGAAGCTCGGAATAGAGCTGCTGCTCCTCCACGTGAAGAGGAGCAGCTGAGGTGGCTCGGCTGAACCCTTTTAAATGTGTTTATCCTGCATGTAGAAAATATTTAACACTTTATTTTAGGGTACACTTATTAACATCTAACTACCTGCTAATTAGCATAGTTGTAAATGGTAAATTTGTCATTATTTAGTATTTATTCAGCCATTATTAATGTCTAATTCCCTGTAAGCTTATTCTGCTATTAATTAGACATTTACAAACAAATATTATATTAATATAGTGCTTATTAGTATGATACTATGCCATTTTTGTCATGAATTATGATTCTAATTCTAATTCTTGTGCTACGACACCCTTATTGCCAAAAGCTTATTAGAATGATAATTCATGCACAAAAATGTCCTAGTATCATACTAATAAGCAGAAATAAGCAGTGTATTAATTAGGGGTGTGCAAAATAATCGTCATGACAATGCATCGCGATACTAACTTTCACAATATACTGCATCGATTCTTGATGCCAAAAATCGATTCTTATTAATTAATAATTTAATATTTAATAATTTTATATGTAATATTAATAAATAAATAAATAAATAACTGTATTAATTTTTTTGTTTTTTTTTAAATAAATCCTATGCACTTTTTTCTTTGTGAAAGGGTATTGTTTGTTATGATGGTAGCTACCTCCAAAATGGCAAATGTTTGAACATCATTTTTTGTTTTAGAAAAAATCCTATGCACTTTTTTTTGTTATTGGTTTGGTTTATTTGTTTTTGTTATTCAATGAATTCAGTTATGAATTGAGTTGCTCAGAGTTATGTATCAATTGAAGACACTACCCAGATACACAGCCACTGATATTTAACTTATCCTCTTTTTTTTTTGGTACATTTTCACTGAAGTATGTCGAATATATTGCAATGCATCGCAATAATTCAAGTATCGTGATGCATCGTGATAGTATCGCATCGTGGCATATGAATCGTGATTCGAATTGAATCGTGACTTCTTTGCCAATACCCACCCCTACTATTAATAGGAAAGTGTTTGTCCATGTCTAACTAATAGCACTGACTAACTAATAAGTTTATGGGCAATTAGACATTAATGATGGCTGAATAAATACTAATTAATGACAAATTTGACTCTCACAACACGACGCCATTTTTAGTTCTTCAGATGTTTTTATACTTCTGTGGCATGAGAAGGTTCTTTTCTCTCAGATTGTGAAAGAGTTTCCAAACTTCTGTTCGTCGTGTTCTTGTTCTTGTGCCGTGTTTACTGTACGTCGTGGGAGTAAAAGAGAATGTCACACTTCCACGGCGTTTCTGTGTCGTGCGTTATTATTACAGGAAGTGGTGCACTCCCTTTCCACTTTGTCGTGTTTCGTTTGTTTCAGAGGAATCTTCAGGGCTGCGACAGAGTGGTTCTTCTAAACCGCATCACGGGAGAACGATTCGTGGTCAGATCCCAGTTTATTCCCTCTTTCTCTTCTTCTTTCTGTCTCCCCCTTTTCTTTCTCTCATTTTATATTTATCGATAACTGTAGGCACTGCTCTGTCTGAAGCTCCGGTACTCGAATTAGACTTGTCGGCAGTGTTTGCTAATTTGCGGATTGTTTGTGGGAGACGGAGAATACATCGGTGAGGAGCGTCCAGGGTTCGGTTCTGCTGCCGAGGTGCCCTTCGACAAGACACTTCCCTGTGTGACTGACACAGAATAAACTCTGTAAACTCGGATTTCAGTTAGAGCTGCAACAGTTCATAGATTTGTCCTGATTAGTCAGTTATAAAGAATAAGGCAGTCTGATTTGGTTTAGTCCTGGTCTAGACCTGGTTTAGACCTAGTTTAGTCCTGGTTTAGTCCTGGTTTAGACCTGGTTTAGGTCTGATTTAGACCTAGTTTAGTCCTGGTTTAGTCCTGTTTAGACCTGGTTTAGATCTGGTTTAGTCCTAGTTTAGACCTGGTTTAGACTTGGTTTAGATCTGGTTTAGACCTGGTTTAAACCTGGTTTAGACCTAGTTTAGACCTGGTTTAGATCTGGTTTAGACCTAGTTTAGTCCTGGTTTAGACCTGAATTAAGGTCTGGTTTAGTCCTAGTTTAATCCTGGTTTAGACCTGGTTTAAGATCTGGTTTAGACCTGGTTTAAACCTGGTTTAGACCTGGTTTAGATCTGGTTTAGACCTAGTTTAGTCCTGGTTTAGATCTGGTTTAGACCTGGTTTAGACCTAGTTTAAACCTGGTTTGGACATCAATTAAGGTCTGGCTTAGTCCTAGTTTAGTTGTGGTTTAGATCAGGTTTAGGTCTGGTTTAGTCCTAGATTAGTCCTGGTTTAGACCTGGTTTAGGTCTGGTTTAGTCCTAGTTTAGTCCTGGTTTAGGTCTGGTTTAGACCTAGTTTAGACCTGGTTTAGACCTCAATTAAGGTCTGGTTTAGTCCTAGATTAGTCCTGGTTTAGACCTGGTTTAGGTCTGGTTTAGTCCTACTTTAGTCCTGGTTTAGGTCTGGTTTAGTCCTAGATTAGTCCTGGTTTAGTTCTAGTTTAGTCCTGGTTTAGGTCTGGTTTAGTCCTAGTTTAGTCCTGGTTTAGTTCTAGTTTAGTCCTGGTTTAGGTCTGGTTTAGTCCTTGTTTAGTCCTGGTTTAGGTCTGGTTTAGTTCTAGTACATACATGTAGAAGCGTCAGTGTCCCTGCAAAGCCTCAAAACAATAAATAATATCAGAAAAACTCAAACAAAAGTCTGGGAGCAGCTCATCAGGCGGAGTCGTCAGCATCAGGGCAGTGTGAGGAGAGCAACAGCCCTCAGGACAACAGTGTCCCTCCTCAGACACAACAGGAAAGCCTCGTCACTGTTCGGTTCTCTCAAAGCGCTTCCTCTTTTGGCGTATGTGGTGTAGTTTGTAGCAGGGTCACCATGGATACAGGAAAAACAAACAACTCAAATTACACAATCATGCTGGGGGTGTTCTACGTGTATCTCTATGGCGGCATCTTCAGAAGTTACCATGGAGACAGAACGCACACATTAGCACACTGCCAAAAACTTTTTTTTTGACTGAAAACCTCCTGCAAAGCTCAGATTAAAGTCAACTTGTGCTTCAGATGGTGCAGTGCCTCCAGTTAGCATCACACCATCCCCAGAGAATGTTGATGACACCGACAGTATCAGTCGAGTATCAAATATCAGTCCTGAACTTCTGTCCTTTGAACGGCACATGCTGCACTTATTTGTGGTCAAAATCCCCAAACATAAAGAAAAAACCTGCTCAGTGTGTCGGCCGCTCAGCCACAAGAGCAGCTGCTTTTACTTTCGATTTCTGTTTCATTCATTCTTTTTCCTTTTTTAATATATTTTCTTCTCCAGAATTTGACCAATAATGACCTGGATAAATTCCCCAAAACCTACAACCCGTAAGTCTAACACAATTAGACCTGGTTTAGTCCTGGTTTAGTCCTGGCTTAGGTCTGGTTTAGTCCCTGATTTATACCTGGTTTATACCTGGTTTAGTCGCTGGTTTAGTCACTGGTTTAGTCCCTGGTTTAGTCCATGGTTTAGACCTGGTTTAGGTCTGATTTAGTCCTGGTTTAGGTCTGATTTAGTCCTGGTTTAGTCCTGATTTAGTCCTGGTTTAGTCCCTGGTTTAGTCCTGGTTTAGACCTGGTTTAGTCCCTGGTTTAGTCCCTGGTTTAGGTCTGATTTAGTTCTAGTTTAGTCCTGGTTTAGTCCCTGGTTTAGGTCTGATTTAGTCCTGGTTTAGCCCTGGTTTAGTCCCTGGTTTAGTCCCTGGTTTAGTCCTGATTTAGTCCTGGTTTAGTCCCTGGTTTAGGTCTGATTTAGTCCTGGTTTAGCCCTGGTTTAGTCCATGGTTTAGACCTGGTTTAGTCCCTGGTTTAGTCCTGATTTAGTCCTGGTTTAGTCCCTGGTTTAGTCCTGGTTTAGGTCTGATTTAGTCCTGGTTTAGTCCTGGTTTAGTCCTGGTTTAGCCCTGGTTTAAGTCTGGTTTAGTCCTGGTTTAGTCCTGGTTTAGCCCTGGTTTAGTCTTGGTCTCATTTAGTCCTGGTTTAGGTCTGATTTAGTCCTGGTTTAGTCCCTGGTTTAGTCCTGGTTTAAGTCTGGTTTAGTCCTGGTTTAGCCCTGATTTAGTCCTGGTCTCGTTTAGTCCTGGTTTAGGTCTGATTTAGTCCTGGTCTAGTCCTGGTTTAGATCTGTTTTTGCTCTTCCAGGTTGATTTCTAAATTGATCGCTGACATCCATAAACAGAAAAGTGGAAAAAAGCGTTTTTTCACGTGAGTCTGGAGGTTGTGGGTTCGATTCCATCTGTGACGTCACATTTACTCTGATTCTTTTTCTTTCAGCTTTGGCCAGTCTAAAAACCCACTGCCAGGTAAATCCACAACGTCTTCTGTAGATACGGTGTAGTCCTGGTCTAGTCCTGGTTTAGTCCTGGTCTAGTCCTGGTCTAGTCCTAGTCTAGTCCTGGTTTAGACCTGATTAAGACTTAGTTCAGCCCTACTTTAGTCCTGGTTTAGTCTCTGGTGTAGTCCTAGTTTAGTCCTTGTCTAGTCTATGGTTTAGCCCTGGTTTAGACTTTTTTAGACCTGGTTTAGTCCTTGTTTAGTCCTGGTCTAGTCCTGTTTTAGTCCCTGATGTAGTCCTGATGTTGTCCTCGTTTAGTCCTGGTTTAGACCAGGTTCAGTCCTTGTTTAGTCCCAGGTTTAGCCCTAGTGTAGTCCCTGGTTTAGTAATGGTGTAGTTTTGATTTAGTCCTGTTTAGTCCCTGGTTTAGTCCTGATTTAGACCTGGTTTAGTCCTGGTTTAAACCTGGTTTGGCTTTGTTTAGCCCCACTTTAGTCGTGATTTAGCCCCTAGTTTAGTTCTGTTGTTGTCCTGGTTTAGTCTCTGGTGTAGTCCTGTTGTGGATCTAGTGTAGTCCTAGTTTAGTCCTAGTTTAGACCTGGTTTAGTCCTTGTTTAATCCTGGTCTAATCCTGTTTTAGTCCCTGATGTTGTCCTCGTTTAGTCCTAGTTTAGACCTTGTTCAATCCTTGTTTATACCTGGTTTACTCCTGGTTTAGTCTTGGTTTAGACCTGGTTTAGTCTCTGGTTCAGTCCTGGTTTAGTCTTGGTTTAGTCCCTGGTTGAGTCCTGGTTTTAGACCTAGTTTAGTCTTGGTTTAGTCCCTGGTTCAGTCCTGGTGTTAGACCTGGTTTAGTCTTGGTTTAGTCCCTGGTTCAGTCCTGGTTTAGACCTGGTTTAGTCCTGGTTTAGTCCACAAACATTATTTTAAAATAACTCAAATCACAAAATATTGATAAGATGTTTTTAATTTGAATGTTTTTAGTCGAAACTGTGACAGACGATGGCGGCTGGGGCAGAGAAGAGTTTGTGAGTACCCTGCCTAGACTTTAGTCCTGGTTTAGTCCTGGTTTAGACCTGGCTCAGTCCATGTTTAGACCTGGTTTAGTCTTAGTTTAGTCCTGGTTCAGATCTGATCTTTCTGGTCTTTTAGGACGATTCAGATGAAGGAGATGATGATTTTGACGATGATTACGAGGAGCCGGAGAACGACGAAGATGACGTGGGCGACTACGAAGACCCGAGTGACGACCTGGAACCCAGCCAAGTCCAGATCCGGTACCAGAGCCAGACCCAGGAACCAGACCCGGACTCGGACTACGAGCCCCCGCCCACAGAACGAGAAGACTACACCCACAAACTGCCCTGCGCGCCGCTGGGAGACGGAGAATACATCGGTGAGGAGGGTCCAGGGTTCGGTTCTGCTGCCAAGGTGCCCTTCAGCAAGACACTTCCCTGTGTGACTGACACAGAATAAACTCTGTAAACTCAGATTCCAGTTAGAGCTGTAACACTTCATAGATTTGTCCTGATTAGTCAATTATAAAGAATAAGGCTCGTCTGATTTGGTTTAGTCCTGGTTTAGTCCTGGTTTAGACCTGGCTTAGACCTGGTTTAGACGTAGTTTAGACCTTGTTTAGACCTCATTTAGACCTTGTTTGGATCTGGTTTAGACGTGGTTTAGTCCTGGTTTAGTCCTGGTTTAGACCTGGTTTAGATCTGGTTTAGACCTAGTTTAGTCCTGGTTTTAGACCTGGTTTAGATCTGGTTTAGACCTGGTTTAGGCCTAGTTTAGACCTAGTTTAGTCCTAGTTTAGACCTCATTTAGACCTGGTTTAGTCCTGGTTTAGACCTGGTTTAGACCTGGTTTAGACCCAGTTTAGTCCTGGTTTAGACCTAGTTTAGTCCTGACTTAGTCCTGGTTTAGTCCTGGTTTAGACCTCATTTAGTCCTGGTTTAGACCTCATTTAGACTTGGTTTAGTCCTGGTTTAGTCCTGGTTTAGACCTGGTTTAGACCCAGTTTAGTCCTGGTTTAGACCTCATTTAGACCTGGTTTAGACCTGGTTTAGACCTGGTTTAGACCTGGTTTAGTCCTGGTTTAGACCTCATTTAGACCTGGTTTAGACCTGGTTTAGACCTCATTTAGACATCATTTAGACCTGGTTTAGACCCAGTTTAGACCTGGTTTAGACCTCATTTAGACCTGGTTTAGTCCTGGTTTAGACCCAGTTTAGTCCTGGTTTAGTCCTGGTTTAGACCTCATTTAGACCTGGTTTAGACCTGGTTTAGTCCTGGTTTAGACCTAGTTTAGACCTAGTTTAGTCCTGGTTTTAGACCTGGTTTAGTCCTGGTTTAGTCCTATCTTAGTCCTGGTTTAGACTTGGTTTAGACCTCATTTAGTCCTGGTTTAGACCTCATTTAGACCTGGTTTAGTCCTGGTTTAGACCTGGTTTAGACCCAGTTTAGTCCTGGTTTAGACCTAGTTTAGTCCTGACTTAGTCCTGGTTTAGACCTCATTTAGTCCTGGTTTAGACCTGGTTTAGACCTGGTTTAGTCCTGGTTTAGACCTCATTTAGACCTGGTTTAGACCTGGTTTAGACCTCATTTAGACATCATTTAGACCTGGTTTAGACCCAGTTTAGACCTCATTTAGACCTGGTTTAGACCTGGTTTAGTCCTGGTTTAGACCCAGTTTAGTCCTGGTTTAGACCCAGTTTAGTCCTGGTTTAGTCCTGGTTTAGACCTCATTTAGACCTGGTTTAGTCCTAGTTTAGACCTAGTTTAGACCTGGTTTAGTCCTGGTTTAGTCCTATCTTAGTCCTGGTTTAGACTTGGTTTAGACCCAGTTTAGTCCTGGTTTAGACCTAGTTTAGTCCTGACTTAGTCCTGGTTTAGTCCAGGTTTAGAACTCATTTAGTCTTGGTTTAGACCTGGTTTAGAACTGGTTTAGTCCTGGTTTAGTCCTGGTTTAGACCTCATTTAGACCTGGTTTAGACCTGGTTTAGACCCAGTTTAGTCCTGGTTTAGACCTTGTTTAGATCTAATTTAGACCTGGTTTAGACCTGGTTTTGTTTTACTTCACCATTCAGACAGAAACAGATCTGAAAGGACCACAAATTCAAGTGTTCTGATTGGTTCACAGACAGTCACATGTCCTCCAGAGGCCCGCCCCCTGCACTGTGTCCTCGCCCCCCAGTGTCCACCCCCCACAGGACCGTGAGTACCAGATGTCCTCCTGTCCCTGTTTGTCCTCCTGTCCCTGTGTGTCCTCCCATCCTCCTGTCCTTGTGTCCTCCTGTCCCTGTGTCCTCCCGTCCTTGTGTCCTCCTGTCCTCCTGTCCCTGCGTCCTCCTGTCCCTGTGTGTCCTCCCGTCCTCCTGTCCCTGTGTTCTCCCGTCCTCCTGTCCCTGCGTCCTCCGTCCTCCTGTCCCTGTGTGTCCTCCCGTCCTCCTGTCCCTGCGTCCTCCGTCCTCCTGTCCCTGTGTCCTCCGTCCTCCTGTCCCTGTGTCCTCCTGTCCCTGTGTGTCCTCCTGTCCCTGTGTCCTCCTGTCCCTGTGTCCTCCTGTCCCTGTGTGTCCTCCGTCCTCCTGTCCCTGTGTGTCCTCCCGTCCTCCTGTCCTTGTGTCCTCCTGTCCCTGTGACCTCCTGTCCCTGTGTGTCCTCCGTCCTCCTGTCCCTGTGTCCTCCTGTCCTCTTGTCCCTGTGTGTCCTCCGTCCTCCTGTCCCTGTGTGTCCTCCCGTCCTCCTGTCCTTGTGTCCTCCTGTCCTCCTGTCCCTGTGTCCTCCTGTCCCTGTGTGTCCTCCCGTCCTTGTGTCCTCTGTCCTCCTGTCCCTGTGTCCTCCCGTCCTCATGTTTTGTGTTTTCAGCCGACAGAGACCAGAAGAGACGCCTCCCCTCGTCCACCCGGAGCTCCAAAACCTGCAGGAAAATGTGAGACAGAACCAAGACTAAACCAGAACTAGACCAAGACTGAACCATGACTGAACCGAGACTAAACCAGGACTAAACCAGAACTAAACCAGGACTAAACCAGAACTAAACCAGGACTAAACCAGGACTAAACTGAGACTAAACCAGGACTAAACCGAGACTAAACCAGGACTAAATCAGGACTAAACCAGGACTAAACCAGGTCTCTTCCACAGTCCCTCCTCAGCCTCCTCCGATCAGCCGAGTGAATAAACCTGGTCGAGATCCTGGTTCGAGTCAGTCCCCGAGCCGAGGTGAGCTCAGTCCTGCCCCCCCTGCTGGACTCAAACAGTATTACACACATATACAACACTCTGCCCCACCTCGTGATGTCATCAGGGGTTTCCGTAAATTTCACTGTGTTTGTTCTCTTTGCAGGAGTCCACAGAAATACGGTGGAAAAGGTGAGACCTTTGCTGTTGATGTGCCGTTTGGCAGGACACTTTAGTGGTCAGGAAACAGTTCATCTGTATTGATCAAATATTAAAGAGGAAGTGCGATTCAGTATTCTGCAAAATAACTATTATGAACTTTGTACCGTGTTCCCCCCGCCAAAAACATACCTGACGAGTAGGGATGCACCAATGTGAAAATTTTAGCCGATACCTATATTAATGTTGCTGATATCGGCCGATGCCGATATTAGCCGATACCGATTTTAAAAATATATATATATATATTCTGAGATAACATTTTATATAGACTGAAAATCATGCAAAATGAATTTTTGAATGTCTTCTTTTATTTTCAAAACGTGTTTTGACTCCTGATTTAATTTTTTTTTTATAGTGTAACATTGTGTTCTGCGTCCTGATTGGCTAAGGGACCTTTGCCGATTGATGTTATAGATGGGGGACACGGGGGAGGGGGGCCGGGACCAGACCGAGACAAAACCAGGTCTAAACAAGGTCTAAACCTGGACTGGACTAGGACTAAACCTGGACTAAACCAGGATTAGACCAGGTCTAAATCAGGATTAAACCACGGCGTGTGGCTCTTTGCCTGGTTTCGTGCTGCTCTTGCGTTCGTTCATGTCGAGGTTTGATGTGCTCGGACTGCGTGCACGGTTTGGACATGGGTCTCGTGCTCGCAGCCCCGGGTGGGACGCGCGGTCTTTGCCGGTCATGCTGCGCTATCACGGATTTGAGCACGATGAGCACACGTGTGCCCCCCCGCTTCACTATTAATACATTTTGTTGAAAATATACAAAAGTTCGAGTGTTTAAACAAGAGAGAAATGTGAGAAAACGTTAATTGAATGTTAATATGAACCAACTAATGATTTGTTTATACTTAATAAAACATTAAATTTAAGAGATATTGTTGATAGTATTAGATATTGTTGATAGTAAAGTATTAGAGATTCTTTATAGAGTTAAGAATAATCTGATTCCAAAAAGTATTAGCGATTTCTTTAAATTAAGAGTTGGTCGTTATAATTTACGAGGTTTAGATCACTTTGAACAGGTCAAAGTAAGAACAAATGTAAAATCCAGATGTGTCTCTGTTATTGGTGTTAAGTTATGGAATGAACTTAATGATGAATGCAAATTTTGTTCTTCCTTGTTCACATTTAAAAAATGTCTCAAACAAAAAAAGATGAATGATTATCAAAACCATTTATGAAAACTGTATTGCACTTTCTTTCTTTATGTTTCATATGTGAAACTCTAATGTAAAGCTGTATTAGTTTTTGTTTGTGTAAATAGGATAGGCGCCACATAAGCACCGCTTCAGCCTATTCCTTTTTTTGGTTTAAAAATAATAATGAGTGCTGAATGTAAAAATGTAATTCTAAAATACATAAACCAAAATAAAAGTATGAACCAGTTCAAGGGATTACTGTACTGACAATATCGGTCGTTAATATTGGCCCACTTTTACACATCGGGCCGATACCGATATGTTAAAAAAAAAAAAAAAAAAATTGGTAATATCGTCCAATACCGATGTTAATGCCGATATATCGTGCATCCCTACTGAAGAGCTTCAAACCCTTCTTACGGTTAAGAGTCACCCCATGCTCCCACACGACAGTTCTCCATAAATACACAAAAACAAAAACTGTACAGGAGAAAGGGTGGAACTATTCCTTACCTGGCCGGTGTTTCTGAAAAACTACAGAGGATTTTCAGCCAACATGAAATCCCAGTTTATTTCAAACCCACAAACACTTTAAGAGAGAAACTGGTCCACCCAAAGGACAAAACACCGAGCCACAAACAAAGTAATGTGGTCTACTCCATTCAGTGTAGTGAAGACTGCAGTGAGCGCTACACTGGAGAAACAAAACAGCCACTTCACAAGAGGATGTACCAACACAGACGAGAGAGCCAGAGTGGACCTCAGTCTGCCGTACATCTCCACCTAAAAGGAGCTCAGTCTGCCGTACATCTCCACCTAAAAGCCACGGGCCACTCCTTTGAGGACAGTGAGGTCCAGATCTTGGCCAGAGAAAAGAACTGGTTTGAGAGGGGATTTAAAGATGCTATTTTTGTCAAGAAAGAGAATCCTTCCTTGAACAGAAATCAGACATCATTTGTCTCCATCTATAACTCTATCCTCAAACCTAAATCAAAACAAAGAAAACAATAGGGCAGCAGGTCAGGTCCAGAGGTGTGAAAACACCATTATGGTCCTGAATGGTTCTGCTAACCCAGTGGTTCCCAACCTTTTTTGGCCTGTGACCCCATTTTGATATCACACATTTCTGGCGACCCCATAGACTATATATATATATTTTTTTTAATGTTTCAGTCTCAGCCTCAGTATTGTGTCAAATGTTTCAACGTGTCTGAGGCCTTGAAGCAACACTGACCTCTAGTGGACACATTTAACCATTGCAAACCAACACACAACCCATGATTTGGAATGATCGCTTTTTGTCCACTTGTAGATGCCATCGAAAATGAAACAAATGCCAAAAGTTATCAGAAGTCACCAAAATCACCTCTAACGTCACACAATACTGCTCACTACCCAACATTTTTAAGAAATATTGGTGCATCTTTTATACTGTAGCAGTTTAGCGCTTGTCAAACCAAGGAAGCGCGTTGAACCCTCTGAACCAATTGCAGAGCGGAACATTCGCTGAGCCAATGAAACGCTTCGATACATTGAAGTGATTGACGCGCAGAGCGAAGCACCGGGGGGAGGGACCGACACTTCGACACTTTGGTCATGTGAGCGGCTGCTGCGAGACAGTTTCAGAAAGAACGAGACGCGCTCCGGAGCTCCGTCTCATTTGCCCGTCACTAGACTCGCTAAAAATGAAAATGAAATTTTTAAAAACGTGAATCTGTTGTTTTTGGTGAATAGAACATTTTCAAAACAATAAAAGGAAACACGGTGAATACGTGACGTGTTCGCAGATAAACCAGATAAACTCTCTTTAAGGTCTTATTTAGGTCCGTGGTTCTCAAAATGTGGTGCAGCCTTTTTGGGTTAGTCTTGGTTCAGAACTGGTGTTTACGGTTGAAGTCTAGACTCCTAAACCAGGACTAAACCAGGACTGAACCAGAACTGAACCAGGACTAGACTAGGACTAAACCAGGACTGAACTAGGACTAAACCAAGACTAATCCAGGACTGAACTAGGACTAAACCAAGACTAAACCAGGACTGAACCAGAACTGAACCAGGACTAGACTAGAACTAAACCAGGACTGAACTAGGACTAAACCAGGACTGAACTAGGACTAAACCAGGACTAAACCAAGACTAAACCAGGACTAAACCAGGACTAAACCAAGACTAATCCAGGACTGAACAAGGACTAAACCAGGACTAAACAAGAACTAAAGCAGAACTAAACCAGGACTAAACCAGGACTAAACCAGGACTGAACCAGGACTGAACCAGGACTAGACTAGGACTAAACCAGGGCTGAACTAGGACTAAACCAGGACTAAACCAAGACTAAACCAGAACTAAACCAGGACTAAACCAAGACTAATCCAGGACTGAATCAGGACTAAACCAAGACTAATCCAGGACTGAACAAGGACTAAACCAGGACTAAACAAGAACTAAAGCAGAACTAAACCAGGACTAAACCAGGACTGAACCAGGACTAAACCAGAACTAAACCAGGACTAAACCAGGACTAGACCAAGACTGAACTAGGACTAACCCAAGACTGAACCAGGACTAAACCAGAACTAAACCAGGACTAAACCAGGACTAAACCAGGACTAAACCAGAACTAAACCAGGACTAAACCAGGACTGAACCAGGACTAAGTCAGATGCCCTCCCGTGTCTCTAAACTCTTCTAAAGTTGATGTGTTTGTTTTTCAGTCCCTGCCCCAGAGCTGGAGGTACGTTCTGATGTTCCTCATGTTCCTCGTGTTCCTCATGTTCCTCATGTTCCTCGTGTTCCTCATGTTCCTCATGTTCCTCGTGTTCCTCATGTTCCTCATGTTCCTCGTGTTCCTCATGTTCCTCATGTTCCTCGTGTTCCTCATGTTCCTCTCCTTCACAAACACCATTCACAAACTCTGGTCTGAATTCTGGTCTCTGGTCTGAACTCTGGACTCTGGTCTCTGGTCTGAACTCTGGTCTGAACTCTGGTCTCTGGTCTCTGGTCTCTGGTCTGATCTGATCTCTGGACTCTGGTCTGAACTCTGGTCTCTGGTCTCTGGTCTGAACTCTGGTCTCTGGTCTGAACTCTGGACTCTGGTCTCTGGTCTGAACTCTGGTCTCTGGTCTGAATTCTGGTCTCTGGTCTACAGTCGGACCCAGGACCCTCCAGAGTCCCAGACCTGGACTAAACCGCCGGTCCTGCCCCAAGCCTCTGTGAGCCGAAGCAACTCAGGAGCCAGAGTCCCTCCCCAAAGGTACAGCCCAGGACCAGGGATAAACCAGGTTTAGTCCTGGTTCAGGCCTGGTTTCAATTCTGGTTTAGGCCTGGATTAATCCTGGTTTAGTCCTGGTTTAGTCCTGGTTTAATCCTGGTTTAGTCCTGGTTTAATCCTGGCTTAGTCCTGGTTCAGTTCTGGTTTAGTCCTGGCTTAGTTGAGGTTCAGTCCTGGTTTAGTCTTGATTTAGTCCTGGCTCAGTTCTGGTTTAGTCCTTTCTTAGTCTTGGTTTAGTCCTGGTTTAGTTCTAGTTTAGTTCTGGTTTAGTCCTGGTTTAGTCCTGGTTTAGTCCTAGGTCAGTCCTGATTTGTTATTTTAAATGTTTGAACAAAATTTGTATTGGTTCATTAAATCTTTAAAAATGTTTCTCCCCTTTTCAGATTTGAAGTTCGGCGAGAGGTAAATAATACGACTGGTCATTACATTTTTACATGTCCATATTTTCATTTTTATTTTATTTTATTTTTTCCAGCAACAGCCAGTCCCAACTGAAGGTGAGAGACTCAGCGACTGAAACAAAATTCTGTTTTAAATCCTCCTAAACCCTCTTTTATTTTGTAGATCATAAACGAAACACTTTTCCCCTTCACAATAAGAGCGCATGTCCTGGGCCTCCCCCAGTCCGACAGGCTGACAGGTACCGGTTTAGTCCTGGTTTAGTCCCAGTTTAGTCCTGCTTTAGTCCTGGTTTAGCCCTGGTTTAGTCCCGGTTTAGTCCCGCTTTAGTCCTGGTTTAGTCCTGGTTTAGTCCTGGTTTAATCCTGGTTTAGTCCTGCTTTAGTCCTGGTTTAGTCCTGGTTTAGTCCTGGTTTAGACCTGGTTTAGTCCTGCTTTAGTCCTGCTTTAGTCCTGGTTTAGTCCTGGTTTAGTCCTGGTTTAGACCTGGTTTAGTCCTGCTTTAGTCCTGGTTTAGTCCTGGTTTAGACCTGGTTTAGACCTGGTTTAGTCCTGGTTTAGTCCTGGTTTAGTCCTGGTAGAGAATCATGTTTCAGGTCCAGAGCTGAAATTGGTCTATTGGTCTCCTTCGCTGTCAATCAGGAGGAGAGGGCCAATCAGCAGGTCCTCTCTCCTCAGTGGGCGGGCCTTTGGTGATCATCTCAAAATGTTCTGGAAGATTCAAGAAAAATCTCCAAACTTCTGATCCATAAAATGCTGAAGAACCATTTCCTGAAGATATTGTGAAAAAATGTTTATATTACGAACCATAAACCGTAAGGTCGCTGGTTTGAGTCCCGTTTGCACAGATCAATGTTGTTTCACTTTCTACTTTGATTTTTTTCCGATATATTTTCCAGTCTTCCTCCAGGACTCCCTTCGGCGCCCCTCAAACCTTTCTCAGGTTTTAGTTTGATTCTTGTTATTTATTTTTATTAATAAATTAAATTCAATTGTTATAGATTTATTTGTTGAATATTTAAAAATTTTGAGTTTTTTATTTTTAGGAGGACCTCCAGCTCCAGAGAGACCATCGTTTTGGTCCGCTCCCTCGTCCTCGAACCAGGTCAGACCCTCATTTGGTCCTGGTTCAGTCTTCATTCAGTCTTGGTTTAGTCCTGATTCAGTCCTCATTCAGTCTTGGTTTAGTCCTGTTTTAGTCCTTGTTCAGTCCTAATTGAGTCCTGGTTTAGTCCTGGTTTAGTCCTTGTTCAGTCCTGATTTAGTCCTGGTTTAGTCCTGGTTTAGTCTTTGTTCAGTCCTGATTTAGTCCTGGTTTAGTCCCGGTTAAGTCCTCATTCAGTCTTGGTTTAGTCCTGGTTCAGTGTTGGTTTTATCCTGGTTTAGTCCTGGTTCAGTCCTGGTTCAGTCCTGGTTCAATCCTGCTTCTATTCTGGTTTAGTCCTTAGTCTTCTGGTGTAGTCCCAATCCCAGTTTAGTCCTGCTTAAAACCTGGTTTAGTCCTCATGCAGTCTTGATTTAGTCCTAGTTTAGTCCTAGATTTAGTCCTGGTTTAGCCCTGGCTTAGTCCTGATTCTGTTCTGTTTAGTCCTGGTTCAGTCCTGGTTTTGTCCAGTTTTAGTCCTTGTTCAGTCCTAATTTAGTCCTGGTTTAGTCCTGGTTTAGTCCTGGTTTAGCCTGTGCTTAGTCCTGGTTCAGTCCTGGTTTAGTACTGGTTCAGTCCTGGTTTAGTCCTTGTTCAGTCCTAATTTAGTCCTGGTTTAGTCCTGGTTCAGTCCTGGTTCAGTCCTGGTTCAGTCCCGGTTCAGTCCTGGTTCAGTCCTGGTTTAGTCCTGGTTCAGTCCCGGTTTAGTCCTGGTTTAATCCTCTTGTTCTTCAGGACTTGGATCCTCTGTGGTACGTGGGTAAAGTGACTCGAGCCGAAGCCGAGGCGACGCTCAGGCGACTCGGGAAGGTACGAAACTTCACCAGAACCTCACCAAAACTTTACCAAAACACGGTGATATCTCCAGGTGTGTGTCCAGTCAGTACCTCAGCAGTGGGTTCTGGGTGGGTTCTGTTTCAGGACGGGGCCTTCGTGGTCCGGGACAGTTCTCGTCAGTCGGCGGTGCAGCCCTACACCCTCATGGTCCAGTACCAGAACAAGGTCTACAACATCCAGATCCAGAACCAGGACCACAAGTACCTGCTCGGGACCGGCATCAAAGTGCAGGAGGTCTGGGCTCGGACTAAAGAGGGACTAGACTGGGACTAAAGAGGGACTAAAGAGGGACTAAAGAGGGACTAGACTGGGACTGGAGCAGGACTAAACAGGGACTAAAGAGGGACTGGAGCAGGACTAAAGAGGGACTAAAGAGGGACTGGAGCTGGACTGGAGCAGGACTGGAGCAGGACTAAAGAGGGACTAAAGAGGGACTGGAGCTGGACTGGAGCAGGACTAAAGAGGGACTAAAGAGGGACTAGACCGGGACTAGAGCGGGACTAAAGAGGGACTAGACCGGGACTAGAGCGGGACTAAAGAGGGACTAGACCAGGACTGGAGCGGGACTAAAGAGGGACTAGACCGGGACTGGAGCGGGACTAAACAGGGACTAAAGAGGGACTGGAGCTGGACTGGAGCGGGACTAAAGAGGGACTAGACCGGGACTGGAGCAGGACTAAAGAGGGACTAAAGAGGGACTAGACCAGGACTGGAGAGGGACTAAAGAGGGACTAGACCGGGACTGGAGCAGGACTAAACAGGGACTAGACCGGGACTAAAGAGGGACTAAAGAGGGACTAGACCAGGACTGGAGCAGGACTAAAGAGGGACTAGACCGGGACTGGAGCAGGACTAAAGAGGGACTAGACCGGGACTGGAGCGGGACTAAAGAGGGACTAGACCGGGATTAAAAAGGGACTAAAGAGGGACTAGACCAGGACTGGAGCTGGACTAAACAAGGACTAGACTGGGACTGGAGCGGGACTAAAGAGGGACTAGACCGGGACTGGAGCGGGACTAAAGAGGGACTAGACCGGGACTAGAGCGGGACTAAAGAGGGACTAGACCGGGACTGGAGCAGGACTAAAGAGGGACTAGACCGGGACTGGAGCGGGACTAAAGTGGGACCAGACCGGGACTGGAGCGGGACTAAAGAGGGACTAGACCGGGACTGGAGCAGGACTAAAGAGGGACTAGACCGGGACTGGAGCGGGACTAAAGTGGGACCAGACCGGGACTGGAGCGGGACTAAAGAGGGACTAAAGAGGGATTAGACCGGGACTGGAGCGGGACTAAAGAGGGACTAGACCAGGACTGGAGCAGGACTAAAGAGGGACTAAAGAGGGACTAGACCGGGACTGGAGCGGGACTAAAGAGGGACTAGACCAGGACTGGAGCAGGACTAAAGAGGGACTAGACCAGGACTGGAGCAGGATTAAAGAGGGACTAGACCAGGACTGGAGCGGGACTAAAGAGGGACTAAACAGGGACTAAAGATGGACTATACCGGGACTAGACCGGGACTGGAGCGGGACTAAAGAGGGACTAGACCAGGACTGGAGCAGGACTAAAGAGGGACTAAAGAGGGACTAGACCGGGACTGGAGCGGGACTAAAGAGGGACTAGACCAGGACTGGACCAGGACTAAAGAGGGACTAGACCAGGACTGGAGCAGGACTAAAGAGGGACTAGACCAGGACTGGAGCGGGACTAAAGAGGGACTAAAGAGGGACTAAAGAGGGACTAAAGATGGACTAGACCGGGACTAGACCGGGACTGGAGCGGGACTAAAGAGGGATTAGACCGGGACTGGAGCGGGACTAAAGAGGGACTAAAGAGGGACTAGACCAGGACTGGAGCAGGACTAAAGAGGGACTATACCAGGACTGGAGCGGGACTAAAGAGGGACTAAAGAGGGACTAAAGAGGGACTAAAGAGGGACTAAAGAGGGACTAAAGAGGGACTAGACCGGGACTGGAGCGGGACTAAAGAGGGATTAGACCGGGACTGGAGCGGGACTAAAGAGGGACTAAAGAGGGACTAGACCAGGACTGGAGCGGGACTAAAGAGGGACTAAAAAGGGACTAGACCAGGACTGGAGCAGGACTAAAGAGGGACTAGACCAGGACTGGAGCGGGACTAAAGAGGGACTAAAGAGGGACTAAAGAGGGACTAGACCGGGACTGGAGCGGGACTAAAGAGGGATTAGACCGGGACTGGAGCGGGACTAAAGAGGGACTAGACCAGGACTGGAGCAGGACTAAAGAGGGACTAAAGAGGGATTAGACCGGGACTGGAGCGGGACTAAAGAAGGACTAGACCAGGACTGGAGCAGGACTAAAGAGGGAGTAGATCAGGACTGGAGCGGGACTAAAGAGGGACTAGACCGGGACTAGAACAGGACTGGAGCGGGACTAAAGAGGGACTAGACCGGGACTAAAGAGGGACTAAAGAGGGACTAGACCAGGACTGGAGCGGGACTAAAGAGGGACTAAAAAGGGACTAGACCAGGACTGGAGCAGGACTAAAGAGGGACTAGACCAGGACTGGAGCAGGACTAAAGAGGGACTAGACCAGGACTGGAGCAGGACTAAAGAGGGACTAGACCAGGACTGGAGCGGGACTAAAGAGGGACTAAAGAGGGACTAAAGAGGGACTAGACCGGGACTGGAGCGGGACTAAAGAGGGATTAGACCGGGACTGGAGCGGGACTAAAGAGGGACTAAAGAGGGACTAGACCAGGACTGGAGCGGGACTAAAGAGGGACTAAAAAGGGACTAGACCAGGACTGGAGCAGGACTAAAGAGGGACTAGACCAGGACTGGAGCAGGACTAAAGAGGGACTAGACCAGGACTGGAGCGGGACTAAAGAGGGACTAAACAGGGACTAAAGAGGGACTAAAGAGGGACTAGACCGGGACTGGAGCGGGACTAAAGAGGGACTAGACCAGGACTGGAGTGGGACTAAAGAGGGACTAAAGAGGGATTAGACCGGGACTGGAGCGGGACTAAAGAAGGACTAGACCAGGACTGGAGCAGGACTAAAGAGGGACTAGATCAGGACTGGAGCGGGACTAAAGAGGGACTAGACCGGGACTAGAACAGGACTGGAGCGGGACTAAAGAGGGACTAGACCGGGACTAGAGCGAGACTAAAGAGGGACTAGACCCGGACTAGAGCGAGACTAAAGCGGGACTAGAGCAGGACTAAAGTGGGACTAGACCCGGACTGTTGGCTGATTTCTTGTGTTTTGTTTCAGTCTTTTGCGTCGGTTCGGGGGATTGTGGAACATTTCTCTCAGTCTCCGCTGCTCCTCATCGACTCAAAGAATCGCAGCGGCAGCCAACACAACCAGTGTCTGCTGTCTGCACCCGCCGGACCCTACATGGACCGGATCTAGACCAGGACTGGGTCTAGACCAGGACCGGGTCAAGACCAACACCAAGTCTGAGGACCAGATCTGAACTAAAGACCTGGTCAAGACCAAGATGGAACTAGACAAGACCAAACATGGACCCGGCCTGGATTTATGACCACCATCTTCTGGACTTCCATGGGACGGGGTCTGAACGGGGACTCTGCTTGGACCAAGTTTAGTCTGGATCAGTGACGTGTGGTGAGGGTCGTGTCTGAGGCTCTGACGTCGTCACAGTCAGATTTACAAATCTGTAAACCAGGAGCTCTGAATATTTTTGATGTGAAGCTGAAAATGTATTATTATTGTTCAGTGCATTTTCCAGAGCACCGAGTAGCGTCATAAATGAAAATAGCAACGTTTTTAGCGCGATCTGGCTCTGAATGTGAGTGATGGACCGCTCATGTTTAACAAGGCTTCTTTGCACATTTTTCAAGTCACAATATCTGAGTCCAGACATCGTCACAGCAGGTCGAGAAAAGAAGGAAAAGCAGAAAAGACGATTTCTTCCCACGCTGTTTGAAAAGAGCGAGTTTCGTCCCGTAGTCTGGAGCAAACCCTTTAGCTCCGGCGTTGGTCTTCCTTTAATTATAACCTCCTGCTTCAACCCAAAGTTCAGTTTAGAAAACTGCTCGAGCATTAATATGAAATCTTCCTCCATTTAAAAAGTCAGACCAGACAAGAAGAAAAAAGTGAACGGATTATTAAACTTGACTTAACTCTAAATTGTATCTTGTGTCACTTATTCTAATCTGCTGCTCCAGGAGTTGCAGAAGAATCCCTGGGCTCACGAGTGCCTCTACCATGAGGCCAGGTAACTACGAGCCTCACCCGGCGCCTCTTCACCGCCGCTTTAACCCGGCGCCTTTTCACCGGCGCTTTAACCCGGCGCCTTTTCACCGGCGCTTTAACCCGGTGCCTTTTCACTGCCGCTTTAACCCGGCGCCTTTTCACCGCCGCTTTAAAGGAATATTAACGTTTTTTACAATCTGAACCTTATTTCGGTAATAAAACACGTTGATTTACTCACCCATATCACTTTAGTGACATTTGGACCAGTTCTGTAGATTTGGTAGGTTAGGATATCCAGGTAACGTGAGTTACTTTAGTACTTTTCAAATCACAGAAGCTCGATGTGTCAGCGTAGACTTTAAGTGGAGTCCAAAGTGGCCTGAAACCCGATATCCAACTATAGTTTCATTTGAAGACGTCATCACAGAGGACAGCGCACATGTGCGAATTCCCAGCTGTCAGATCTCGGTTACAGTCCGAAAGAAGCTAAGAAGACGAAAACATCTCCGCTTGAGAAAATGGTGCGAACATGCATTTATCCCGGTTGCGAAAACAAAATGACATCTTGGATGAAGTTGAGCTTTCACAGGCTTCCTCATCAGAATCTGGAGCTACTTGCTTCGAGAATGGACCCAGACATGAAAGGCAAAGCTGTAAGACGTTTGGACCATCGTGTTTGCAGTCCTCACTTCAGTCCGGACGATTTTTTTACCAGCAAAGGAAAAGAAAGACCAGCGGATTCAGCGCACGATTCTGAGAAGTAATGCGAAACCGATGGCTGTTCTCTGGTGCGCTGCTCCTCAAACTGTCTCTGCTTCCTTCTTTCTAATACCTCCTCATCCATATACTCAGGCTCAAAACGATAGGGACGGACATCATACTCAAATAAGTCCTCTTCAGTCTCAAAGTCCGAATCTTCTGCCATATGTCGTTCGCAACAGAAAAGTTCAGAGCGGTGTTTATCTGCGAATCAGCTGGGAATTCGCACATGCGCGCTGTCCTCTATGATGACGTCATCAGATGAAACTATAGCTGGATATCGGGTTTCAGGCCACTTTGGACTCCACTTAAAGTCTAAGCTGATACAGTTAGCTTCTGTGATTGTGTTATTTGTTGACCGCAACGTCGTTCCCCGAGCACTCACGTTACCCGGATATCCTAACCTACCAAATCTACAGAACTGCTCCAAATGTCTCTAAAGTGATATGGGTGAGTAAATCAACTTGTTTTATTACCGAAATAAGGTTCAGATTGTAAAAAACGTTAATATTCCTTTAACCCGGCGCCTTTTCACCGCCGCTTTAGCGCAGAATCTGTCACTGCTGAGCTACAGCACAGTCAGTCCATGTGAGGCACCAACGCCCAAACACCACCATTTCAACGGGAAAAGTCCAAATTCAGCGATTTTGAATAAAAAAGAATTAAAATAGCAAAGTTAAATAGAAAATTATGTTATAGTACAAATCACTGGACAAACATAACCATTTAATTTATTTTTTCATTTGACCTTTTTTTTTCTCTGTGATGATCTCACCTGCCTCCCTTGACCACACGTCACTGTTCTGGATCTGGATCTAGACCCGGACTCTGATGGTCTCAGAAGGACTCATTTACATCAGGATTTTAGTCTGAATCTTCTCCACACACAGATCCTCATGTCCTCGTTTTATTAATGGTACAAAACGTTATTTACATCAAACTTCTGTCCAGGCTGAGCTTTAGGAGCACGAGTTCTCAGACCGAGACTTAGACAAACTTTATTAATCCACAAGGGAAATTGTTCTGAGTCAAACGGGTCAAACGTAAACTTAGCTTAAATAAAATGTTTATTATTTATCAGACTTTTCCTGCACTGTGATGTATTTTCATTAAAGTGAATTTGACACATTCATGTATTTTTCTGGGTTTGGTGGGTAGAGCCTGTGCAAAATATTTACAAAACACCGAAAATTCCACGTTGAAGTAAAGTTGACGCCCAAGTATTAACAGTCAGGACATCACATCTGATTTAGCAGGTCTAAACCAGGACTACAGCAGGTCTAAACCAGGTCTAAATCAGGACTACAGCAGGTCTAAACCAGGACTAAACCAGGTCTAAACCAGGACTACAACAGGTCTAAACTAGGACTACAACAGATCTAAACCAGGACTACAACAGGTCTAAACTAAGACTACAAGAGGCCTAAACCGGGACTACAGCAGGACTATATCAGGACTAATGCAGGTCTTAAACCAGGACTAAAGCAGGTCTAAACCAGGACTACAACAGGACTAATCCAGGACTAAACCAGGACTACAACAGGTCTAAACTAGGACTACAAGAGGTCTAAACCAGGACTACAACAGATCCAAACCAGGACTACAACAGGTCTAAACCAGGACTACAACAGGTCTAAACCAGGACTACAACAGGTCTAAACCAGGACTATAGCAGGTCTAAACTAGGACTACAACAGGACTAATCCAGGACTAAACCAGGACTACAGCAGGTCTAAACCAGGACTACAACAGGACTAATCCAGGACTAAACCAGGACTACAACAGGTCTAAACCAGGACTACAGCAGGTCTAAACCAGGTCAGCTCCATCGACTCTGACTCCAGTTCAGTTTCTATTGAAAAACCGCCGCCTTTCTGTAACTGTCAGGAACGTTATTTTGGTTTTAAAATGTTCGTATAAAATCTGTGATGATCCTGGGGTTTTTAATTTTACATTTTTGTCTGTAAATCAAAACACAGATCAAGCTCTGGATTAGCTCTTTGGTCATTGTGATACTCGCGGTCGGAATTCCAAATATGGAATTCAGCTCCATATTTGCCCCTATAACTGCTAGCCTCAAGAAATAGCCTAATATTAATGCTGTACTGTGGAACATTGCTGGCAAGCAATAACATCTCTTTGACCACGAGCATCCAATTGAAAAGTTCCAGAGTGTGGCTTTAAATATTGTTTATTACATGTTTTTGAAGCGTTGACATGAACTCGAGTCTTTGTCTCAGCGAGATTTAATCTGATCCTGGCGTTAGCGCAGACGTAGCTTAGCATGTCGTTACCATCTTTAGCATCGTTAGCATCGTTAGCATGTGAAAGAACGCCACACTCCACTGTTTGTGTGTAAACGCCATTCACAGATCTAAGGCCCTGTCCCCACGACAACGTTCCTGTTTTTTTTTTTACCCGGGGTGAAAAAAAGTCTCGTCCAGACACGTGTTGGATCAGAAAACATGCGCGTCAAGATGAGCACGGAGCGCTGAGTGAAAACGATGTAGTACATATGTCACACCGATAAGTGGTGCTGTAAACCGGAAAGAGCCAGAGCCACCAGTAACGCAGGACTACAAAGAGCACATGCGCAGAAAGTCCTTTCTCTTTCATAAACAAGCAAACACGTGTACTTTAGGGACCGTCAACACAAGCGAATATATTTTGTCCCCCTGCTCCACCAATGTAGCAGCGACTCACTCCGGTAATGTGAAAATGCTGACCGTCCCTAACATAGACAGACGCCACAGAACAAAGATTTGCGCTGCGTGAGCAGAGTTTTTGCCTATAAATCGATAGTTAGCATTACTTGCTATCGTTTTATTAGATAGACATTAACAAGTAGAACTCTCGTTAACCTTGGTCGTGTTATTTAGGCAAAATGCTTGTTTGGATCTTACTACGGGAATGTTAAACATACTCGGACATTATGTTGGCTTTTCGGCGAGAATATACAACCGGGGACCATCACCAACGGGCAGCTATATATTTTTGTGTGTGATACTGCATGTGCCTGTTTGTAAAAGGTAAATTTTCATTTAATAAAAAAGACAAGAAATGGTTGCTCTTTCTCTTTATTTACAGCACACAACACACTCAAATTGGTATGTGCTCCTCATTGTCCACTATCTGCCTTTCCAGCGATGGGATCTTTCCAGTTTTAAAATACGTGTTTAGCTTTGCATTGGCAAACACTCGTGCGTCGTGCGTACTGCCAGGCCACTTCACAGTAACGTCCATAAACCGGTACCTGTAGTCACACACCGCTTGTATGTTGAGGGGATGTGTCCCATCGATCGATCCCAAACATTGTGGCATGTCATGCACACGGAGGAAGCCCGAAACAAGCTCCTCTGCCTCCGGTTCCGTGAAAGGCGTAATTGTGCATGGTCCTCTGCTGTTGTCGCAATGCATTGCATATGAACAGAGTTTGATGCAGCAGTGCCAATAAACTTCCAAAAGTCTGCAAAAGATACTGAAGTCCATTGCCCGCCATGGCTGTTGTTATCTGGTTGTTACCTGCTGAAGGCGCCGGGTTCCACCCTCTGGTCACCGGTCACGTGATGATTACGGCAGCGCGACGTCATCATTTTCTCACCTGCCGCGCTTTTTTGCCGCCCACATTCCAACGCAACGGGGGGCGTTCTCCGACTTCTCCACTCTGGAAGCCGTTTTTGAAAAACTCCGTTCTCGCCCCCAAAAACGCCGGCGCCGTCTGGACGGCAGGCCCAAACGCACCCAAACTTCTCCGTTTCCTCCAAAAAACGTTGTCGTGGGGACAGGGCCTAAACCAGGACTAAACCAGGTCTAAACCAGGTCTAAACCAGGTCTAAACCAGGTCTAAACCAGATCTAAACCAGGACTAAACAGGTCTAAACCAGGTCTAATCCAGGTCTAAACCAGGACTAAACCAGGTCTAAACCAGGTCTAAACAAGGTCTAAACCAGGACTAAACCAGATCTAAACCAGGTCTAAACCAGGTCTCAACCAGGTCTAAAGCAGGACTACAACAGATCTAAACCAGGACTAAACCAGATCTAAACCAGGTCTAAACCAGGACTAAACCAGGCCTAAACCAGGACTACAACAGGTCTAAACCAGGACTAAACCAGGTCTAAACCAGGTCTAAAGCAGGTCTGGACCAGGTCTAAACCAGGACTAAACCAGGACTAAACCAGATCTAAACCAGGACTAAAGCAGGTCTAAACCAGGGCTACAACAGGTCTAAACCAGGACTAAACCAGGTCTAAACCAGATCTAAACCAGAACTACAACAGGTCTAAACTAGGACTATCTGACCGCAGGATAAAATCAAATAAATGTACCGTGTGTGTGTGTGTGAAACTAAAATTAACAGTGTGTTTCTGATGGAGCTAACAATCCTCACACAGCAGCAGGTCCTCCAATGCCTCGTCACCATAAACACAAACAGAGAGATGCCTTCAGGTGAGCGGGACTTTTCTCTTTGTGTTTAAAGACCTGAAGTGTGCCACAGAGATGATAAGATCTGATCAACCTTTAGTCTTGGGTTAGACCAGTCAAAATCCTGGTTTAGATCTGGTGAGTCCTGGTTTAGGGCTGGAGTTATCCTTTTAATGATCATCTACAAAAACCCTGGTCTAATGACCTCAGGTTTTGTTTATTGAAGAAGTGTTTAAGGACCCTCTGCTCCCTTTTGTTTAGGCCTTGTTTAGACCTGTTGTAGTCCTGGTTTAGACCTGTTGTAGTCCTGGTTTAGACCTGTTGTAGTCCTGGTTTAGACCTGGTTCTGGTGTTTACAGACAAACGCAGGAGTGTGGCGTTCTTTCACATGCTAACGACGTGCTACAGGCTAATTACACTACGTCTGCCTTGGAGCCAGGACCGAGACCCACCAGAACCGGACCAGAGCAGGACCAAACCAGGACTAAACCAGGACCGAGATCCACCAGAACCGGACCAGACCAGGACTAACCCGGACCGGACTGGACTGTATTCTCGAGTGGGATGGCTTTATCCACAGGAGGTTGACTCACTCGTACACTTTTATCTAAAAGGCCATGCTTGGACTACTGCCCTCCTTAAACCAGGACCAAACGAGGACCAAGATCCACCAGAACCAGACCAGACCATTAATCAATCAATCAATCAATCAAACATTATTTATAAAGCGCATTTGATACAAAAATGTGTACAGTGGTTAAGGATTAGAAGATTGACTTTTGATAAAAGAAGAAATTCAATTTGTCAACTGGACAAAGTTTGTTTGGTCGAAAACGTTTTGCCGCTCATCCGAGAGGCTTCGTCAGCTCTGGTTAGAGCTGACCAGAGCTGACAAAGCCTCTCGGATGAGCAGCGAAACGTTTTCGACCAAACAAACTTTGTCCAGTTGACAAATTGAATTTCTTCTTTTATCATGGATTCTACCTGGATGACTGAGGGACTCTTCACGAAGATTGACTTTTATTGATCTCACACAGGAGAAATCGTTTTCTGCATTTGACCCAGGGACCATCCTCATGATTTTGTTGCTTAGGCTTTGGTCAGGACCCAAGTTTTGGGTTGATGTGGGAAACCGGAGTGCCCGGAGGAAACCCACCCAGACACGGGGAGAACATGCAAACTCCACACAGAAAGGCCCGGGCGACCCGAACCTTCTTGCTGTTCACAGCAACAGCTCACTCATGAACAGCTGTTCATGAGTGCTAGCCACTCAGCCACCGTGCCGCCAACAGGGGAAAAAAAACAAAAACAAACAAACAAACGAAAGAACAAACAAACACACAAAGAAATTCAATCAAAGGCCAAGCTAAACAGGTGAGTCTTGAGCCACTCTTAAAAACATGAACATTCTTTTTGGCCCTGAGCTCCTCCGGCAGTTCCATAGACGAGGGCCGTAGTCCTGAAAAGACGCCTCTCCGTGAGTGTGTCCGGACTTTGGGAATGACCAGGAGCCGCCGGAGGAGCGCAGGGCCCATGAAGGTTCGTAAGGAAAAAGCAGTTCTGAAAGATAACAAGGCCCAAAACCATTAAGACATTTAAAAACCAGTAAAAGAACTTTAAAATCTATCCTGAAACTCACAGGGAGCCAATGCAGAGATTTTAAGACCGGTGTAATGTGGTCCCGCCCTCTGGTCCTAGTCAGGACACGTGCTGCTGAGTTTTGTAATAATTGCAAACCTGAAATCCTCTTTTTGGGAAACCAGAGAGCAGGGCATTACAGTAGTCTATACGGCTGGTGACAAAAGCATCAGTGTCTCTGTATTGGCCTGAGAGAGAATAGGGCGGACTCTGGCTGTTTTTTAGGTGATAGAAACCTATTTTTGTGATGTTCTTGATGTGTGGGATAAATCAATCAATCAAACAATATTTATAAAGCGCTTTTCATACAAAATTGTAGCACAAAGTGCCTAAAAATCAGCTCAGAGTCAAAAATGACGCCCGGATCAGACCAGGACCAAACCAGGACTAAATCAGGACTAAACTGGGGCCAAATCAGGACTGAACCAGGACTAGACCAGGACTAAACCAGGACCAAAGCAGAATAATTATTATACTGTATTTTATTTGATTTAAAGTTCCACTGCGTAACTTTTTGTTTTCACTGCACTCGGGTCCTCACTGTGAGTGGACCTGGATCTGTTTTGTTTCATTCACAAACCGATTTACTGAGTTCGAACTGAAAATGCTCAGTTCCACCTTGTGATGTCATCATGTGGTGATACAGGAAGTGCTCCACTGCTCCACCTTCACTAGAATCATTTGGATCATTTCAGCCTCTGGAATTGCCAATCTCGACTGAACTAAAGGTAAAAGGAGCTGTTCACTTAAAAAAACAAAACAAACTACCACTTCATGACATCATGAGGTGGAACAGAGCGTTTTGAGCTTTAGAGATATAAACAGATGAATAATAAAGAGTTCCTGAAACATGTGAATGAAACAAAACACAACTCCAGGTGTGTTTTTGATGAGGAAATATTATAATGTGGTTTAAATTTCTCGAGAGACAAAAATCTGTAATACAGTGGTCCCTCGCTCTATCGCGGTTCACTTTTTGTGGATTTCTTTTTTTTTATTTCAATTTTTTTTTCTAGTGTATGAACATTGTGTTGTGCGTCCTGATTGTCTTCTCCTCCGTGTCTCCTGTACAGTACAGAATGTGTTCAGTTTGACACATTTATATAGATGTTATAGAGGGGGGACCCAGGGGGGCTCCAGGAGTCCCGCTGGATGCACGAGGAGCCGAGACATGAGTCACTGGATCTGTAGGAAGTCCAGACCAGGACTAAGACATGAGGAACAGACTGGGACCAGACCGGGACCAGACCGGGACCAGACCGGGACCAGACCGGGACCAGACCGGGACTAGACCGGGACCAGACCGGGACCAGTCCAGGACTAAGACATGAGGACCAGACTGGGACCAGACTGGGACCAGACCGGGACCAGACCTGGACTAAGACATGAGGACCAGACCGGGACCAGACTGGGACCAGACCGGGACTAGACCAGGACTAAACGTGGACTAAACCAGGACTAAACCAGGTCTAAACCAGGTCTAAACCTGGACTAAACCAGGACTAGACCAGGGCTAAACCAGGACCAGACCAGGTCTAAACCTGGACTAAACCAGGACTAGACCGGGTCTAAACCAGGTCTAAACCTGGACTAAACCAGGTCTAAACCAGGTCTAAACCAGGTCTAAACCTGGACTAAACCAGGACTAGACCAGGTCTAAACCAGGATTAAACCACCGCATGCGGCTCTTTGCCTTGTTTAATCACCCCCTCCCCCCACGCTTCACTATTAATACATTTTGTTGAAAATCTACGAAAGTTTGAGTGTTTAAACAAGAGAGAAATGTGAGAAAATGTTAATTCCAGTCTGAGAAAAGTGTATAATGTGTGTGGTGAGGCGTTTACAGCCTTAAAACATGTAAAATAATTGTAAAATATAAAGTTGTCCTACTTCGCGGAATTCACTTATTACGGGTTATTTCTGGAACCTAACCCCCGCGATAAACGAGGGATTACTGTACTGCACTTTTAAATTCTGGATCCAGGTTTACCTTGTGAGGAGGGTCGTGGACAATGGCTCCACTGTTCAAACACTTAAGGAAAACTTGCTCAGCGCTTTCTGTCTTTAACTTAACTCTGAATCGGCTGAAACCCGACAAAGGCGGGGGAGAAATCACGTTTACTCTGCCCATGAGCAGTACACCTTCTGTGAGGTTTACAGCACTGCTCCTTCACAGCGCCACCTGAAGGTTTGAGTGCGTATGACGGCTTAGACCACTAAAACAGTTAACGTGAAAGGTTTGGTGAAGTTAATCATTTTACTTTCTGATTGTCTAAACAGAAATAAAAAGGTGTCTTGCTCTCTCCATGTGGGTGGAGAGTCCTTGCCTCAGGTGGAGGAGTTCAATATCTCGGGGTCTTGTTCTCGAGTGAGGGGAGGATGGAGTGTGAGATCGACAGGCGGATCGGTGCAGTGTCGGCAGTGACGCGGTCGCTGTACCGGACCGTTGTGGTGAAGAGGGAGCTGAGCTGAAAGAAAAAGCTCTCAATTTACCGTCGATCTACGTTCCTCCCCTCACCTATGGTCATGAGCTCTGGGTAATGACCGAAAGGACGAGATCGCCGATACAAGCGGCCGAAATGAGTTTCCTCCACAGAGTGGCTGGACGCTCCCTTAGAGATAGGGTGAGGAGTGGACCTGGTTCAGTCCTGGTTTAGTCCTGGTTTAGACCTGGTTTAGTCCCAGTTTAGACCTGGTTTAGTCCCAGTTTAGTCCTGGTTTAGACCTGGTTTAGTCCTGATTTAATCCTCGTTCAAGTCAGAATTAGAACACATGCACGTTAAATATGAAAAAATAAAAGCCACAGTACATAACTTACTCTGAATGGGCTTACACCTCCACAAACCTGACTCATATTTGGCCTGGGAGAGGGATTCGTCCTGTTTCGATGGAAATGCTGTTCCTGTGACTATAATATTACACAGAATGGCATAAAAAGTGTTTTCAGTTTGAGAGAGGAGAGATGTTTTTCATGTTTTTGACAAGGAAACAACATAAATCATAAAATATTGTCATACAGGCCCTTTAAACTGATCTATCTCCACGGAGACGATCAGACAGGGTCCCTTTAATATATTAGTTGACAAAATGAGAACTTTTGTAAATGTGACATCAGCTTTTCCCAAACTGGCTCTGAAGTCCTGACGCTGCGTTCACTTTGAAATCTGAAACTTACCTCACTCTCCTCCTGCTCCCTGCTCCCCCGAACCCCCGCGGAGCAGCTCTTATGCAAACACCACTCCGTCTGCGCCTGTCAGCCAATCCCCTGCTCCGTCTGCCTCCCCGGGCCAATCACAAGCCTCAGGGGGCGGGCTCTGAGTTATAAAAGCCCAGGTGAGCGCAGGTGAGGCAGACACAAGCAGGAGATCTACCATGGCCCTGGCCGGTTCCTCTGGTTCCCCTCCCCAGGCGCTCGCTCACACTCTGACCCAGGACGAGCTGCCCTCCCTGGACCTGGACGCCTCGGACTTCAGCCTGTACAGCCCCCCTCCGACCCCTCAGCAAACGTGGATGCCTCCAGACTGCACAGGTAACTCACTACACTAAAATACAAAGAAATAACACTTTCTTTAGACAATAGAATGTGATTTTTAACATTAAAATATTGTATATAGAATCCCTCAGTCGTCCAGGTAGAATCCACGGCAAAAGGAGAAATTTAATTTGTCGACTGGACAAAAGTTTATTTGGTCGTTTCTCAGCTTGTCCAGACTGCTTCTCAGTTCTGGCTAGAGTGCTGGTGGACACTGCTTAAAGGGATTGTGCGTTTTTTATGTGAATCTGTATGGCGTCCCCTTCAGCAGTGTCGTGCATTAACCCCTGACAGTGTCCTCTGAGCCGAGTTCTGCCCCGGTTCTGGAGCTGACCAAAGTAGTTCCGGCAAGTTATCGGGGACAGTTAATAAAGCTTGTTTTTCTTCTCAAAACAATATTTGTCCAAAAAGTGATATATTTGCGTCACAAAACAGTTGTCCACGAAAAATTCAGCAGTCTAATTCGCTTGGTGCTATTTTCTCTCGAGTCGTATCACTGCGCGCCTATTATTATTGTTATTATTAGCCTGTTCACTTGTAAACAACACCACTTACAAGCGATTCCGACTGCTGAATTTTTCGCGGACAACTGTTTTGTGACACAAATATATCACTTATATAACTTGCTGGACCTACTTTGGTCAGCTACAGCCGGGCAGAACTCGGCTCAGAGGACACTGTCAGGGGTAAGTCAGTGTTAATGCACGACACTGTTGACTTACTTTTTCTTTATTAGTGACCTAACCCAAGAAAAATGTTACTACTTTTGTTCCGGAAGCATTTTGTTTGTAGACCAGTGTCATTCTAAAGTCATTCAGGAAAGGTTCATTTCTGTCCTGTCAATGGGACTTTTTTAGTATTGATATCTGTTCAAATGAGTATCTAGTTTCAGTATTACATTTAGTATTGAATAGTATCAGATTTTTTTATACTCCTATTTAATAAAGAACCTTTAAGTCGTGGTGTTTTTTTTACAATAACATCCCTGATCTGGACTTCTGGTCTCTCCTCCACCTCCCCAGGGCCCACGGCGGTTGGCTGCCCAGAATCAGGCTTCGTTCCCGGGCTTCACCTGTCGTCGCTCCTGCCTCTGTACCAGCAGACGTGGGGGGTCGGGCCGTGGCTAAACATGGCGGCCCCGCACGACGTTCTCCGCCACGTGCGCCCGCCCTACTCGTACTCCGCTCTCATCGCCATGGCGATCCAGTCGGCGCCGGGCCAGAGGCTAACGCTGAGTCAGATCTACGCGTATGTGAGCGAGCGCTTCCCGTTCTACAACCGAGGGAAGGCCGGCTGGCAGAACTCCATCCGCCACAACCTGTCGCTCAATGACTGCTTCCAGAAAGTGCCCCGTGACCCCAGCAACCCTGGTTAGTTTAGCCCCGATGCCCTCCCATCCTTCTTTATCTTCTTCTTTATCGTCTTTTCAGTACTACGGCCCTCGTCTATGGAACTGTTTAGCTTGGCCTTTGATTGAGTTTGGTCGTCTGTTTGCTTGTCTTTCGTTTGTTCTTTTGTTTGTTTGTCCATTTGTTTGTTTGTTTGTTCGTCTGTTCGTCTGTTTGTTTGTTCGTCTGTTCATCTGTTTGTTTGTTCGTCTGTTCGTCTGTTTGTTTGTTCGTCTGTTTGTTTGTCCGTCTGTTTGTCCGTCTGTTTGTTCATCTGTTTGTTTGTTTGTTGGTCTGTTTGTTTGTCTGTTTGTTTGTTCGTCTGTTTGTTTGTTTGTTCGTCTGTGCGTTTGTTTGTTTGTTCATCTGTTTGTTTGTTCGTCTGTTTGTTTGTTTGTTTGTCCGTCCGCCTGTTTGTTTGTTCGTCTCTTTGTTTCTCTGTTTGTTTCTCTGTCTGTTTGTTTGTCTGTCTTTTTTTTTTTTTTTCCTCTGGCAGCACGGTGGCTGAGTGGCTAGCACTCCTGCTTCACAAGAAGGTTCGGGTAGCCCTGGCCTTTCTGTGTGGAGTTTGCATGTTCTCCCCGTGTCTGGGTGGCTTTCCTCCGGGCACTCCGGTTTCCCCCACCAACCCAAACATGCGCCATAGGTCAAATCCTCCAGCTTGGGTCCTGACCAAAGCCTAAACAAACAAAATCATGGGGATGGTCCCCGGGTCAAATGTAGAAACAACTTCTCCTGTGTGAGATCAATAAAAGTCAATCTTCTAATCCTTGACCACTGTAAGGCGCTTTGTGTTACATTTTTGTATGAAAAGCGCTTTATAAATATTGTTTGATTGATTGATTGATTGATTTATCCTTGTGTGTTCTTTTGGCCTCTCGGTTTACGGTACTGATCTCCTATTGGCTTTCTCCACAGGTAAAGGAAACTACTGGACACTGGATCCAAACTGCGAGAAAATGTTTGACAACGGAAACTTCCGCCGCAAACGAAAGAGGAAATCCGACAATGCTACTTCCTGTGACACTAACCCCACTTCCTGCGAGGCCACATCAACTTCCTGTAAGACCAGCACCAAGCGGCACAGACCACAGCTCCCCCCAGTGGCCGCTGTAGACGCTCTTCTCGATGACTCCTCCTCCTCCTCGTGTTTCTCCGCCGCTCCATCTGAACATTCCTCTCCCAGCGCCTCAGACTCCTTCGCCGAGCATTACTACCCCACAATGCCAGAGGCGGGGGTTGGCGGGGCAATTCCCGACGGCTCTCCCAGTGCCGTTGTGCCGTTTAGCTGGAGCATGGATTCATCCGTGTTCTTCCCGTCAAACCTGGACTTGAGCCCCAGCCTCCTGCCGGATCTCCAGGAGGCCGAGCAACTCCAAGCCCAGTGCGAGGCGCTGTTTTCGAGGCACAACAGCGGAGACGCCCCCTTGGACTCCTTCTCGCTCTGGATCTGAGACGTCTCCAGCTGGATACTCCGGTTTAACACATAGACATTTTATATAAATCCACATAACTAACCATTTCAGCTCTATCAGCTCTGGCTCCAATTCACTTTCTATTGAAAAAACATCATCCCTCTATAACTGCTGCTGCCATTTCGCTCTAAAAATGATTGAGTTAACCTACTCCAAATTCACCCCTACAACTGCGACCCTCAATGAGCTTCATTTGACTGGAGCCAAACGCTGTGGGTGACATCACACTCCCGTAGTCCACGTCTATGGTTGAACCTAAGGACAGGCCGAGGACATTTCATTATTCACCTCAGTGTTAAAAAATACCTTTTTATTTATTTCTACTATTTAATGTTTTTACTATTTATTATTTTAATTTATGTAGGTATTGTTCCTAAAACAAGATAATTGATTTTTCATGTAAATATATTTAAAATAAAACAGAAAACTGAACTTGAATTTGTCCAATCATTTTTAAAGTTTAATATTACACTTCTATGGGGTATTAACAGTTAACACATCATTTAGATCACCGTGTTACCTTTTATTTTCAAAATGCTATATTAGTCATCCATCCATGTTCTTCCTCTTATCCGGGGCCGGGTCGTGGGGGCAACAGTCTAAGCAGGGACTCCCAGACTTCCTTCACCCCGGACACTTCCTCCAGCTCCTCCGGGGGGACCCCAAGGCATTCCCAGGCCAGCCGGGAGACATAGTCCCTCCAGTGTGTCCTGGGTCTTCCCCGGGGCCTCCTCCCGGTGGGACGTGACTGGAACACCTCCCGAGGGAGGCGTCCAGGAGGCGTCCGGAACAGATGCCCGAGCCACCTCAGCTGCTCCTCTTCACGTGGAGGAGCAGCGGCTCTATCTCAACCTATCTCTAAGGGAGCGTCCAGCCACTCTGCATAGGAAACTCATTTCGGCCGCTTGTATCCGAGATCTCATCCTTTCGGTCATTACCCAGAGCTCATGACCATAGGTGAGGGGAGGAATGTAGATCGACGGTAAATCGAGAGCTTTGCCTTTTGGCTCAGCTCCCTCTTCACCACAACAGTCTGGAACAGCGACCGCATCACTGCCGATGCTGCACCGATCCGCCTGTCAATCTCACGCTCCATCCTCCCCTCACTCGTGAACAAGACCCCGAGATACTTGAACTCCTCCACTTGAGGCAAGGACTCTCCACCACCCGGAGAGGACAAGACACATTTTTCCGGTCGAGAACCATGGCCTCGGATTTGGAGGAGCTGATCCTCATCCCAGCTGCTTCACACTCGGCTGTGAACCATCCCAGTGCACATTGGAGTTCCCGGTTCGATGAAGCCATCAGGACAACATCATCTGCAAACAGCAGAGATGAGATCCTGTGGTTCCCAAACCGGATCCCCTCCGGCCCCTGACTGACAGGTAAATATGATGTTTTTGTTTTGGCTAATATTGTATTCATGGACTATTGAAGGAGTATAACTTTATTATTACTTTTTATATCCACATTTGATTGTGGGACTTTGAATGATTTGCTTCTGATGATCAATAAAGTGTTGGTTAAACGCCGTTATATGGGGCAACATGTTGTGCTCATAAGTTTGCAGGCTACACCTTTAAGCTGGATTACAATGGTTGACACACGCCGCCTCCTCTTGCACATTCAAATTGTAGAAAATAAAAATGACTACGATGGAGGAGTTAAAAGATGTATTGTGTTTTCTGTTTGTGCAACCACTCTGCCTTGAGTTATAGGGGGGTCTGGAGAGAAAAGGTCATGAGAGGGCATGAGAAGAGACTGATAAGGAATCTACATCTACATTCCTCTCCAGCTTGCCTCCAGAAGGGGGAAGACCACTCCAAGCCACACCTCTCCTCTTGCACATTCATGCATATTCATTTCATGTGTTTTATATACGGATGTCTCTGAGTCAGTGGTTAGGTTTCTGGGGAGATAGCGGCGTGAACTAACCATTGTTTAGGACTCAGAACCTCCAGAGCTCTGCTTAGAAATATTGTATCAGGGAATAAAGCGTTCATTTACTTGAATCGTCCGAATCCTAGTTATCTTTCTGGTATGTATTATTAGCTGATAGAATAGTATAGTGTTGACTTTATTCCATACCCTTACAGTGAACGAACACGCAAAGTTGGCTTACGTGGACAGGAAGTAAGTACAGGAAACAATATGGGATTCTGAAATAGTTTATTTGTGTTAACAGAAAAGCCAACAAAAAAGGAAGATAATGCTTTAACTGGTGACTCCGACGTTGGCTGGAGGGGGGAAGTGGTCAACACTTGGACCGGTGGCTGACGGACACTGCGTACGATCCGGACCAACCCAATAGCGCCTCGCGGTAGACATACCAGATCTACACTCCACGGCTGATGTCAATTTTCCCTTGGGCGCCCACAACTTAAGGTAAGACTATTTTGATTCTCTATTATTTTTTGAGATCAAAGTAAGTCTATTGGCTATTTTTCTAAATTTAGTAAATGTGGGATTATTGACATTGGTTTGAATATTGTCGTTTTGACCTCGTGGATTGTAATAGTGTCGTTTAAATTGCTAAAATCTGTGATATTAAATTAAATTAAATTAAAAGTGAAATAATTGTATATACTTCGTGATAAAGGAAATAGAACTACGCGCTACTCGTTAGGAGTTTTAAAAGGTCTCGGACTCGCGCGGGAGGATCTCCTTGCAACCCGGACGCGGGGAGCGGAATAAAACGTTACTGGTAGAGCGAAGTCAGACTGAGGAGCTGACGTAAAACCTTAAAGGGCTAAGCTAGCTAAGAGCCCGCATTAAAGTAGCAGGTTTAGAAGCCTCTGTTATTAGTTACGCGGAACACGGATTCTGAGCGGGGTAACAGTTAAATAATTACAGTAAGTATATACATAGGTTTAGACGCCTTTTACTACTAGTTACGCGGGACAAGGATCCTGAGCGGGGGTAGTAATAAAATAATTTGGTAAGTAAATCACAGTAACAATTGGATAACATGGCGCAGGGAAAACCTGAAGTACAGACACTGGAAGTTTGGTTGGAGAGAGCATGGACAAAAATGCCTCAATCGGCATGGTGGAAAAAGGGTAAGTTGAGTGATTTAACAGGAAAGTGCAGAAAATTGCTTGAGGATGCACAGAAACCAGCGGAAGGACAGATGCCACTGACCAAATTGATCGGTGACCTTACACCGTTGAATATGGACGCAGTAAATGAGTTAAGTATGATAAGAAGGGACTTGGCAAGTGGACAAATGGATAAACACAAAAAGAGGAACTGAAAAGCAGAAAGAAGGAACTGAAAGAACAGCAACAATGGTTGGGCCC
The DNA here is from genome assembly GCA_036785185.1 of Paratrypauchen microcephalus. NCBI lineage: Eukaryota > Metazoa > Chordata > Actinopteri > Gobiiformes > Gobiidae > Paratrypauchen > Paratrypauchen microcephalus. The sequence goes on along the minus strand of JAVJIX010000076.1, from coordinate 3,165,466 downwards.
TCTGTTTGAAACCTTAACTGGAATGTGGGCCCGCACAAGAATAATCTACCCGACCATGCGGGTAAAAAATAAGAAGTCGGACAGTTCAGAACGCCCTCCGGCGTACACAGAGACAAGCAAGCACCAGGTAAGTAGCCCCACTGCGCCATCTGGCGGCAGTGGATTATATCCACTCTTAGCTCTACATGGACTTATGAATGCAGACATACAACCCTCACAACCACTGACGGAAAAACAAGTTGAAGATGTCCGGGAGCATTTGTTTACACAACTCGATTTACCAAAAGCAGAGAAGAAAAAATTGAGTAAACAAACAGAGGAATTGGCTAAAGCCTTGGCTGGGGCAGACATTGTGGATACGTTAAACAAATTAGCAAAGCAGGTAAGTAAAACACAGGAAGACATGGAAGCAACACTGGAACAACAAGCGCAAGGATTGGAAGAACTGAAGATGAAAATAAAAGAAGAATGTTCACAAGCTACAGCCCCTGCCCTAAAGGATATAACAGACAAATTGGAAGACTTACGCTTGGCTCCAGCACAGCCCGGCGCGAAGCCCAAGGCGACATACAAATCCCAGTGGTCGGATGAGGAGGACAGTGACAGTGCAGGCAAGGATATGTTACTAGAACAAATTAACGCCCTGAACAAATCCATATACGCATCACAAATGACACTTAAGTACTTGCGTAACGAAAAGAAGCACACTACAGATGAAGGGGTTAAAGGTAGTCTAGATACCCAAATGAACGATCTAAATGAAAACATAAAAGCCGAAAGAGACAAAATTGAACAGCTCCGTGCTGCACTGACAGATAGGCCAAAGGGTAAAACACAGTACAATTTCCCACTACTGGCAACAGGCCCAGCAGAAGCTGGGGTAGTGCCACGGGTGTACTAAACCCATGGCAGCCGCAGAATTGATCCTACTAAAAGATAAGTTACCACCACTATCGCAGGGAGGCGCACCATGGTACACAACAATGCGTGCACACACAAGTCATCTCACTCTGGCACTGGCAGATATTAAGCTCCTCATGGTGGAGTGTTCCTCCGCCCACGTAGCTACGTCTATTTTCCGCGATTTGGGTCTCGACGATGAAGATATGGAAGGACCCTTCGCGCCCTTTGCTGATGACATATTGCGTAATTTAATAGAGCGTTATCCAGTAATGACTCCAACGCCTCCAACCTTGACTCCATTCGTCACAGGACAGAGTCCTACCGCCTTTATGGAAGCCTGTATTGAGGCTTACACTAAATCTATGCATGTACATCCGTATAGACAACCACAAACAGTCTGCCTGTTCTTACAGCAGGTAATTGCGGCTTTACCGCAACCCATTCAGACGGCACTTAGGGCTGTACCTGGCTTGACGGGCAATCATGAACTTTTCCTGATCCACTTGAGACACCACGCTGATTTATACAATCAACAAGAGAAAGACAAAACCAGTAAAAATGTATCGCTTCAGGAGGAGTTGCTGAGACTGCAGGTTGCGGATGCCAGGAGTGCGGCCACCAAAACTCGTAAAGATAAACAAGAGGCGGGAACCGCAAAGCAGATGGTAGCCACTACTCCAGTTGCTGAGCCAACACCTGCACCTCATGCACCCACACCAGCCCCAACACCAGTAAACGTCTTATACGTGACACCACAACCCCAGTTTTCTGGAAACAACAACTGGAGAGGACAGAGCAGGGGCAGAGGACGTGGCAGAGGAGGAGGTGGAATGAGAGTGAATTATGGTGGACAGAATGAAGCATGTTATAACTGTGGACAGAATGGACATTTTGCCCGTGAATGCAATACACCCCCTCAAAACCCTCGTCGTGGGGGTTATCAACCTGGATATGGAAGAGGTCGTGGCCAAAACCAAAACAACAATGGACAAGGGCCACACGGACGGCAAGGTCCAGCGCCCTGGGGACCCCAGGGGCTGTACTACGAAGCTGAATTCTGAGGAGGCCCAATGAGTCTTGTCGCCACCCCTGAACCGCTGGTACCCGTGGAGGTGGGTGGTAGTAAGATCAATATGCTCGTCGACACTGGAGCTACACACTCTACGGTCCAAAAGGTTCAGCCTTCTGACCTAGCGACAAGAGCATTAACCTATCGGGACTCATGGGACATTCTAAACCTCTACGGATCACAAAACCAATGACTTTCAAATTGGCTGGTCAAGCAATAACTATGCCGGCTATTCACTCTCCACAAACTCCTGTTAACCTGTTGGGCAGAGACATTTTACAAATGACTGGAGCTACTATACTTTGCCACCCAGAAGGCCTACAGGTCACTTGGCCCAATGGACAAAGTGTTGTTTGTTCTGGCTCGCCTGGATATAGAGCTTATCTTTGCCAACCTGGTGAGGACCTCACTCTAAGATATACTGGGGATTTTTACAACCACAATCCATCGAAAATGAAGGACTTTTCTACAACATGCTCCAATGGAAGCCGTGGTTCTTCTCTCGTTTCCCATTCTCCCCTCCTGCCGATCCTCTACACGTGACCATGTACTATGACCGTCAGGGTGATGATGAGCTATATGAGGACTCATTTCTAGCTATCAAACATCATGACTATTCCATCACTAGTACTTGTATATATGTTCACAAAACTGGCGTGGTGGCTGCAGTTCAATTACCAAGCGAGCTGAAACCTTTCTTTAAAAGAGATGATTTGACAGACCCACATTGCTCATTGTTTTTGGGTCTAGGAACAGAGGCTAGAGAATTAGGGCCTCTAACAAACAAGTTAAACAAAGTTGTTGATTGGGTCCCCACTCCTATACCTGATTTGCTATTCAGCCACTCCACTGAAGCCTACAAAATTATTCTTCCACATGTGACTGACGTGATCAAAATGGACGGAAGAAACTCTAGACAGATCACATGGTAGAGAACTGACAGATCATGACTCGGCTGAGGACATGCTTAATCAATTTCCAGAAGAACTTTGGGCCAAAGACGGCTCTGACATTGGTAAGTGTCTCACTTGTGATCCAGTTGTATTGACCGTGCAGCCAGACAGTCGTGTTTATGTTCCACAGCGTCTTTACAGAAATAAGAACCAATTTAAAGGCGTTGACGAGGCACTCAGAGATCTTTGGAAAGCTGGAGTGTTGGAAATTTCCGACTCAACATGGAACACTCCTTTAAATCCGGTCCCAAAACCAGATGGTTCTTTCCGTCCGGCACATGATTTGCGCAAAGTCAATGATGTGACCACGACACCTCTTCTTCCAGTGCCAGACCCACACAAGTGCCTATCCATCCTGACACCTGACATGACACATTTCTCAGTAATCGATTTAAAACACGCATTCTATTCTATTCCTTTGGCTAAAGAGAGTAGGTATCAGTTTGCATTCACACACTGTGGCGTTAAGTTACAGTATACTGTACTGCCACAAGGACACAGAAATAGCCCAGGTATATTTAATGATTGCCTCCGGAAATGTTTGGCGGACACCCAGGTCCCGGACGGGTCTGTGGTGATTCAATACGTCGATGATATCTTAATTGGCTCTCGATCTGCGACGGACTGCTTGACCACTACATCTAACGTCCTGTCCAAACTCCTGACCCATGGATTCAAAGTGTCTAAATCCAAATTACAGTGTTGTCGCCCTCAGGTCAACTTCTTAGGCAAAATCATCACATCCGGGGCCATTCGCCCCTCACCGAGCCAGCAACAAGCTATCCTTAAGACACCTCGCCCAGAAACAGTCAAAGACCTGCTTTCCTTTTAGGACTAACGAACTACTCTCGTGGACATGTGCCAGACTATACAGGTAAGACTGCTCCTTTGCGAACCATCATTAAAACTGCCGGAGTTCGTGACTTAAATGCCCCTTTGGTTTGGACCCCAGAAGCTGACACCGCTTTCCTTGTTCTGAAACAGAATCTGGCTTCCTGTGCTGATCTGGCTCTCCCAGACTATAGTAAGCCATTCTACCTTGACACAACGTTAACTCCGACATCCGGATATGGGACATTATGGCAGAAAGCACCAACAGGTGACAGACGTATATTATTATACGTCTCCACGCTTTGGATCCGGTAGCTAAGAAGGCCCCCTCCTGTGTTTTATATGCTGATACTTTGACAAAACTGTTGACCAAATGTGCCCATGTAGTTATGGGCCACCCATTGACAATCTACACATGTCACTCTGTGGTGGCATATGTTCAATCTAAAGTTTTTGCCCTGACTCCTCAGCGACAGAGGAAACTTTCAGCAGTTCTAACTGCTCCCAATCTTACTTTTTGCCCCAGACACCCTTTCCAACTCGTCATCTGGTCTGGCTGTTCAGGGCTCCTCCCACAACTGTGAAGCCTATTCTCAAGCTGAGACTCAGATCCGTCCTGATTTATCTGCCTCCGTTATTCCGGACTCTCTTCTCCTTTTCACTGATGGACATTGTCACAGACAGGATGACGGCTCACTACGTGCTGCAGCAGCTGTAGTGCATTTTAAGGACAAAACTGACATCCCTACTGTCTCAATGTGGGGACCTGAACTTGGACGTTCAGCTCAATATGCTGAACTAAAAGCTATTCTTATGGCTCTTGATTTTGCTGGGGATAACCCGTGTACGATTTTTACAGATTCTCAGTTTGTACATGGTGGCATTACCCGTGACTTGCCCACGTGGCGCAGATGTGACTTTCTCACTGCACAAGGACAGCCGATTGCTCACCGTGATCTATGGGAAGAAATTGCCGAAAAACTATTGATCCCTGAGAAATTAGCTGTTGTAAAAGTGCCAGGCCATTCAAAGGCTGGTTCTATGACTGCTTTAGGCAACGCGGCTGCGGATGTAGCTGCTAAAACAGCAGGTGGGTATCAACGCGCTGGACAATATCTTATTTCTCCTACATTAGAGGTCTTTCTTTCAACTGTTCAATCCCTGGCGCAACCAGGGGAAGAACAGTATTGGCTTTCCCAGGGTGCCCTTTGTGACGCCTCTGGTATCTATTTCCAGGGGGATTCCCCTAACATCCCCCACACGCTAAAGTCTCTAGGATTTGATCTACCTGAAGTAGCACATCCGTTCACCCTGAATGAGATACATCATCGACACAGCCAAGAAGACCCAGATTTTTGGGAAAGAGCTAGAGGTGCTGACAGGTACGAGGACAATATTTATAGGGGACCTACAGGTTTGCCGTATGTTTCCCCTAACATTGTTTTCGAACTGCTGACTACACTCCATGGTAAGGCCCATTACAATGCAGGACACATGGCGGAGCTCTTACAACGTGAATGGTACCATCCAAATCCTCTTAAACTATGCCGTGATTTCACGCGCTCATGTATTACATGTGCTACCTACAACCCACAACCGCACAAAAACATTCCAGGTAAGTTACGCTGTGGTCAATTCCCTGGTCAGATAATTCATTGTGATTTCACAGACATGATCACGCCCTGTAAAGGTAAACGATACCTCCTCTCTATCATTGACTCATTCTCGGGTTGGACTCAATTCTACCCGTGCAAATCTGAAACGGCAGCTGTCATCATTCAGGCCTTAGTCACAGACTGGATTCCTAATCATGGTGTACCGACAGAAGTTCACTCGGACAATGGTAAACAGTTTACATCTAGAGATGTTGCTGAGGTTTGTAAGCTGTTGGGCATCACAAAATCTTTCTCCTGCGTGTACCATCCCGGGGAAATGCTATGGTTGAGCCGCTGTCATCGCACTCTCAAACAATTCTTGGCCAAAATGTGCGCGGACGCTAAAACAACTAATTGGTTATCTCAACTTCCAGCGGCAAACATGGCCATGCATAATTTGGTCAACTCTCGAAATGGCTATTCCCCATATGAACTCACACACGGTCGTTGTATGCCAACGGGAAATGCCCCTATTGATCCACAACTCATATTCCACTATTTCCAATACAAGCCTTACTTTGAGACTCTTAGAGGTTTAGTGACTGGCTTAACCACTTTCTCAGATCCAACTCTCATCTCTGATCACACCTCTCATTTACCCTCAAAGGTTTATGTGAAACAAGCTGTTCGTGGATCTTGGGCCTCCCCACGCTACAAGGGCCCCTTTGAAGTCACTCACAGGACATCACACGCCTTTAAAGTTAAAGGCTCAGACAACTGGTTTCATCACTCATTTGCCAAACCTTATTATGGAAGTGGATCTGGAGGCTCCACTGAAGGGGGAGGACAACAGGGACAGGATCAGGGACAGGGCACCTCCTCGTCCACAAACACCACAGTCTGATTATGATTCAGACAGATTACCTGCTTTAACTTTTAAGAGATGGTTTTTAGGTCCTAGTCATTTACCAGGACCATTTTGGAGAGTTCCAATGTGGCTGTGTGTTCTGTCTTTGGTCATCATAATAGTGACAGTCCCATTATTAATGTTCTGGCATGAAACTCCTCTAAAAGATACACAGTTAGTAATGGTGGCCACTAGACGGCACATACAGTCCCGGACACGAGTTGAACAATGGCTCATGGATGGTGTGAAGAATCATTCTGTGTCAGATGTAACCTTGTCTTTTTTTGCAGAGGGACGAGCTTCTAGGAAACGCAGAGCGCTAATCGACTCACATCATGAGGAAGACAATATTTGGGTCAAATTGGCACACTATATAGCTAACATCACAAATGTCACTAAACCATGTTGGGTGTGTTCTCTAAAACCACACCATTCAGGAGAATCTCCCAGCTCATTTCCAGTCCCAATTTCTGCTATAGACTTAGTGTGCTGGTTACGAGTATTTCAATGGTACTTTCGAGGCAGTAGTAAGAATAGGCAAACCGAATACCCATGGTGCACAGTTAATGCCTCATATTCTCAATGGACAACCCCTGTAAATTGGACCAGTAAATCCAATACGACACTCCTTAAAGGACTGTCATTTGCCAGGTACCCCTGGCCAGCGCCTCTAGCCATTCGGCAGAAGTGCTCTATAAAATCCCATCTCTTGGGAAATCAAGAAGCTGAGGTATATCTACGGGTGCCTCCGGAAAATGGTACAATGGTCAGTGATTGGGCACAACCAGGAGATGTATACTTAAACTTTAAGTCGCAATATGCCCCAGGTGGGGGATACCCATTTAATATATCTGCCCTAATACCAAACACTACAGGTGTAAAGTTTGCCTTTTTATTATTACCAGGAGAATGGGGCTACCCCACTCCCCCAGGCATGGTTTGGTTATGTGGAGAAAAGGCTTATTGGTTTTTACAAAAAAACTGGTGTGGAACGTGTACTTTAGCCAGATTGACACCCAGCTCCATTGTAATCTCAGACTCACTAATGAGTGAAGCCCTACAAAAATACGGACATCATAATGTACATCAGCATCATGCCAAACGTAGATCATTCAAACCAGTACAAGCGTATGTCCCCCTTAGCGACTATGGAGGTAGAACACCGTTGTACAAGTACTTTTACAAGAATGATACTTCTACTACTGGTTCTGCAGGTGTTTCTACTACTACTACTACTACTACTACTACCACTGCGACTGCTACTACTTAGTTAAATGATTCTGAGGCGTTTAGAGTTTGGGCTGACAAAAGTATCAGAAATCAGATATTAATCGAAACTAAAACTGTTGAAATTAGACACTCATTTGGGCAGGTATGTTTAAACCTGGTTTAGTTCTTGTTTAGACCTGGTTTAGACGTGGTTTAGACCCAGTGTAGTTCTCGTTTAGACCTGGTTTAGTTCTGGTTTAGACCTGGTTTAGACCCAGTGTAGTTCTTGTTTAGACCTGGTTTAGACGTGGTTTAGTTCTGGTTTAGACCTGGTTTAGATCTGGTTTAGACCTGGTTTAGTCCTTGTTTAGACCTGGTTTAGACCCGGTGTAGTTCTTGTTTAGACCTGGTTTAGTTCTAGTTTAGCCTGGTTTAGACCCAGTGTAATTCTTGTTTAGACGTGGTTTAGTTCTGGTTTAGACCTGGTTTAGTCCTTGTTTAGACCTGGTTTAGACCCAGTGTAGTTCTCGTTTAGACCTGGTTTAGACCTGATTTTGTTCTGGTTTAGACCTGGTTTAGATCTGGTTTAGACCTGGTTTAGTCCTGGTTTAGACCTGGTTTGGATCTGATTTAGACCTAGTTTAAATCTGGTTTAGACCTGGTTTAGTCCTGGTTTAGACCTGGTTTAGACCCAGTGTAGGTCTTGTTTAGACCTGGTTTAGACCTGATTTTGTTCTGGTTTAAACCTGGTTTAGATCTGGTTTAGACCTGGTTTAGTCCTGGTTTAGACCTGGTTTAGACCCAGTGTAGTTCTGGTTTAGACCTGGTTTAGACCCAGTGTAGTTCTTGTTTAGACATGGTTTAGTTCTGGTTTAGACCTGGTTTAGACCCGGTGTAGTTCTGGTTTAGACCTGGTTTAGTTCTGGTTTAGACCTGGTTTAGACCTGGTTTAATCTTGGTTTAGACCTGGTTTAGACCTGATGTAGTTCTGGTTTAGACCTGGTTGAGTCCTGGTTTAGATCTGAGCCAGTGTAGTTCTCGTTTAGAGGTATGGACACTAAAAAAGTCACATTCGCAGGACAAAAATGAACCTTTCCTGAAGCTTTAGAATGGAGCTGTGTCAGGACGAGTATAAGACGAGTAAACGCCCACGGACCACTGTGGAACCTACAGGACCACGGACCACAGGATATAAGGAGTACTGAGTCTATTCCTTGGTCGAATGAAGTCCTGATGAGTTCTTTTATTTGGATCGGAGGGCGTCCAGCACACAGGTCTATGTGGCGCTGAGAGAATCTGACTGGCTGTGGGAGGGCATCTGACAGAAATAGCTGAGATGGTTGTGCTGTTTCTGCTGTTTCTGGTTGAACAGGTAAATCCGAGCCACATGACTCTGGACCCTGTGGTTCCTCTCGGCTCCTGTCCGATCAGCAGCGGCAGGTGAGACGCTCACATTTTACACTTCGTTTTAACTTCTATTTTTTCTGTTTCTTAAAGGTTTTCTTATTATAATTATAGAAAATGAATCAGAAGGAACTTTCATAATTGTACTTTATTGGTAGTATTAGCTGTAGTATTATTATTAGTAGTAGTAGAAATAGGGATGAGACAATCCATGATTCCTGACCTGGTTTAGACCTGGTTTAGTTCTGGTTTAGACCTGGTTTAGTTCTGGTTTAGACCTGGTTTAGACCTGGTTTAGACCCGGTGTAGTTCTGGTTTAGACCTGGTTTAGTCCTGGTTTAGACCTGGTTTAGTTCTGGTTTAGACCTGGTTTAGACCTGGTTTAGACCCGGTGTAGTTCTGGTTTAGACCTGGTTTAGTCCTGGTTTAGACCTGGTTTAGTTCTGGTTTAGACCTGGTTTAGACCCGGTGTAGTTCTGATTTAGACCTGGTTTAGTCCTGGTTTAGACCTGGTTTAGACCCAGTGTAGTTCTCATTTAGACCTGGTTTAGACCTGGTTTAGACCTGGTTTAGACCCGGTGTAGTTCTGGTTTAGACCTGGTTTAGTCCTGGTTTAGACCTGGTATAGACCTGGTTTAGACCCAGTGTAGTTCTCATTTAGACCTGGTTTAGACCTGGTTTAGATCTGGTTTAGACCTGGTTTAGTCCTGGTTTAGACCTGATTTAGACCTGGTTTATATCTGGTTTAGACCTGGTTTAGACCTGGTTTAGTCCTGCTTTAGACCTGGTTTAGACCCAGTGTGGTTCTGGTTTAGACCTGGTTTAGACCTTTTTACACCGGGTTTAGTCCTGGTATAGACCTGGTTTAGTCCTGCTTTAGACCTGGTTTAGACCCAGTGTGGTTCTGGTTTAGACGTGGTTTAGATCTTTTTACACCGGGTTTAGTCCTGGTATAGACCTGGTTTAGACCCGGTGTAGTTCTCATTTAGACCTGGTTTAGACCTGGTTTAGATCTGGTTTAATCCTGGTTTAGACCCGGTGTAGTTCTGGTTTAGACCTGGTTTAGTCCTGGTTTAGACCTGGTATAGACCTGGTTTAGACCCAGTGTAGTTCTCATTTAGACCTGGTTTAGACCTGGTTTAGATCTGGTTTAGACCTGGTTTAGTCCTGGTTTAGACCTGATTTAGACCTGGTTTATATCTGGTTTAGACCTGGTTTAGACCTGGTTTAGTCCTGCTTTAGACCTGGTTTAGACCCAGTGTGGTTCTGGTTTAGACCTGGTTTAGACCTTTTTACACCGGGTTTAGTCCTGGTATAGACCTGGTTTAGTCCTGCTTTAGACCTGGTTTAGACCCAGTGTGGTTCTGGTTTAGACGTGGTTTAGATCTTTTTACACCGGGTTTAGTCCTGGTATAGACCTGGTTTAGACCCGGTGTAGTTCTCATTTAGACCTGGTTTAGACCTGGTTTAGATCTGGTTTAGTCCTGGTTTAGACCTGGTTTAGACCTGGTTTAGACCTGGTTTAGTCCTGGTTTAGTCCTGGTCCAGCCCCTCTGCTCATCTCCTTCCCTCTCGTATTCCTCGTGTGGCCTGTAGGTGGCACCAAAAACACAGGTGAGGATCACGTCTGCTGCTCGTTTAATCAGGTCCAGGTGCTCAGGCCAAACCAGAAATGCAAAGCGCAAACACAGAGACACCGGTGAGCAAATTTACCGGCAAAATTTGTTTTTAAGTATAGTTAAGACCCTTAAGACACAATAGTGTAAAAAATCATCTTTAGACCTGTTTGGAACCTGGTTTAGACTTGGTTTAGTTCTGGTTTAGTCCTGGTTTAGACTTGGTTTAGACTTGGGTTAGTTCTGGTTTAGACTTGGTTTAGTTCTGGTTTAGTCCTGGTTTAGACTTGGTTTAGTTCTGGTTTAGACTTGGTTTAGTTCTGGTTTAGTCCTGGTTGATTTGTGCTGTGGCAGAGTGGTTGCCCTGTCTCCTCTAAATAAATAAAGTGGTTGTGGGTTAGATTCTTGTCTGGTGCAGGTGCAGATGAAGCGCTCAGTCACAGTCCAGCCTCAGTCTGAGGTTTTCATGAGAGACGCCTCCGAGTGGTCCACAGGGCTCTGCCACTGCTGCAGGGACTGTAAAGAGTGTAAGTCCTGTTTCAGTCCAGGTTTAGACCTGTTTTAGTCCAGGTTTAGACCTGTTTTAGTCCAGGTTTAGACCTGTTTTAGTCCAGGTTTAGACCTGTTTTAGTCCTGTTATAGTCTTGTTATAGTCCAGTTTTAGCCCTGTTTTAGTCCTGTTTTAGTCCAGGTTTAGACCTGTTTTAGTTCTGTTTTAGTCCTGTTTTAGTCCTGTTATGCTCTGGGTTTAGCCCTGTTATAGTCCTGTTTTAGACCTGTTTTAGTCCAGGTGTAGACCTGTTATAGTCCTGTTATAGTCCTGTTATACTCTGGGTTTAGTCCTGTTTTAGTCCTGCTTTAGTCCTGTTTTAGTCCAGGTTTAGACCTGTTTTAGTCCTGTTTTAGTCCTGGTCTCTGTCTCTCAGGTTGCAGGTCTTTCTGCTGCTTTCCCTGCATCTCATGTCAAACTGCAAAGCACCAGGGAGCGTGTCTCTGCCTCCCCTTGCTGGACATGTGCAGCTTCATCCACCCCATCGCCATGACGCTCCGGGCCACCACCAGGGAGCGCTACAGCATCCGGGTGAGTCCAGGTCCAGACAAAGTCCAGATGGGGTCTAAACCAGATCCAGACTACACAGAATACAGCAAAACCTGAAGGAGCAGTTAGGACCAAAACAACAGTCTGTACAGTCTGTGGGAGGACCTCAAGGATCAGTCTTCAGGCCTCTGTTGTTTCCTCTTGGATCAATTCTCCATAAACATAAGCTACGTTACCACCAGCTCTGGAACCTCTGGCACCGTTGGAGCGCTTAGGCTGCATCCCATTCCTCTGTCTTACCCTTCATCTTACCCTTCATCTTACCCCTACCCCTTGGATTTGTGCATTCATGTGAGGGCAAGGGGTGTCCCGATTCTAATTTTGATCAAGGGCTCGGGCCACGACCTCGGGCTACATACCCCTTGAAGTCGACCAGACTTGAAACGAAGGGGTACGCCTACAAGCTCAGGCAGGTTTTGGGATCAGGATGGCACCGTCACATCGACCAGCCAAGGAGTCTCATAAATGTATTTTCAGCAGTTGTAATTATCGAATAACAGTTTATCACTTTTATTGAACTGTTGTTGCGGTGTCTGTAGCCAATGTTATCATTTTCATCGAACTTTCATGTATAAACGAGCTAGTTTTTTGTCAAGCTGAGGTACCCGATAATCCTTGACCTGGCAAGGGATGATGACGCAAACGGTAATCGAGTGGCGTCCCATTTCTTAGAGGAACATTCGTACCCCGAGCCCTCTCAGCTCCGTATCGAGGGGCAAGACAAAAACGTAGATAAAGGGGAAGGGGTAAGACAGAGTAATGGGACGCAGCCTTAGGGTTACAGGGTCAGGGATTACTGTATCTCATGTGTTTCTGTCACACCCTAATTTGAGTCATTTGCCGAGTTTGCGTCAGTCATACTCGTCATTAGCTTGACTTTATTTTCATTTTATTTCATTTAAATTTTTTTTATATTTATTTTTAGAAAAACACTAAAATACTCTATTGCTTTAATCTCAAATCAGTTGGCCTCGATGTCTCTGTTCTTTTTAGCAGTTAAATGGTATTAACACGAAAAGTTCCAAGTCAGCTTTATTGTCAAAAACCATATGTACACGTTGCACACACAGGAGGGTTTGGGCTCTTCTGGGCGGATCAAATTTTGAGGCAAATTCGACTCAAACTGGGGAGTGAGTCTCCAGGTCCAGGGGCAGGGGTCTGCTGTGAGACACTGATGTCACACAAATATTACTCATATTTTCTTAATAAATCAAATCTAAATTTGTGCAGTCAGATGATTAAAAAAAAATCTAATTAATTTACAGGATTTGTAACTAATTAATCTAATTAATCGCATTTTAATTGAGAGAGAAAGAGAGGCAACCCACTTTGCGATTGAGTTTGTCAGTGTTTCTGTGGTCGTTTTGCTAATTCGTTTCCCAAATTCTGCGAGCGTGGTTTGGTGGTTTGTTGGTTTGTTGGTTTGTTGGTTTGCTAGTTTGGTGGTTTGTTGGTTTGTTGGTTTTATGGTTTGTTGGTTTGGTGGTTTGGTGGTTTGTTAGTTTGGTGGTTTGTTGGTTTGGTGGTTTTATGGTTTGGTGGTTTGGTGGTTTTATGGTTTGTTAGTTTGGTGGTTTGTTGGTTTGTTAGTTTGGTGGTTTTATGGTTTGTTAGTTTGGTGGTTTGGTGGTTTTATGGTTTGTTGGTTTGGTGGTTTGGTGGTTTGGTGGTTTTATGGTTTGTTAGTTTGGTGGTTTGGTGGTTTTATGGTTTGGTGGTTTGGTGGTTTTATGGTTTGTTGTTTTGGTGGTTTGGTGGTTTTATGGTTTGTTAGTTTGTTGGTTTGGTGGTTTTATGGTTTGTTTGTTAGTTTGTTGGTTTGGTGGTTTTATGGTTTGTTGGTTTTGTGGTTTGTTAGTTTGTTGGTTTGGTAGTTTGTTAGTTTGTTGGTTTGGTGGTTTTATGGTTTGTTGGTTTGGTGGTTTGTTAGTTTGGTGGTTTGTTGGTTTTATGGTTTGTTAGTTTGTTGGTTTGTTGGTTTGTTGGTTTTATGGTTTGGTGGTTTGTTGGTTTTATGGTTTGTTGGTTTTATGGTTTGGTGGTTTGCTAGTTTGGTGGTTTGTTGGTTTGGTGGTTTTATGGTTTGTTAGTTTGTTGGTTTGGTAGTTTGTTGGTTTGATGGTTTGTTGGTTTTGTGGTTTGTTGGTTTTGTAGTTTGTTTGTTTGTTAGTTGTTTGTTTGTTAGTTTGTTGGTTTGGTGGTTTATTGGTTTGTTTGTTAGTTTGGTGGTTTGGTGGTTTGGTGGTTTTATGGTTTGTTGGTTTGGTGGTTTGGTGGTTTTATGGTTTGTTAGTTTGGTGGTTTTATGGTTTGTTAGTTTGGTGGTTTGTTAGTTTGTTGGTTTGGTGGTTTGTTGGTTTGGTGGTTTGTTGGTTTGGTGGTTTTATGGTTTGTTAGTTTGTTGGTTTGTTTGGAACTTTGATGGAACTTGTCTGGACGTGTTTGTCGTTCAAATGATCCGTCAGGCTGGAGCAGCTTCGGTGATTGGAAAATTCTTTTTGGCAAAAGCTCCAAATCACGGCGTTCTTGTTGACCGTCCCGTCTTCGTTCTTTTTATAAAGTTGCCGTTCAAAGGCCGTGGCAGCGATTTGCTCGCCGCACGCCAAATTTAAAATGCGCACACGTTGAATTGCCACTCATAATTGCGTTAATTTTTATAACGCGTTAATTTGCAGTGGAATTAATCTAATTAATGTGTTAAACTGACAGCCCTAATCTAAATTACAGTGAACCCTCGTTTATCGCGGGGGTTAGGTTCCAGAAATAGCCCGCAATCAGTGAAATCCGCGAAGTAGGACAATTTTATATTTTACAATTATTCTACATGTTTTAAGGCTGAAAACGCTTCACCAGACACATTATACACCTTTCTGAGACTGGTATTAACATTTCCTCACATTTTTCTCTTGTTTAAACACTCAAACTTTTGTAGATTTTCATTAAAATATATTAATAGTGGGGGGGGGGCACGTGACACGCGGACACGTGCGCGCGGACACGTGTGTTTGTTTTGGTACCACATATCCATGCCATGTGCGAAAGTCGAGTGGAAAGCGACCTGGATATCATTTTGGGCAAGACTCAAGCCAATGCTAACAGTGCCAAACCGCTAACAGACGCCTCTGAGCACCAGTCCTCACCACAAGACCAGGTAAGACCAATTGCGCTCACAAGAGTTGGTTGCATTTCACCCCGGGTCCAAAATCAGACCGCTATCAATGCGTCGCCAATACTCCACAGCTCTCTAGGACGGGGTCGGGTTCGTCCTCTCGGCGTGACGGGGAAGAGCCACTGTCTCCTCTATGCGCGCGAGTGTCCTCCCCCGCTGCGGCTCCCCCGGCCCGTCCATGTTGATTCTTGGCTCTTCCATGGTCCGGCTCGCACTCTCTTCCATGGCTCGTGCAAGTAAACAAAGGCCACACCTCCTGTCACCCAGGCGCTCTCGTGAAGGAAATCAGAGACTCTGTCCCTACCATCCCTGGTCTAGACCTGGTTTAGTCCTGCTTTAGACCTGGTTTAGTCCTGGTCTAGTCTCTTAGCTAATCAGGGCGCAGGACAGAATGTTACACTGTAAAAAAAAAGTTACACTATAAAAAAAATTGGAAAAAAAAAATAAAAAATTGGAAAAAAAAATCTGCGAAACAGCGAGGCCGCGAACAGTGAACCGCGATACAGCGAGGGTTCACTGTATATCTGAACTCATGTCTTACACTTAAAATGAGCTTTACAGACTCTTGAAGCACTGCACTGTGTCTTTTCATTCAATCAATCAATTTTACTTACCGATGTGTGGCGCTTTTGGCACTGCCAGTCTCCCCTGACCCCTGACCCTGTGTTTTCAGGGGACATTCTGTGTGGACTGCCTCCTGTCCACCTGCTGCTGCCCCTGCGTTTACTGCCAGGTGCAGCGAGAGCTCCAGCACCGACAGTTACCCAGCATGCTCGGCGACCTCGTGCAGACGAAGTGAAGTCATCCCCCTGTGACAAAGTCCACGTCTACAAGATTTTTTTTTTTACTAACAGTGTTTTAATATTAACATCAGTGTTATCTAATGCTACACATAACCTGCTCAGACTTCAGATGCCCTGGAACCTCATGCCCTTAGTGACGGTTCTGCTTTTGTTTGCTTAAAGGAGAATTAACGTTTTTTACAATCTGAGCCTTATTTCGGTAATAAAACAAGTTGTTTTACTCACCCATAGCACTTTGGTGTCATTTGGAGCATTTACGGAGATGTTTTACTTTAGCGATATCCGTAACGTGAGTTCTCAGGGAAAATGTTTGCGGTCTCCAAATAACACAAACTTTAGCACTTTTCAAATCATAGAAGTTCAATGTCTTAGTCTACACTTTCATTTGAGTCAAAAGTGGCCTCTAATCTGAGATTTAGCCATAATTTCGAGTAGATGAGGAGGACAGTGCGCATGTGCTCAGTCACAGCTGTTTTGCAGATAAGAAGACAAAACTTTTCTGTTGTGAGCGACACATGGCAGAAGATTGGGACTTTGAGGCTGAAGAGGACTTATGGAGGACTGAGGACTGAAGAGGAGTATACGGATGAGGAGACAGAATGGATACGGAAAGAATGAAGCGGAGACAGTTTTAGGAGCACCAGAGAACAGCCATCGGTTTCGCATTACTGAGCACATGCGCACTGTCCTCCTCATCTACTCGAAACTATGGATAAATCTCGGATTAGAGGCACTTTTGACTCAAACTAAAGTGTAGACTAAGACATTGAGGAGCTGTAATTTTAAAAGTGATAAAGTTTGTGTTAGTTGACCGCAAACATATGCCCCGAGAACTCACGTTACGGATATCACTAATCTAAAACATCATGACATGACACCAAAGTGCTATGGGTGAGTAAAACAACTTGTTTTATTACCGAAATAAGGCTCAGATTGTAAAAAAAAAAAAGGTTAATTCTCCTTGAAAGCTCCATTGTCCTGCATTTGTCAGGCTTTAAAGCTGCACTGCGTAACATTCCTAGTGAAGGTTCCATCTCCTGCTTGTTTCATTACGTTCTCTGCAATGTTCCACAGTATCGATCTTACATTTATTCAGCTGCATGCATACTTGCGTTCAAACTGTAAGCGGTCTCTCCTCTCCACAGATCTGACCTGTCATTTGGCCTGATGGCGTCGCCTGCTTGTCTCCATGGAGATAAGGCACACCGTGGAACATTGCAGACAAAATAACGTCTCCATGGAGATCAGCAGGTGATGTGAGGCTGTTCTGAAGCGACTTAAAAAGTGGTGACCTGAGAAATGTTTTTCTAGTTTTGTTGTAATATTTGTTTTTCAAAAGTAGAAAATATGAGAAGTTCTTAAATCTCCCGTCCTCCTGTGTCATGTGATCAAAATAAACTGTACTTTAAATGCACCATTGCATCTGTGCACTGGATTCTTAATGATCCCGTCTCGTTTTTTAGTCATAATTTGCTTTATTGTCGAAAAACCATATGTACATGACACATAGTGAATCAAAATTTTGTTTCCCCCTAACCAAGCAGTTTGATAGAGACGGCTAAGGGAGGGACTGCTGCGCATGTGAGCGCCGCCAACTTGGAGATAATAGAGTAGAAAAGATGCAATACAATCAATAATGATGTTCACAAATATGTTACGACAAAAACAATTGGACACGTAAAACACACAGCGTTTTTTTTTCTTTGGTGACAGACTGAAGGGTGGGGAAGGGAGCAGACCAGAAAATTGAAGAAATTGATTGAAAACTGAACTAGAGGCGAACATTTATAATAGACAGAGTAACGTGTGTTTACATAATAACGTGTCAGAGTGTCCTGGCCAAACTGAAGATGTCCTTGATTCATGGTATGCTGTGTAAACATCAGCTGTGAAAGTCCTTGGGAGTGTGTAGGAGTGCAGAGAACCAGACAAAACAAAGAGTCCCATTGATACGAGATTTTCCAAGGGGACAGATTTAATTAAAGGGCATTAATTTAGCATAATCAATACATTTTAGAGACCCAGACGTCCGGGCAATTAGTCAGAACCCTGGTTCTGCCAGACCCCCATCTTCATGTCATCCTGCAGAGTCGCTAGAAACCTCGACAGTCCCTCCTGGCGTACGGCAGTTGCTGCAGACTGCACTGCGCCGTTTCTGCACAGTTCTGTCAGCATGCTCATGATGGTGTCCAGACGTCAAGATGTTTCCTCTGGTAGATGTTCCTCAACCTGTATCACTTTCTGATGTAATCCCTTCAATAAGTCAGCAACAGCTCCACTGTGGTGCGATATTATAGCAGACAGCTTGGGCGGCTCTTTGCTTGCTACCAGCTTTCCAATTTTCCGATACATTTATGGCCTTGATGCATTTTCTTGATGCATTGTTACCATGGCAACTCCAGAACATTCGTTCATTATTATTAAACATTATTTCAAACATACAGGTACAAAACCCCCATCGTGACATCACTGTATCAGACTTGGAAAAAATTGAATATTAAGAGTTCAACGGCATCACGGAGGATAACCGACCACGTGCACACCAATATTCTGCAAAAGCGTTTCAGAAACTTTGGATAAATTAAAGGTCTTGTGCTCATTTGTCACCACGGAGACGATTAGCCAATTAGCCCTGAATTTTCACAATGCTTTTGATATTAACTTTTTTTCAGAAAGTGTATGGGAAAATGGAAAATCCACTTCACTGTTGAGCTCCACTGTAACATTTGAGCTACCGCGTCCCAAATCCCTTCAGTTCACAGTCTAAGAATAATTAAACGTTTTTCATGGTTGTATTTATTTACAAAAACTCATTTAACATATGTTACAGAAATATTTGTTTTCAATAAAAACTCAAGACTAATTTGTTCAAAAAATAAAACGCATTAAAACAAGTCAAATTCAAATAAACTACAGCAAAATATACATTTATAAGAGTCAAGTTTGGACCCGGTTAAGTCCTGGTTCAGACTTGGTTGAGTCGTTGCAATTGGATGTGGTTCCGGGTCACAGGGGCTTGGGCAGGGCCGACACCTCCTCCAGGACCTCGTTGTACTGCTCCTCGTAGTCCTTGTGAGGTTTGATCAGGATCACACAGGTCGGACGCTTCGATCCAGCCGAAGATCCCAAATCCTGGACAGAAACAGACCAGCGTCAAAACTCGAAGTCTAAAACAGTCGGACAAAAAGATCCTGAGACGAAGACGTGATGAATGTGGAGCGGGAGTCAGAACTCTACGTCTGTTTTTAGGGATGGGCCCAGACGGATCATCTGACTTGACACCGATATCCGATATTTGGCTTTTGAAATCCAAGGCTCACAAATGTATCTTTACTTTACAAAATTTTCCGATCACCAAAGCTGCTCCAGCCTGACGGATCATTTAAACGATAAACACGTCCTCACAAGTTCCATCGTTACCGGTGATAGAGCAAACTTCACCAAACCAACAAACCACACTCGCAGAATTTGAGAAACGAATGAGGAAAGCGACCACAGAAAAACTGACAAACTCAATCACAAAGTGGGTTTGTTCGATCACTCACAATTAGTCTGGTTAACACCTGACCATATCACAAGTGAGATATGGGTCTGGAAACTCGCTTCGAAAAATCCCGTAGCGGAGGTGTGGTTAGCGATTGCCAACGGCCGTTTATTGGGCGTTATGAATGTCTATCATTGGGCGTATACGTAAGTCCATAGCCAATCATGTCAGTTGTCAGTTCAAACTACAAGCTTCCGTTTGTCATGTAGTACGCGTCACCGTCTTGCCACGCCTCCCCCGCTCTCTGATTGGGGCCCTAAATCTGGGACTCTCGCTTGGACGAGTTTCCAGGCCGCCTTCCAGTTCGAAACGAACTGAAGCGGCCTGGGAATTCCCAGGCTAACTCACAATCTCTCTCACACACACTTAAAATGCGATTAACTACAAATAAAACTACAACTACAAATTTAAATCCAAACTCAACACCCATCTTTTCAAAATGGCTTACCCCACTTAATCATT
Source organism: Paratrypauchen microcephalus (assembly GCA_036785185.1). NCBI lineage: Eukaryota > Metazoa > Chordata > Actinopteri > Gobiiformes > Gobiidae > Paratrypauchen > Paratrypauchen microcephalus. The sequence continues at coordinate 3,145,902 of JAVJIX010000076.1, read as the reverse complement.
TTCTCCCTGCTGACTGTTTCATTTTACTTTTGCTTTGTCCATTCTCCTTGTTTTATTCTGTATATACTGCCTGTTTTTAACTGTTTAATTGTTTTTATTTGATTGTCTTTGTGTGGTGTCCTTGAGTGTCAAGAAAGGCGCCTTGAAATAAAATGTATTATTACAAATCCTGTAATTAGATTAATATTTTTAATCACCTGACAGCACTAGTATTTATACAGTAAATATTTTTTTATTTTTTTTTGCCTGATGAAGGCCTAGTGCCGAAACACATCCTAATAAATCTCACATTTTGCAAGTAAAACGGAGTGCGGGATTATTTTCCTCTTGTATGTTCTGGCGCTGCTCCATCTCCTCCAACACATCTGTTTTAAGAAATTGATGTACGAAGTTCTCATTTTTGTATTTTTTTTTTTTTATCAGCTATTTGTGCATCTGTCTGCGTTTGTGGATTTCTCAAAGTGTCTCAAAAATACGTTATTGAGCAAATCTGTGAATTTGTGTAACTGATGATCGACAAATGCAAATCACATTTTACAGAATTCAGTTTTACAAATGTATTTGGGGTTTTTTTGCAAATGAAAAGATATTTACAAATACACATCTATTTGTAAAGACCAAAATACAAGTTACAAATATTAAATTTGGATTTGTGGATATCAACACTATATTTGTAGATCTCCCTCTGTGCATTAGTGAATACTGAGACAAAACTAACCCCATATCTAATGCTCTTCTATTGGAATCGAACAGCGATATCGGCCGGTACCGATTGTCAAATATATCGCCCCTCCCACTTTGTTTTATATATATGTAAGTATTTTCACTTAAAGCTGCACAATAATAATAAAAAATGAAGAAATTAATCATCAGTTCACAAAGTCTGCAGATCCCTAAAAAACTCCCCAAAATATCTGTAGTTGAGACCTCCACATGAGTCAGATGCCCTCCCCCATGTGTGAGATGCCTCAGATGCCCTCCCCCGTGTGTCAGATGCCTCAGATGCCCTCCCGTTTCCTCACCAGTTTGGAGGGGATGTAGGCGTAGGGCAGGCTACGGTCCTCACACATCACAGGCAGGTGGCAGTAGACGTCGATGGGCAGAGTGTCCCCGGCCAAAACCACGATCCTAGGGGGGAAAAAACAAAAAACTCTGAATCAGAACTGAACAAGACTAAATCAGGGACTAAACCAGGACTAAAACTGGACTAATCCAGGGTATTTTCAGGAGTCTTACCCTTTTTCTCCTTTGTTGATGAACTTCTGAACTTCTTTGACTCCTCGTCGAATGTGTTTCACTTTAGACGCTGCAACAAAAACAAGTACAAACGGTCACAAACTAAACAGAACCAGGACTGTGCAATTTATAAACTAAACCAACTAAACTAGCGCCAAACATGGGCTTATTTTAGATTTGTAAACGTAAACCTTAAACATTTTAAACCTAATGTCAAAGTGAGTCCAATTACTCATTATTGGCAATGAAATAAAACTATTAGTCTATAAGAATGACACTTTAAAATGATTCAAAATTTTAAAAATTAAGTTTCTGCATTTCAGCTTTGTTTACTCATAAAACACGTGGTCTGGTTCAGTTCTGGCTTTACTTCCGCATTTGTCAAGTTGACAGATTTATAATTGTAAATCAGATTAAACGGAATTATTTGTAGCCTTGTTTTGAATGTGTAAAATCATTATAATGTTACATATTTTAATGACAAACTAGAATATAATATCAAATGTGCGCTTTTCTGAACGGAGTTTTGGGTTTGATCATTAAACCTATGTGGAAAAACATGAACTAAATCTAAATTAAACAAAATAAATGTAAATAAGTGCCCAGTCCCAGTTCGGTGCGATAGAGTGGCGTGTTTCTCACCCTTTTTCACGCATTTGTAGAGCTTTTTGCTGAGTTTTTTGGAGGCCAGGGGCTGCGCGATCGGATTCACGTTGGCGATGAGCTCGTGGTAGCTCCTCTCCTGCGGCGCGGCCTCCTCCTCCGCCTCCGCTGGTCTCTCCGCACTTTTCTCCTTCTTCAACTTCGTCATTCTGGGCGAATGTTTGTACGGAATAAAAGTTTGTAAAGCGCAAAACGGTCCGCAGTTTCGGGAGATGGGCGCACGCTCTGCAGAAGGAGGAAGTCCCACGTGTTTGAGAAGAATGGAACTTCGGAACAGCGGCTCCAGAGGAGAGGAGGAGAACTGCAGCACTGTGCACCAGGTCTAAACCAGGACTAAACCAGGTCTAAACCAGGACTAAACCAGGTCTAAACCAGGTCTAAACTAGGACTAAACCAGGACTAAACCAGGACTAAACCAGAACTAAACCACGTCTACACCAGGTCTAAACTAGGACTAAACCAGGACTAAACCAGGTCTACACCAGGTCTAAACTAGGACTAAACCAGGACTAAACCAGGTCTAAACCAGGTCTAAACTAGGACTAAACCAGGACTAAACCAGGTCTAAACTAGGACTAAACCAGGACTAAACCAGGACTAAACCAGAACTAAACCACGTCTACACCAGATCTAAACTAGGACTAAACCAGGACTAAACCAGGTCTACACCAGGTCTAAACTAGGACTAAACCAGGACTAAACCAGGTCTAAACCAGGTCTAAACTAGGACTAAACCAGGACTAAACCAGGTCTAAACCAGGTCTAAACTAGGACTAAACCAGGACTAAACCAGGACTAAACCAGGTCTACCCCAGGTCTAAACCAGGTCTAAACCAGGTCTAAACCAGGTCTAAACTAGGACTAAACCAGGACTAAACCAAGTCTAAACCAGGTCTAAACCAAGACTAAACCAGGACTAAACCAGGACTAAACCAGGTCTAAACCAGGTCTAAACTAGGACTAAACCAGGACTAAACCAGGTCTAAACCAGGTCTAAACCAAGACTAAACCAGGACTAAACCAGGACTAAACCAGGTCTAAACCAGGTCTACATCATGAATAAACCAGGACTAAACCAGGACTAAACCAGGACTACACCAGGTCTAAACCAGGACTAAACCAGGACTAAACCAGGTCTACACCATGACTAAACCAAGACTAAACCAGGTCTAAACCAGGACTAAACCAGGACTAAACCAAGACTAAACCAGGTCTAAACCAGGTCTACACCATGACTAAACCAAGACTAAACCAGGTCTAAATCAGGTGTAAACCAGGACTAAACCAGGACTACACCAGGTCTAAACCAGATCTAAACCAGGATTAAAACAGGTCTACACCAGGACTAAACCAGGACTAAATCAGTTCTAAACCATGTCTAAACCAGAACTAAACCAGGTCTAAAGCAGGACTAAACCAGGTCTACACCAGGTCTAAAGCAGGACTAAACCAGGTCTAAAGCAGGACTAAACCAGGACTAAACTAGGACTAAATCAGGATTAAACCAGGACTAAACTAGGTCTGAACCAGGTCTAAACCAGGACTAAACCAGGAGTAAACCAGGTCTACACCAGGACTAAATCAGGTCTAAACCAGATCTAAACCAGGACTAAACCAGGTCTAAACCAGGATTAAACAGGTCTAAACTAGGACTAAATCAGGATTAAACCTGAGGGACAGAAACCACAACTAAACCAGGACTAAACCAAAAGTAAAGCAGGGATAAACCAAGAATAAAGAAGGACTAAATTAGGATTAAACAAGGTCTAAAGCATGACTAAACCTGGACTACACCAAATCTAACCCTGGATTGAACCAATTTATTATTTAAAATAATATTATTATAAAATATTATATTTAATATTATTATTTAAAATAGGACCAAACCAGGTCTAAAATAGAATACTTTTTCTCACATTCTTTGGTGTCCCTGCAGCACTGAACAATCTGGACAAATCACACAGACTCTGAAAGTACCAAGAGGGACCCAGATGTTTTAGACCTGCTTTAGTTCAGTTTTTATTATTATTATTATTATTATTATTATTATTATTATTATTATTATTATTATTATTATTATTATTATTATTATTTTGTTTTTGTCAAAGATAAGGTCGACTTTGATATTTCCTACTGTGTCTGCATCTGCTCCATCCTTTAGTGTTTCTGGGTAAAACCTGCACTTGACCCACCATTCAGTGTCTTTTGGGTTATTCCTCTCAGATGTGAGCCTGGTCTACACCAGGACTAAAGCAGGACTAAACCAGGTCTACACCAGGACTAAAGCAGGACTAAACCAGGTCTACACCAGGACTAAAGCAGGACTAAACCAGGTCTAAAGCAGGACTAAACCAGGTCTACACCAGGACTAAACCAGGTCTACACCAGGACTAAACCAGGTCTAAACCAGGACTAAACCAGGTCTACACCAGGACTAAACCAGGTCTACATCAGGACTAAACCAGGTCTACACCAGGACTAAAGCAGGACTAAACCAGGTCTACACCAGGACTAAACCAGGTCTACACCAGGACTAAACCAGGTCTAAACCAGGACTAAACCAGGTCTAAACCAGGTCTACATCAGGACTAAACCAGGTCTACACCAGGACTAAAGCAAGACTAAACGAGGTCTACACCAGGACTACAGAAGGTCTACACCAGGACTAAACCAGGTCTAAACCAGGTCTACACCAGGACTAAACCAGGTCTAAACCAGGACTAAACCAGGTCTAAACCAGGCCTAAACAAGGTCTAAACCAGGTCTACAGCAGGACTAAACCAGAACTAAACCAGGACTAAAGCAGGACTAAATCAGGTCTATACCAGGACTAAAGCAGGTCTACACTAGGCCTAAACCAGGTCTAAACCAGGTTTAAACCAGGACTAAACCAGGTCTAAACCAGGTCTACACCAGGACTAAGCCAGGACTAAACCAGGTCTAAACCAGGTCTAAACCAGGACTAAACCAGGTCTAAACCAGGTCTACACCAGGACTAAAGCAGGTCTAAACCAGGACTAAACCAGGTCCAAACCAGGTCTACACCAGGACTAAACCAGGTCTAAACGAGATCTAAACCTGGATTAAACCAGGACTAAACCAGGTCTAAACCAGGTCTACACCAGGACTAAAGCAGGTCTAAACCAGGACTAAACCAGGTCCAAACCAGGTCTACACCAGGACTAAACCAGGTCTAAACGAGATCTAAACCTGGATTAAACCAGGACTAAACCAGGTCTACACAGGACTAAACCAGGAGTAAACCAGGTCTACATCAGGTCTACACCAGGACTAAACCAGGACTAAACCAGGTGTAAACTCCTCTCTGGTTTGATGATGCCAGATTTGGTCTATTTTTCATGTTTTGGGTTAATTGGGAAACTGGCCCATACCGGCACAGAGGAATGTCTCACAGCTGGTTCCGATCTGGTTTAAGCCTGGTTCAGATCTGGTTTAAGCCTGGTTCAGATCTGGTTTAAGCCTGGTTCAGTCCCTGGTTTAGTTCCCTTATATAACGCTACAGTGGAGTGTTCTGGGTTAAGCTGATCTCATTAACTCTGGTTTATTTTGGTTTGACTTTTGAGCCTAAGAGGGTTACTCTGCAGCGGCATCGCCCGGCTTTGGTCCTGCAGCCGCTTGTACCACTTCACCACGGAAAAATCAGGCGGAAAAAACAAAATTTGCTCCAAATTCAGGAATATTTCAACTTACAAATCACAAATCTTTCCAGGACCAACGATGGACTGCCCAAACTTCTGAAATCTGGCTCAGAACTTTTGCAGAAGCGTGTTGGATCATGGAGACTTGTAAACGGCGGAGGAGCTAAACGAGACTGGAAAATATTCAGAAAAACCACCAACATTTTTGGGAAAATTGGACGCCATTTTGTACAACATTAAAATTAAAAACCTACCTGTAATTTTTATTATAGTTTGCAAACTCTCAAATCACAAAGGACTACCAATTTTTTTTTAAACAAGGCGAAACATTTTTTTTTTACTTTTTTGAATAATTTGAAGAAGAAACTTTATGGAAACGATATAGAGGGATTTGTGCAACATTGAGGAAAACTATTATACTATCTGCAGAGGACAGTCGCAGGATCACAGCGCAAAGCCGTGGAATCCATTTAAACCTGAACTACAGAAACCAGGAGGTGCCAAGTCTCCACACGCCACCAGCAAACACGCAAAAAAAAAAGACTTAAAATTGCAAAGAAACTGGATCAGACCACAGGTAAATCGCACCAAAAACAAAGCATATTTACAGTAACATGGAGTGAAACAAAAATGATTAAGATCCGACTTAAACTTGAGCTAAAAAGATGAACTACCCTGATGAACTAAGAGGAGCTCCATGGAAAAAAAGACCAGAATTCCCCCAAAATATTGGATAATCCCAGAAAAAAAGAACAAATTGGCAGAATTTATTTATTTATTTTTTCTGACTCTGCTAAAGGCTAAGCTAAGTGCTACGCTAATAAAGAAGAATGGACTTTCAATGACAATGCTAACAGGAGCTAGCTGAACCAAAGCTAAACTGCACTGGAATTTTTTATATTTTTATTTCTAAACAAATCACCCACTTTTTGAGAATCTAGTTTATTTAAATCTAGTATTACTTTATGCTTTTAATTAATAATGATAGAAAAAAATAGATAAAAACTACTACTACTATTACTATAGTAACTGTTCTAGTAGTTATTTCTGGGCTACTACTACAACTGCTACAACCACTACTACTATTTTAATTTTAACTAATAAGTACTAATACTGCTACAATAACTTTTACTACTACTTTTACTACTACTGTCCTACTGTACTACTACAACATCTACTAATAGGTACATCCTACAACTACAACAATTTGGCCTACTGCAACTACTACTGCTACTACTATTACTACTATTGCTGCTACTGCTGCTACTACTGCTACTACTGCTACTACTTGGCACTTTGTGTTACAATTTTGTATGAAAAGTGCTTCATAAATAAAGTTTGACGGATTGATTGATACTACTGCTACTACTACTACTACTACTGCTACTACTCCATATTAAAGGAATTCTACTAATGCTACTATAACTTACTTATCCTACTACTACTATTACTTTGACTAATATTGGCACTACTACTATAAGTCTACTACTGATACTACTACTTTTACCTTACTACCTGGGTGGAGCAGAGTACCCGGGTCCATCTGGGCGGCGCGATGGGGAACCACGGCTCTAACCTGGATGAGATCCTGTCGGAGGACATGCATCACTGGTACAACAAGTTCATGAAGGAGAGTCCGTCGGGTCTGATCACGCTGTTCGAGCTCAAGGCCATCCTGGGTCTACAGGGCATGACCCCGGACGCCTCCAGCTACGTCGACCAGGTCTTCTACACCTTCGACATGGACGGGGTCAGTACTACTGCAAATACTACACATACTACTACTGCTACTACTACACCTCCGACATGGACGGGGTCAGTACTACTGCAAATACTACACATACTACTACTACTACTAATGCTACTACTACACCTTCGACATGGACGGGGTCAGTACTACTGCAAATACTACACATACTACTACTACTAATGCTACTACTACACCTTCGACATGGACGGGGTCAGTACTACTGCAAATACTACACATACTACTACTGCTACTACTACACCTTCAACATGGACGGGGTCAGTACTACTGCATATACTACACATACTACTAGTGCTACTACTACTACACCTTCGACATGGACGGGGTCAGTACTACTGCAAATACTACACATACTACTACTACTACTAATGCTACTACTACACCTTCGACATGGACGGGGTCAGTACTACTGCAAATACTACACATACTACTACTACTACTAATGCTACTACTAGACCTTCGACATGGACGGGGTCAGTACTACTGCAAATACTACACATACTACTACTGCTGCTACTACTACACCTTCAACATGGACGGGGTCAGTACTACTGCAAATACTACACATACTACTACTACTACTAATGCTACTACTACACCTTCGACATGGACGGGGTCAGTAATATTGCATATACTACACATACTACTACTGTTACTACTACACCTTCGACATGGACAGGGTCAGTACTACTGCAAATACTACACATACTACTACTACTACTAATGCTACTACTACACCTTCGACATGGACGGGGTCAGTACTACTGCAAATAATACACATACTACTACTGCTACTGCTACTACTACTAATACTGCTACTACTACTAATACTGCTACTATTGCTACTACTACACCTTCGACATGGACGGGGTCAGTACTACTGTAAATACTACACATCCTACTACTGCTACTACTACACCTTTGACATGGACGGGGTCAGTACTACTGCAAATACTACACATACTACTACTGCTACTACTACACCTTTGACATGGACGGGGTCAGTACTACTGCAAATACTACAAATAGTACTACTGCTACTACTGCTACTACTACACCTTTGACATGGATGGGGTCTGTACTACTGCAAATACTACAAATACTACTACTACTGCTACTACTACTACTACTGCTACTACTGCTACTACTGCTAGTACTACACCTTCGACATGGACGGGGTCAGTAGTACTACAAATAGCAAAAGGAGAAATTCAATTTGTCGACTGGACAAACGTTTATTTGGTCGAATCCGTTTCTCAGCTCATCCAAGCTGCTTCTTCAGTTCTGGTCAGACGGTGGTGGACACTGCCGATATCTGCCTGAAGGGGGCGCTAACTACAATGAAATTACTCTGAGACTACCACACCTACTTGTTTACAGTTTGTGTTAGTTAGGTGGGCCTGTTAGATCTGCAGTGGGAGTGGAGTGTGGGTCTTGTTAGCAGAACCATTCAGGACCATAATGGTTGTTAAGTGTCACACTGAAGAAGACGCTCTTATCAATGAGTTGTGGTAAACACCACTGACTGTTATATTCAAGGTGCTACGGTTCTGATCACCTGTATGTGTTGCATGTATATCCACGAGCTCCTCCCCCTTTTTTTTTTTGCGCATGACATGTGATGAATGGATAAGCTGTTGTGTTCAGAATAAAAGTTGTATCAAACAGACACTCCGCTTATGCTTCACCACGTAAAGTTAATCCTGCGCAAGTAAGTGACACCGTAACAGGTTATGGGCCCAGGATTGAAGATGAGCGAGTGTGAAGTTTTACGCGATGTATAACGCGATAACTAGCTAGAAAAAGAAGCTAAAAATTTGGCGGGCAGCATGATGGCTAACAGAGCTACAGGCGTTCCAGCACCGCAACTTTTATTTGACGGGTCCGAAGAGAAATATGACCTCTGGGAAACGCGGTTCCTTGGCTGCTTACATATTCTCAAGCTAAAAGAGACTATTTTACAAGAGCCAGCTGGAGCAAACGAAGAACGGCTAGCCGAGGACAGACGGAGAAATGCTGACTGCTATGCCGAGCTCATAAGGCTAATAGATGATAAAAGCTTGTCGCTGATAAGACACGAAGCTGCTGATGACGGTAGGAAAGCCCTGCGGATACTTAGAGAACACTATTCGGGGAAAAGCAAGCCACGGATTATAAACAGTCGTTAACAAAGCTACACATGGCAGACAACGAGACTGTTACGGACTACTTAATAAGAGCGGAGAACATCATTACAGCATTAAGAGATGCAGGGGAAACCATGAGTGATGGGCTGATCGTAGCTATGGTGCTAGGTGGGCTACCAAACTCGTTCAAGCCGCTAGCCGTCCACGTAACGCAAAATGAGGATAACGTTACGTTTGCAGACTTCAAAAGGGGTCTATGAAGAATCGGAGAAAATGAAAATGACAGAATCGACTACAGACAATGTGATGAAGACGCACACAAGTCAGGGCAGAGGCCATAACAGGCCACGCAGTAACAGAAAAGAAGAAGATGCTGACATTACTTGCTACAAATGTGGAATAAAAGGGCACAGGGCGAGGAAGTGCATCAGAAAAGTGTGGTGTAACTACTGTAAGAACAATACGCATGCAGAATCGCTATGCAAGAAAAAGGGAGGACAAGATGGCTTCAGAAAAGTTGCAGAGAAACAAGACGGCAATCAAGACCACCTCTTCAAGGCCAAATACGTCAAACGTGAGAGACCACCGGATAACGTGAAAATGAAAGGCATCATGGTGGATGCGGGAGCAACTTCCCACATCGTAAACGACATCAAAAAGTTTAAGTGCTTTGATAGCTCGTTCCAGCCAGAGAACCATTCAGTGGAGTTAGCTGACGGAAGCAAGTGGAATAGCACAACAGAGAGGAACAGCGGTGATACAACTTCTAGATAACGCTGGACAAGGACACACAGCGCAGCTACGAGACGCGCTGTACATGCGATCGTACCCACATGACATCTTCTCAGTGGCAAGAACGACAAATGGAGGAGCAACAGTCACCTTCAAAAAGGAGGACAGTCACATGGTCACTAAGGACGGTAGCAGGTTTGATATTCATGAGAATGGAAACTTGTATTACTTACCAACTGTTGAAAACAATGTTGATCAATGCAAAGTGTGTCATGATATGCAAACATGGCATGAAATATTGGGTCATTGTAATTATGAAGATGTGAAAAACTTACAAGGTCTTGTAAAGGGCATGGAGATTAAGGGAGGTACAGTTAGGTCAAATCCGTTATGTGAGGTGTGTACAAAGGGAAAGTTCACTCAGACAAGAAATAGGGAGCCAGATAAAAAGAAGAAGAAGTGAACTTTATTGATCTCACACTGGAGAAACTCTTCTCTACATTTTAACCCATCATATATATATATATATATATATATATATATATATATATATATATATTAGGAGCAGTGGGTGACACATTCCTGCGCCCGGGGACCATCTCCATGATCTTCTTGCTTCGGTTTGGTCAGGACCTAAGCTGGAGGATTTACCTATGGTGCATGTTTTGGGCAAGGCAAGGCAAAGAAAAAGGCAAAGAATCCCCTAGAACTAGTACATACTGACTTAGCTGGTCCTATGCCGACACCAAGCATGGAAGGACACAGATATGTACAGTCTTTCACAGATGACTACTCAGGTACCCTCATTGTATACTTTCTAAAGTCCAAGAGTGATACAGTGCAGGCCACAGAAAGGTTCTTAGCAGACGTAGCGCCTTATGGAGAAATCAAGTGTATCCATTCAGATAACGGCACTGAGTTTACAAGCCGAGACTTCCAATCACTGTTAACAAAAAATAGAATTAGGCATGAGACGTCTGCACCTTATTCTCCCTACCAAAATGGCACTGCTGAACGAGGTTGGCGAACACTCTATGAGATGAGCAGATGTCTACTGATTGATAGCGGGTTACCAGATAAGCTATGGAACTACGCTCTGCAGACCTCATCTTATGTGAGGAACAGGTGCTACAATAGACGCACAAAGAAAACGCCGTACGAGCTATTCACGGGGAAGATACCAGATGTATCTAAATTACAGAAATTCGGATCGATGTGTTTAGCCTACAAGCAAGACAAAGGCAAATTGGATTCTAGATGTGAGCAGGGTATTTTCATAGGCTATGATAAAAACAGCCCAGCCTATCTAGTGTATTATCCAGACACAGAGAGGGTCCAAAAGCAAAGGTTGGTGAAATTCACCATTAAAACAACTAAAGAAAGAGAAACACAGACATCTGAGCCATGCACAGAATATGGGGATGTACACCCTATGGTCGACAACAGTGAGGAGAATGCTTTTGATGAAAATGTTGAAAATGTGCCAAGTCAAGGTGTTCAAAGTGGTGTTACTGAAAGTCTACCTGAAAAGTCTGAATGCACACAGCCAAGTGAAGTTACAGAGACTGTGATCAGGAGGAACCCACCAAGAACTAAAAAGAAACCAGCTCATCTACAGGAATTTGAAACAGAGGATGACAAGGACAAATTACACACATGCATAGACTTTTGTTACAGGGCAGTGTGTGATATACCTCTAACTTACCAAAATGCCATTGCATCAACCAAAGCAATGCAGTGGAGAAATGCCATGGAAGAGGAGATGCGATCTCTAGAGGACAACGAGACTTTCATCCTTACTCAGTTGCCATCAGGCAAAAAGACAGTGGGGGGCAGATGGGTTTACTCACTTAAAACAGACATTGATGGGTCTGACAAATATAAAGCGAGATTCGTAGCAAAAGGCCATAGTCAGAAACCAGGCACAGATTATGAGGAGAAAAGCGCACTTAAGTCACTTTATATTATATGTTGCAATAACTGTTTGTGCAATAGGGCTCGTGCAATAATTACCTGTGCAATAGGAATTGTGCAATAATTGTTCTGTGCAATAGGGCTTGTGCATTATCCATTGTGGACTAGGGCTGGTGCAATATTTTGGCACTTTACATGTATCCTGTGATGAGTTCTGACTGTTATCTGTCTGTACTGTATGTGTGTGTATAACTATGTTTTTAAGCTGCGGGCAGTGAGCCCAAGACAAATTTCCCCTCGGGGACAATAAAGTTTATCTTATCTTATCTTATCTTATCTTAGACCTTCTCACCTACAGCTGATATGACTAGTCTGAGGCCCTGTCCCCACGACAACGTTTTTTGGAGGAAACGGAGAAGTTTGGGTGCGTTTGGGCTTGCCGTCCAGACGGCGCCGGCGTTTTTGGGGGCGAGAACGGAGTTTTTCAAAAACGGCTTCCAGAGTGGAGAAGTCGGAGAACGCCCCCCGTTGCGTTGGAATGTGGGCGACAATGTTTGGGATCGATCGATGGGACACATCCCCTCAACATACAAGCGGTGTGTGACTACAGGTACCGGTTTATGGACGTTACTGTGAAGTGGCCTGGCAGTACGCACGACGCACGGGTGTTTGCCAATGCAAAGCTAAACACGTATTTTAAAACTGGAAAGATCCCATCGCTGGAAAGGCAGATAGTGGACAATGAGGAGCACATACCAATTTGAGTGTGTTGTGTGCTGTAAATAAAGAGAAAGAGCAACCATTTCTTGTCTTTTTTATTAAATGAAAATTTACCTTTTACAAACAGGCACATGCAGGAGTATCACACACAAAAATATATAGCTGCGCGTTGGTGATGGTCCCCGGTTGTATATTCTCGCCGAAAAGCCAACATAATGTCCGAGTATGTTTAACATTCCCGTAGTAAGATCCAAACAAGCATTTTGCCTAAATAACACGACCAAGGTTAACGAGAGTTCTACTTGTTAATGTCTATCTAATAAAACGATAGCAAGTAATGCTAACTATCGATTTATAGGCAAAAACTCTGCTCACGCAGCGCAAATCTTTGTTCTGTGGCGTCTGTCTATGTTAGGGACGGTCAGCATTTTCACATTACCGGAGTGAGTCGCTGCTACATTGCTGGAGCAGGGGGACAAAATATATTCGCTTGTGTTGACGGCCCCTAAAGTACACGTGTTTGCTTGTTTATGAAAGAGAAAGGACTTTCTGCGCATGTGCTCTTTGTAGTCCTGCGTTACTGGTGGCTCTGGCTCTTTCCGGTTTACAGCGCCACTTATCGGTGTGACATATGTACTACATCGTTTTCACTCAGCGCTCCGTGCTCATCTTGACGCGAAGGTTTTCTGATCCAACACGTGTCTGGACGAGACTTTTTTTCACCCCGGGTAAAAAAAAAACAGGAACGTTGTCGTGGGGACAGGGCCTGAGAGTTGTCATGCAAAAGGCAGTGCAAGATAACCTAGTCTTACACCAGATGGATGTTAAGACAGCTTATTTGCATGCTCCAATTGATTGTGAAATTTTCATGGAGCAACCTGAAGGTTATGAGAAAAAGTCAGAAACGGGTGAAAAACTGGTGTGCAAATTACAAAAATCTCTCTACGGTCTAAAACAATCAGGCAGGAATTGGAACGCTATGTTACATACATGTTTAATCGATAATGGTTTTGTACAAAACCCAGCTGACAACTGTGTGTATACGAGAGAGGAGCACAATGAGAAAGTAATCCTAATAATATGGGTTGATGATCTGATCATAGCAGGTAACAATGAGTGTGTTCTGAAAAATGTAAAGAAGATCCTTACTGAAAGATTCAAAATGAAAGACATGGGGAAATTGAGACATTTCTTGGGTATAGATTTTGAACAAACAAATAATGTAGTTAAAATGTCACAGGAGAAATATGTGAGAAAAATACTAGACCGATTTGAGATGCAGGATTGTAAGCCTAGAGAAACTCCATGACAATTATATATTATCTCCAAAACTTGAATGATGCTGATGCTGAGAAAATTAGAGAGGCAAGAAAGTACAGGGAAGCAGTAGGAAGTTTAATTTACTTGTCTACTTGTACCCGACCAGACATAAGTTTTGTGGTCAGTAAACTGTCCCAGCACTTTGCTGAACCAACTGTAGAGCATTGGAACACAGTTATACACGTGTTAAGGTACCTCAAAGGTACAAAAGAACAGGGTCTATATTTCAGAAGGAATGACACAGGAAAACTACTGTAGGTCTTAGAGCCTACAGTGATGCTGACTGGGCATCAGACAAGATGGATAGACGAAGTACATCAGGGTATTGTGTCAGTCTAAATTAAGGAAGCTCTTTGATATCCTGGAAAAAAAGAAAACAACCAACAGTAGCATTATCTACTTGTGAGGCCGAATACATGTCTTTGGCGTCAGCCATACAGGAGTGCATCTACTTAGAACAGTTGCTCAAGGGCATAGACGCATACCAATATGCACAAACGAAAGTGTATGAAGACAACCAAGGTACTATAGCACTAGCTAAAAACCCAGTTCACAGACAGCGATGCAAGCACATTGATATTAAATATCATTTTATTAGAGAAAATGTGAACAATGGAAAGTTTGTTTTGGAATATTGTCCCTCTGAGCAAATGATTGCTGATGTTCTGACAAAGCCAGCTACTAAGCTGAAGTTGAAAAGGTTTACACCATACATGTTTGGCATTTAAGAGTGTAAAGAGTGTTTAATACATTAAGGTAATGAGAAAATCTTTTGTTATTTTGTTTTCATGCAATCTATGAGATAAGAGCGAGTGGGGGTGTTAAGTGTCACACTGAAGAAGACGCTCTTATCAATGAGTTGTGGTAAACACCACTGACTGTTATATTCAAGGTGCTACGGTTCTGATCACCTGTATGTGTTGCATGTATATCCACAAGCTCCTCCCCCTTTTTTGCGCATGACATGTGATGAATGGATAAGCTGTTGTGTTCAGAATAAAAGTTGTATCAAACAGACACTCCGCTTATGCTTCACCATGTAAAGTTAATCCTGCGCAAGTGACACTGTAACAATGGTGTTTTCACACCTCTAGACCTGACCTGCTGCACTATTGTTTTCTTTGTTTTGATTTAGGTTTGAGGATAGAGTTATAGATAGAGACAAATTATGTTTGAGCCCTCCATTTCTGTTCAAGGAAGGATTCTCTTTCTTGACAAAATAGCCTCTTTAACTTTAACTCTGACCAGAACTGAAGAAGCAGCTTGGATGAGCTGAGAAACGGATTCAACCAAATAAACTTTGTCCAGTTGACAAATTGAATTTCTCCTTTTGCCGTGGATTCAACCTGGATGACTGAGAGATTCTTCACACTTCTACAAATATTACAAATACTACTACTGCTACTACTACTAATACTGCTACTACTACACCTTCGACATGGACGGGGTCAGTACTACTGCAAATACTACAAATACTACTACTATTACTGCTACTACTACACCTTCGACATGGACGGGGTCAGACCTACTACAAATTCTACTACTGCTACTACTACTAATACTGCTACTACTGCTACTACACCTTCGACATGGACGGGGTCAGTAGTACTACAAATACTACAGCTGTTATATACCAGTACTACTACTACAACTTTGATATGGACAGAGTCAATACAACTACAAATACTACTACTGCTACTACTACTATTGCTGCTACTACTACTACTGCTACTACTACTACTTCTGCTACTACTACTACTCCTGCTACTGCAACACCTTTGACATGGTCAGTACTACTACAAATACTACAGCTGTTATATACCATTACTACTACAACTTTGACATGGACGGGGTCAATACAACTACAAATACAACAAATACTTTTACTGTTACCATCACTACTACTACTACTACTACACCTTTGACATTGTTAGGGTCAGTACTACTACAAATACAACAAATACTACTACTGTTACCATCACTACTACCACTACTACTACCCCTTCAGCGTGGACGGGGTCAGTAGTAAAGTATATTTGGTTTAGTCCTGTTTCAGTCTTGATTAAGTCCTGATTTAGTCCTGGTTCAGTCTTGATTAAGTCCTGGTTTAGTCCTGGTTTTGTGTCCTTGGTGAACTTGGGGCAGATCCAGGTCTTAATCTCCTCATACACAGTCCTGGTCCGGCCTCGAGTCACTTTCAAACCTTTGCACTGAAGTTAATCTACTTAAAATATGAGCATGTTTAAATAAAGCTGCACTATGCCACTTTTCTGGAGGAGAGCCTGCCAACTACTCGTTTCCACTGCTTTGCCTGAAATGTTCCACAGTACGACATTAAACTAAATGTGTTTATTGTCTCTGTGTTAAACTGTAAGAGGCAATGGACCAAATATGAGCATTATAGAGCTCAGATCAGGGGTGCTCAACCGGGATCTACTTTTGAGGTTGATGGCGTGCCGAGATCTACCCTAACCCTGGTTTAGTCCTGGTTTAGTCCTGGTTTAGTCCTGGTTTAGACCTGGTTTAGTCTTGGTTTAGTCCTGGTTTAGTCCTGGTTTAGACCTGGCTTAGTCTTGGTTTAGTCCCGGTTTAGACCTGGTTTAGTCTTGGTTTAGTCTTGGTTTAGACCTGGTTTACTCTTGGTTTAGTCCTGGTTTAGTCCTGGTTTAGACCTGGTTTAGTCTTGGTTTAGTCCCGGTTTAGACCTGGTTTAGTCTTGGTTTAGACCTGGTTTAGTCCTGGTTTAGACCTGGTTTAGACCTGGTTTAGT
Source organism: Paratrypauchen microcephalus (assembly GCA_036785185.1). Classification (NCBI taxonomy): domain Eukaryota; kingdom Metazoa; phylum Chordata; class Actinopteri; order Gobiiformes; family Gobiidae; genus Paratrypauchen; species Paratrypauchen microcephalus. The sequence goes on along the minus strand of JAVJIX010000076.1, from coordinate 3,128,994 downwards.
CCCGGTTTAGATCCCCGTTTAGTCCCCGGGCCCCTGCTGTCAGCTAATCTGTCCCTTTGATGCAGAAATAATACGATAATATGACTCACTGAACGTATCTGCGAATTTTGCAGAAAGGTGAGGGATTTTCATGCTTGCAGTGAAGCGGCGAAGCACGTAGCAATCTCACCACTTTTGTCTGCGACTTCGCACCAACACGTTCATTTCTACGGACTGCCCCACAAAACGCCGTGACCAAAAACCTCGTCCTTCTCCGTCTCCTCCTTAAAACAAATAAGCTGCAAATGTTTTGGCTCCGGTACGACAGCAACTTTAGGCGACTTCCGTAAATACTGAGCACGCTCGCTGCATGTGACCTCGTCGTGTCGTGTCGTGTGGCATGCGCAAAAAATCGGATTTCACAAAAAAATCGACCCCTGGCGATCGACTCGTAGACCGCGGTCGACCGGTTGGGCACCCTTGGCTCAGATATTACTCAAAGTTGACTCTTGTGAGCTTTAAGAAATATTTCTCCTCAAAAACAGACCTGGAGTTGTGTTTTGTTTCATTTCCACATATTTGAGTAATCCTTATTTTTACTCTGTCTACATCTACAAAGTTCAAAGTCAAGTTCACAGCTACATTTTACTTTTGGTTCAGGGCTTAGTGGAGGTGGATGGGGTTTAAAAAATTACCACATGACATCACAAGGTGAAACAGAGTGTTTCCTGTTGGAGAGAAGAACTAACATAGATCAGAAAATACGTTCTGAGCTTCCAAACTGAACTTGGAGCCAAATCCTGATGTTCTTTTGCAAAGTCATTTCTTTAAACTCCTGTAAGCTCCTGGGCTCTCCAAACCAGGATCTGTCATGTCGCCAAGTTTCACAATTGAAAGTGTCTGGCTCATTTTTTGGGACCCTTCGACTTTGGCTTTCGCACAAACCTCAATGCTGCTCTGCGATTGGTCCACCCACCCAATTAACTTTATAAAACTCACACATTTCTGAGATTAACTTTTTACTTCTCTAACTAAAAGGACAAAATGTATTTACCTGGACTGTAATAAAAATAACGCACAGTCCCTCTTTAGCCTCGTGTCTTTCTATTTCCATGACAACTCACTGGTCTGTTTAAAGGTCACTATGTAACTTTCCTGTAACTTGGTGATGGTGTCAAATGCTTGTGTGCATGGAGATAGATATTATTAAAGCCTTACTGTGGAATATTCCGATTTGGGCTGGGCAATAACATCTCCCTGGAGACAAGCAGGTGGCAGATAAATAGTGCAAACTGTATAAGGAAGTGGACTAAGGGAGTGTGACGTCGCCCATAGTGTTCGATTGCAGTTATGGGGCGAATTTTGAGTTCCATATTTGGTATTTTGAACTCGAGTATCATAGCAATCAAAAATCCATACAGGAAGAAGGTAAGGTTAATCAAAACTCAATTAGTGTTCTTTAGCCAGAGGTCAAAGAGGTCCAAGCAAGAACAAAACCAGGACTAAACCAAGACTAAACCAGGTTCAAACAAGTCACCAAATCACGGCCAAACAAGGACGAAACCAGGACTAAACTGGGTTCCAACAAAGGTAAAACCAGGACAAAACTGGGTTCCAATAAGGGTAAAACCAGTACTAAACTGGGTTCAAACAAGGGCCAAACAAGGGCCAAATCACGGCCAAACCAGAACAAAACCAGGACTAAACTGGGTTCCAACAAGGGCAAAACCAGGACTAAACCAAGGACTACACCAGGAAAAACCAGGGCTAAACTTGGTTTAATCCAGGTGGGTGGTCTGACTATTGGTCATGATCATGTTTGTGTGATGTAAACACTTTTTCAACACCAGTTTGAGGCCTAAGCGAGGACTAAACCAGGACTAAACCAGGACTATACCAGGACTATACCAGGAGTGAATCAGGATTTAACCTGGACTAAACCAGGACCAAAGCCAAGTGGGCTAGCCCCTTCTCAGTAAGGCGGTTGTGGGTCAGATTCTTGTTTCTGAGTGGAGTGTGTTGTTGGAGGTTGTGGGTCTGCGAGTGGAGTGTGTTGTTGGAGGTTGTGGGTCTGTGAGTGGAGTGTGTTGTTAGAGGTTGTGGGTCTCTGCGTGGAGTGTGTTGTTGGAGGTGTGGGTCTGTGAGTGGAGTGTGTTGTTGGAGCTTGTGGGTCTGTGAGTGGAGTGTGTTGTTGCAGGTTGTGGGTCTGTGAGTGGAGTGTGTTGTTGGAGCTTGTGGGTCTGTGAGTGGAGTGTGTTGTTGGAGCTTGTGGGTCTGTGAGTGGAGTGTGTTGTTAGAGGTTGTGGGTCTGTGAGTGGAGTGTGTTGTTGGAGGTTGTGGGTCTGTGAGTGGAGTGTGTTGTTGGAGGTGTGGGTCTGTGAGTGGAGTGTGTTGTTGGAGCTTGTGGGTCTGTGAGTGGAGTGTGTTGTTGGAGGTTGTGGGTCTGTGAGTGGAGTGTGTTGTTGGAGCTTGTGGGTCTGTGAGTGGAGTGTGTTGTTGCAGGTTGTGGGTCTGTGAGTGGAGTGTGTTGTTGGAGGTGGTGGGTCTGTGAGTGGAGTGTGTTGTTGGAGGTTGTGGGTCTGTGAGTGGAGTGTGTTGTTGGAGGTTGTGGGTCTGTGAGTGGAGTGTGTTGTTGGAGGTTGTGGGTCTGTGAGTGGAGTGTGTTGTTGGAGCTTGTGGGTCTGTGAGTGGAGTGTGTTGTTGGAGCTTGTGGGTCTGTGAGTGGAGTGTGTTGTTGGAGGTTGTGGGTCTGTGAGTGGAGTGTGTTGTTGGAGCTTGTGGGTCTGTGAGTGGAGTGTGTTGTTGGAGCTTGTGGGTCTGTGAGTGGAGTGTGTTGTTGGAGGTTGTGGGTCTGTGAGTGGAGTGTGTTGTTGGAGCTTGTGGGTCTGTGAGTGGAGTGTGTTGTTGGAGCTTGTGGGTCTGTGAGTGGAGTGTGTTGTTGGAGGTTGTGGGTCTGTGAGTGGAGTGTGTTGTTGGAGGTTGTGGGTCTGTGAGTGGAGTGTGTTGTTGGAGGTTGTGGGTCTGTGAGTGGAGTGTGTTGTTGGAGGTTGTGGGTCTGTGAGTGGAGTGTGTTGTTGGAGGTTGTGGGTCTGTGAGTGGAGTGTGTTGTTGGAGCTTGTGGGTCTGTGAGTGGAGTGTGTTGTTGGAGGTTGTGGGTCACATTCCTTCTCTTTCTGCAGGACGGGTACATAGATTTTGTGGAGTACATCGCTGCCATCAGTCTGCTGTTGAAGGGGGAGATAAACCAGAAGCTGAAGTGGTATTTTAAACTCTTTGATCAGGACGGGAACGGGAAGATCGACCGCGACGAGCTGGAGACCATCTTCTCTGTGAGTCACATGTTTTTGTTTGTTGGGCTGGGGGTGTTGTACATGTATCTTTTTTCTACATGTATTTTTTTTCTGTTTTCTCTTATTTTACTTATTTTATTATTATGACTTATCTTGTCTGCATGCACTTTTTTTGTTCTAACGTTCTTTGCAATAAACTGCCTTGAGCTAACCTGGGAAATCCCAGGCTGCTTTGCACGATTGTTCCGATCTAAAAGAAAGCCTGGCAACTAGGCTAAGCGAGGGCTCCTGATTTGGGGAGCCAATCAGAGAGCGGGGAGGGGTGGAAATGGTGACACGTACTACGCGACAAACAGAAGCTTGTAGTTTGAACTGACAACTGACATGATTGGCTATGGGCTACGTATACGCCAAATGATAGACATTCGTAATGCCCAATAAACGGCCGTTGGCAATCGTAAACCACACCTCGGCTACGAGATATTTAGTAGGTGGTTCCCAGACCATATATCACTTGTGATATGGTGTGGTGTAAACCAGGCAAGCCTGGAGCTAATGTGGCAAGTGAATTTCTTCTGTGTGAGATCAATAAAGTCTTATCTTATCTTATCTCTGTGATGGAATGTTCAGACGTTACCATAGTGATACAAAGCACACATTAGCAAACACGGCCAAAAAAGTTTTTAGATTGTCTAAAAACTCAAGAAAAAATACAAAATGGATTTAAACAACAAATGTTCAGGAGCCTGTGATCAATACGAGTTTTCAGGGTCCCGTTTAGGAGTTCGATTTTCAACAAAAAGGTGAGAGTGGCTAACTGAAAAACTGTAATTTTATGTGCGAGAGGTTTGTTTAAGAGCACAGATCAGCTCACCTGTTGTATTTCCTTGGTTAGAAGGACACTCGGGCTCTTTCTGACCAGATTGGGTTAAACAGAGCAGTGTTTACAGTTAGCACCACACCCCCATGGAATTTTCATCAGCTGCGAAGTATCAATAACTTTAAATCTGTTTCATATTTTAGATTCAAATTCCTCACAGGAGCTACCCTTTGCTTTGTTGACAACGCTGCAAACTAGGGCTGTCAAATGTAACGAAAATTGATGTTAAAACTAATATCGAACAGACAGTGATTTGGACAAGTGTCGATGCTAAAGAAGTCACATTCACAGGACAGAAATAGACTGTATCAGAACAAGTATAAGAGCTCATAGAGAATGTATATGCCCATGGACCACTGTGGAACCTACCTGGACGGCTTGTGGTATCAGAATCGGGTCTATTCCTTGAAGAATCGAGTCCATTCCTTGAAGAAATATGAGAATTATATTATGCAAAATTAATTCTTGTGACACAAAACAAAACTCCAGGTGTGTTTTTTGATGAGGAAACAACATTAGAACAGATCAGAAAATTGGGTAATATGGGCCCTTTAAGAAAAAGACAGTAATATGAGTTAAAAAATGAATCACATTTCAGAACATTTAGGTGCAGGTCTAAACTACAGGGTTAGCAGATGTTTGTAATGCTTACAAAACTGGAGTGTTTGAGATTTGCTAATTGCGTCCATTCAAATTGTGATTTTTATTAGTGCTGTCAGGCGATTAAAAAAATTAATCTTATTATTTACAGGATTTGTAATTAATTAATCGCACTTTAATTAATTTTTTAGGTGGTTTATTGTGCTCTCCCAGAGTGCAAAAAAGGTGTCAAACGTGCAATTTATAGTGGTACAGTGAAAAGACTGCAGACTTAAAGGGATAGTGCTTTTTTTTTCTTTTTTTTTAATGTTAATCTGCATGGCTTCCCCTTCAACAGTGTCGTGAGATTAACACAGATTTACCCATGACAGCATGATCTGGTCCCGGTTCTCCTCCGGTAATGTAGCTCATGAACGTAGTTCCGGTAAGTTAGCCAGGACAGTTAATAAAACTTGTTTTTCTTCTCAAAACAAAATATTTGTCCGAAAGGTGATATATTTGCGATCCAAACAGTTGTCCACGAAAAATCCAGCAGCGTATTTTCGCATTCGCATATTTCGTCTCGGTTCGTATCACTGCGCGCCTATTACTTATTATTAGCCTGTTAACCTTTAGCGGAAGTGAACGACGGATGCGGTCCGCCGTAAGCGAAAGTTTACAAGTGATCAGGCAATACAGCTAACGTGGGCGCATTGATACAAATCTAGAGAGAAAATATGCGAATGCGAAATACGATGCTGGATTTTTCGTGGACAACTGTTTGGGACGCAAATATATCACCTTTCGGACAAATGTTTTGTTTTGAGAAGAAAAACAAGCTTTATTAACTGTCCTGGCTAACTTACCAGACCTACGTTCACGACCTACATTACCGGAGGAGAACCAGGACCAGATCACGCTGTCATGGGTAAGTCAGTGTTACCGCACGAAACTTTTAGCAGGAAACCCATACAGATTAACATTAAAAAAAATGCACTATCCCTTTAAGTCTTTTAGTCTCTCGTTCGCTCTCTTTCTCTCTGCGCATGTTACCTCCACTGTAACCAAGACAAGTAAGTAAATGATCGGGTTTAGCATGATTTGGATGGGCAAAACTGGTGCTTCTAAGTGTGCACCCTTAGTCTCGGCAGAACACTCTGACGAGGTTATGGCGGAATTGAAAAGGGTTTGGCGTGCGGAGCAGCAGATACGGAAACGGGCGCGTGCGTCTTCATGCGCTCTCCCCGGGGACAACGCTCCATCACATTTTTATAAATAACCTTGCTGTTCAAAGGCCCTGCTCACCAAATTTAAAATGCGCGCGCATTGAATTGCCGCTCATAATTCATTGCTTTAATTTTTATAACGCATTAATTCGTAGCGTAATTAATTAATCTATTTAACGCGCTAAACTGACAGCCCTAATTTTTATATGTTTTCGATGAATTGTGCAGCTCTGTATCAGTCACAGTCAAACACTGAAAAGAAAAGGGGAGTTTTAAGAGCTGACTCAAACTGTCTAAGGTGAAAATCACATCTGAATCAAGAGGACCTTCAACCAATGGTATACAGGACAGGACCAAACCAGGGTCTGAACCAGGACTAAAGAGCGACTAAAGCAGAATCTGAACAAGGACTAAACCAGGACTGAAGCAGGTCTTGTTCAAGACTACAAGTGGACCTGAGCGGTACTGGGCAGGGTGTGGGGAAGTCCAGGATTAGCTGTGAAATTAGCCCTGAGATAATCTGTTGACAGGATCATTCTGTGTCCACTCAGGCCAGAAACCTGGTCCAAACTAGGAATAAACCAGGCTTAACCAGGACAAAACGAGGACTAAACCAGGTCTAAATTTCGTGTGTTTTTCAGGCAATTCAGGACATCACACGAAACAGAAACATAGACCCAGAGGAGATCGTCTCACTCATTTTTGAGAGGATTGACGTCAAAGGAGAAGGTACAGTCCACACCTGGTCAGGAGTACCTCGCTGGTGGATCTTTGTGCATGTTTATTCATGGGTTTCAGAAACTTTCAGTGAAATTATTCATTCGTGATTCGAAGGATTTTGCGGCTCAGAAAATAGAATAATTACAGATCGACCAATATGTGTTTCTTCGTGGCCGATATCAATTGTTTAGAATCCAGAGAAACTGACGTTATTTTTGGTAATTTTACCTAAATTATGTACCTGGAGACAGCTGGCTGGCCAAACAAAATATCGGCCTCTGCTGGAGATTTAAAGGGATATGCCACCCCCAGGTCAAATTTGGGCATCTCCCCACAGTCCAGAGACTAAAATAAGTGGTGGAAAGCGTTTTCCTGCTCACCCAGCCATTGTCCGAGTCTGTGGCCACTGACCGCCGCGGTAACTGGTGCTCCTCCGCCTTAGACTGGAGTCTAACGTCGCCAGAGAAAGATTTCGGCCAAAAGGAATTAATTTGCTCGATGCGTTTCCCAATTACTTTGTGTGTAGTGCGCATTCATATCGAGTGCAAATAAATGTGCAAATCAACACGGAGAGCTTGCCTTGGTCATTTTGGGTGGGAACTATTTTCCAGTGCGTAAGAATACAGGCGTATCACGCACCACGTTGTGCAACAGGGGAACTCCCTTCCCGGTGCGTAACAGGGATTCCCCTGGTAGCGTGCTGCGTGATACGACTGTATTCTTACGCACTGGAAAATAGTTCCCACCCAAAATGACCAAGGCAAGCTCTCCGTGTTGATTTGCACATTTATTTGCACTCGATATGAATGCGCACTACACACAAAGTAATTGGGAAACGCATCGAGCAAATTAATTCCTTTTGGCCGAACTCTTTCTCTGGCGACGTTAGACTCCAGTCTAAGGCGGAGGAGCACCAGTTACCGCGGCGGTCAGTGGCGACAGACTCGGACAATGGCTGGGTGAGCAGGAAAACGCTTTCCACCACTTATTTTAGTCTCTGGACTGTGGGGAGATGCCCAAATTTGACCTGGGGGTGGCATATCCCTTTAAGGCCAATAACCGATACGGTAAAAAGTGCAAATATTGGCCCTATATATTGGTCTCTTTATTTATTGGTTTATTAGGACAGTGTACAATTACATTAAGCACAGTGGCAGAGATGTTTGTACCAGATTGTAGCTCATAGCTAATTTCCATCTGTAGTCCTGGGAAGGGGAGACAACACAACCATACAATATACAAATATACAATAAAATAAATATTTACAAGTTAAAAGTGCAATGTTTAATGTAATGTAATGTAATGTAATGTAATGTAATGTAATGTTGTAGCACTATTGGTTTTGTAATCCGGGGGCCATCAGGTGATATCCACAAGGGTAACACCTGATGCCAAAATACCCATCTGGTATTGTTAGTGTGAGCATGTTTGGTGCTCCAGAATCCCATTTTTGACGGCCCATGAAAAGCTGTAAAAATCAGTCATGTTCTTTAGATTGTCTGGAAGCCCATTCCATTCCTTGACAGCTTTATAGGAAAAGGCAGATTGAGAGACTTGGCAGACTTTCTTGTAGGAACATTGCAGTCGCCTCTAGACACAGACCTTAACACTCTACTTGTGAGTTGAGAGCGAGGCTGGATGTAGGTCTTAAGAGGAGGTGGGGCGGTGTCTTCTTCTTCTTCTTCTTCTTCTTCTTCTTCTTTTTCTTTTCTAATCCTTCAAATCACTTTGGAATCCGAATGCTTGAAACCCACGTGTAAGCATTTTTATAAGTCCAAATTTCTCATAAAAGCACTTTTCTCTGATTTCGATGTAGGTTTAGGGTTGTAGATGTCTTTGTTTCTGCGCTGACTCTCCCTGTGTGTGGTCTTTAGGAGAGCTGACACTGGAGGAGTTCATCGAAGGAGCCAAGGCCCATCCCGATATCATGGACATGCTGAAGAACCTCATGGACCTGACCCCAGTGCTCGTCATCATCATCAACGGGAGGCACTCCTGAGCCAGATGGAAGCAGTGGACCAGTACTGGACCAGGACTAGGCCAGGATTGAACCAGAACTGGACCAGAACTGGACCATGACTGGACTTATCTGTCCAGGCAGTACCACACACTTTGAGAAAACTTTACAACGACGAATGGGTCTGGAACAGTATCCTGTCTCCCTGAGTTCAGAGGGTGTGATTGATAGGCAGATTTACCAATCAGCGAGATTGGTAAATCTCGCAGAAATCAACAAACTCTTATTTATCTCAGGTAAAAACAGTGATGTATTTTGTTGTGAATAATATGAGGATTTTGAAGAGGAGATGTCTTCTGAGTTTGAGAGACACGTGATACAAAACAGTGGCTGTGGTTGGATTGTCTCAAGTTAAGACAGAGATTTTCTCCATTTATTGGCCAATTCCAGACCCTTCAGGATTCAGATATAATGTAGAAGGGACTGGCCGGTCTGGCAAAGACTGCACAAGGACTAAATCAGAACTGAACCAGGACTGAACCAAGACTGGGTAAAAAAACTTGAAACTGAAAGTAAGCAAAAGTGGACCACAACTGGACCAAAGCTGAGACAAAACTGGACCAGAAATTATCAAACCTGGAGCCTTTTCAAATTCAAAATGGTTCAGATTTCTGATAAACAATCGCCATGGTTGTTTTGGTTAGTTTCAGCTTGACTTTTGTCTCAGTCCAAACCGCTACGCTGCCCTGTCCTACCAAACTGGGCTGTGGACTTTAGATTTTCAATTTTTAATTTTGTGAATTTCTTTTGCACCAGACCATCATGATAAATGCAGCTGGTTTGCTGTAGCTGGAGGACTCACATCTGAAATGAATCGTGCACTTTAGATTGTCAAACGATGCTTCATTGTGATTGGTCGGAGAGAGACACTTGGCTAATTCTGGATGAAAGGCGAGATTTGAGTTAAATGAACTGATGGATGAATGTTGACAGACACTGAGTGAATGTATTTTATACCATGAATGGGTGGAAGTGTAAAACTACTCAAGTGAAAGTACTGTTGCCCTTAAGTATTTACCTTAAATAGGTTAAAGAGGGAGTATTTCGCAAATATTTCTATTTCAAATAATTCTACCATGTTATAACTGTGGCGCCTCATCAAAAAAAGAGGTTTTAGATCTGTCCAGGCTAGTGCTGTTAGGCGATTAAAAAAATAATCTAATTAATTACAGGATTTGTAATTAATTAATCTAATTAATCACATTTTAATCTCGTGAGAGAGAGATTGAGAGAGAGAGGCAACCCACTTTCGATTGAGTTTGTAATTTTTTCTGTTGTCGTTTTGCTCATTTGTTTCCCAAATTCTGTAACGTAGTTTTGTTGGTTTGGTGATGTTCGCTCTATCACCGGTAACAATAGAACTTGTCCGGATGTGTTTATTGTTCTAATGATCCGTCAGGCTGGAACAGCTTCGGTGATTGGAAAATTCTTTTTGACAAAATCTCCAAATCACAGTGTACTTGTTGTCCCTTTTTCGTTCTTTTTATAAATAAATTTGCCGTTCAAAGGCCCTGGCAACGATTTGCTCGCTGCACGCCAAATTTAAAATGCGCGCGCATTGAATTGCTGCTCATAATTAATTTATAACGCATTAATTTGCTGTGTAATAAATTAATCCAATTAACACGTTAAACTGACGGCCCTAGTCCAGGCCCCTTTTGAATCCTCCATAAATCTGCAGAGCATGACACAAGACAATCCACTATAACATGACAAACCTGATGCTATGTGCACTCGTTTCATTAGCACGATGCACTTTGTGTTGCAATGTCTGAAGCGGGGGGTGGTTTAGAACGGAGAGCAAAGCAAGCGGAGAATCAAACTTATTTATACGTTGTTTTTGGCGAATTTAGCATTTTCAAAACATAAAAGATAACACGGTGCTCTAAATATGTTATGTGTTCGCAGGTAATACCGTGTAGAAGTGTAATACCCCCTCTTTAAGATAGTCATGTTTAAAAAGTCTTTTATAAAAGTATCTTATTACTACCACTGCTACTACAACAACTCAGAACTACTCAGTTAGTCAGGTCATTTTCATTTATGCACTCTTTGTTTTAACATAACAAGTCACATACTTTTACTCTTTGCAACCGCACAAATAATATCTGTACATTTCTTTAAAGGAAATTAGATTATTTAAAGAAGTGCAGATTGAAATGGCAATTTTGTCCAATTGTTAAAGAGACACAAGGTTGATTTAAAGGTGTAACTGCTCTTGGAGGGTTCACCGTCTGTTTGTTTGGATGGAGATGTTGTGACTTTGTCTGGGATGGTGCGGCGTATGGAGTTGTGATGTGATGTCACTTCCTGGTCCATCAGCTGGTTGAAAACAAAATGTTTACAATTACAATCCCTGATATGGGTTTTTTAATGGGCAATACCGATACCGATTGTTTAGAATTCAGGGAAAAGTCACCCACAGGTGTAATTGCAGTGTAATTAATTAACCTAATTTAAAGGCCTAGTTTAAAGGTATCAAGGGTCTAAGCATTGATCTGTTCAGTTAGTGAGATGTACACACTGATGTTTGATAGATTATTTCACATTTGATACAGTTTGCGGTTAAACTTACATTTTTTTAAAGGAAACTCTTGAAAAAAAAAAAAAAAGAGTCAGTATTACCTCCAAATTTTTAGATTCTGGTTTCTGGTTGGACCCGGAAGTCACATCATCACTTAACAACTCTACAGTACCAACCATATCCATCTCCATGGAAACACACAGGTGACGCCAAACAGGCCAGCTTACAGGTCAGATCTGTGGAGAGGTGATGCCCCTCACAGTAAGAATACAGAAGCAGCGCACCTGATCTGAGCCGAGGTCCTGGTCAGGAGTACCTCGCTGGAGGATTATAGTGTGTGTTTGGGAGAAACCGCCGCACCCTGAAGACACAGGGAGAACATGCAGCTGTACTGTCGACTGGAGCAGTGCATCATGGGAGCTCAATCCTCTTTAGTCCAAAGATCTGTAACTGACCAGATGGACTGGACGTAGCCTCTCTGTGAGAAGGTTGTGGGTTAAAGTCCTGATCTCTCTGAGTGGAGTTTGCATGTTCTCCCTGTGTTACTGTGGCAGAGTGGTTAGCCTGGCTCCTCTCAGTAAGGAGGTTGTGGGTTAGACTCCTAAGTTGCTCCTACTATTGCCACAACTACTGAGAGCACTGTATTCGTACTATGGCAAAGGAAATTCTAATTTATCAACTGGACAAAAATAAACTTTTGTCCAGTTGATAAATTTGAATTTCTGGATTTTGCCTGGACGACTGAGGGATTTTACACACAATATCACTACTACTAGGGATGGGTATTGGCAAAGAAGTTACGATTCAATTCGAATCACGATTCATATGCCACGATGCAATACTATCACGATGCATCATGATACTTGAATTATTGCGATGCATTGCAATATATGCATTGAGGATAACTTAAATATCAGTGGCTGTGTATCTGGGTAGTGTCTTCAATTGATACATAACTCTGAGCAACTCAATTCATAACTAAATTTATTGAATAACAAAAACAAATAAACCAAACCAATAACAAAAAAGTGCATAGGATTTTTTCTAAAACAAAAAATGATGTTCAAACATTTGCCATTTTGGAGGTAGCTACCATCATAACAAACAATACCCTTTCACAAAGAAAAAAGTGCATAGGATTTATAAAAAAAATAAAATAATTTATTTATTAATAATTAATTAATAATAATCGATTTTTGGCATCAAGAATCGATGCAGTAGATTGCGAAAGTTAGTATCGCGATGCATTGTCATGACGATTATTTTGCACACCCCTAACTACTACTATAGGCAGTGAAAGGAAATCGCTTAGCTGCCAGCTCAGCGGCCATTTTGTCTTTGTCAGTGTTAAGAAATCAGGAAGGGGAAACTTACACAGGCTTAATCCTCTTCAATCCAATCACTGTGTCACCAAACGAGAAACCAGGCCAGACCAAGGCTAAACCAGGACTCAACCAGGGCTGAACAGGGCCAAATGCAGGCTAATCCAAGACAGGAATGATTCAGATAAAACTGATCTGAACCAACTACAGCAGAGGGAGGAGAGTGACACAGCAAAGTGCTCTTAATTTGAAAAGCTTCTGCAATAAACTGGATTTAATTTGTTGAAATAGAAAATGTGATTGTAGCTTTGTAGGAGTGGACTAAACCATCCATCCATTTTCTTCCACTTATCCGGGGCTGGGTCGCATGGGCAACAGTCTCCCAGACTTCCTTCACCCCGGACACTTCCTCCAGCTCCTCCAGGGGGACCCCAAGGTGTTCCCAGGCCAGCCGGGAGACATAGTCCCTCCTGGGTCTTCCCCGGGACCTCCTCCCAGTGGGACGTGCCCAGAACACCTCCCGAGGGAGGAGTCCAGGAGGCGTCCGGAACAGATGCCCGAGCCACCTCAGCTGCTCCTCTTCACGTGGAGGAGCAGCGGCTCTACTCTGAGCTCCTCCTGTGTGACTGAGCTCCTCACCCTATCTCTAAGGGAGCGCCCAGCCACTTTGCGGAGGAAACTCATTTCGGCCGCTTGTATCCGCGATCTCGTCCTTTCGGTCATTGCCCAGAGCTCATGACCATAGGTGAGGGGAGGAACGTAGATTGACGGTAAATCGAGAGCTTTGCCTTTCGGCTCAGCTCCCTCTTCACCATAATTCTCCAGTACAGCGACCGCATCACTGCCGACGCTGTCAGGACTAGTCCAGGTCTGCACCAAAACTTAAAGACGGAGTATTGTGCAAAATCATGTCTTTTATGTCATCCATGCATATTTGAGTATTTAACGATCTCTCCTGGGCTCTTTTCAAACTCTCCCTAGGTTTAGGAGGGTTAAGATACTGTGCAAGGCTCCGCCCACCCATGCTCCCACATCAAAACAATAAAAGCTGGTGATTAATCTGTTAAACCCCATAGAAGTCTAATACCCTCTTCGTAAAGGTCTACTCTGTAACTTTTCTCTTAGAGGGTAATGTGTCTCCATGGAGATGTTACTGTTTTTCTTGGAATATGAGTGCTCCTGCTCCTGTTTGTCCAAAATCCTTCTATACCAATGAGAGAAATCAGTTTTGTCTTGTGTCTGTTAGTTTTCATATTTCACAATAATTTAACTGTGGCGCATTGGTGGATTATTTATGAAAATCAAACTCTTGTCTGTGTTGCCTTATCAATAAAGTTGTTAAAACGTGTTTTTTTACAGGATTATTCAAGAAGAAATTAATCAGGACTGAACCAGGACTATACCAAGACTATACCAGGACTAAACCAGGACTAACTCAGGACTGAACCAGGACTGAACCAAGACAATACCAGGACTGAACCAGGACTATACCAAGACTATACCAGGACTAAACCAGGACTAACTCAGGACTGAACCAGGACTGACCCAGGACTGAACCAGGACAATACCAGGACTGAACCAGGACTATACCAGGATTAACTCAGGACTAACTCAGGACAAACTCAGGACTGAACCAGGAATAAACCAGAACTAAACCAGGACTAACTCAGGACTGAACCAGGAATAAACCAGAACTAAACCAGGACTGAACCAGGACCAAGGAGATTGTTACTGAGTTCCGGAGAGACCCCACCCAGCACCCCCCACATCAGGGTGCTGGGTGGGTGGGGAAATAGAGGCGCTCAGAAGTGCCTCTATTTCCTCCGTAAACTGAGGAGAGCTGGAGCACCCCCCCCCCCCCCCCATCATGACCACCTTCTACCGTCGCACCATCGACAGCGTTCTGACCAGCTGCATCACTGTGTGGTACGGGAGCTGCACTGAACAGAACAGAACAGGAAAGCCCTGCAGCGCATAGTGAATGCAGCTGGGAGGATCGCTGGTGTCTCTCTCCCCTCCCTCCTAGACATTTTTAACACCTGCCTCACCCGCAGAGTGTCCGGCATTGTGGGTGACCCGGGCCACCCCTCACACAGCCTCTTCAGCCTCCTGCCCTCAAGGAGAAGGTACCAGAGTCTCCAGGCCAACTCCACCAGACTGTCAAACAGCTTCATCCACCAGACTGTCAAACAGCTTCATCCACCAGACTGTCAAACAGCTTCATCCACCAGGCTGTCAGGAGGCTAAACTCTCACCTTACCCGTCTCCCACCCCCCAGCCCCCATATTGGCATAACCTGTATTCCATAAAAAGGCATATCACTCAAGACACTTTAAAATCTGCCGCTAAGGACAACTGTTGCACTGTTGCACATTCACTACTGGAATTTTACTACTGTTGTACTGTTGTTTACTACTGTTATTGCATTGGAATTACTACTGTTGCACATTTATTCTCTCACTGCTGCATCTTCCATTGCACATTTTGATGCACACTGCACATTTTTGGACATCTGTAAATAGGTATTTATTTATTCTGTTGCACTGCTTTCAGATTTTAGATATTAGATTTTACTTTTTAGATTTTTGTCTTAGATAGTTTTTGTTTTGGCTCAATGTTGTATTTTGTACACTGTCTTCTTGCACTACTTGGCCAGAGAAAAACAAAATTTTGATTCACTGTTGAACACATATGGCAGAATTGACAATAATAAGATCTTTGATAAATATACCAGAACTAACCAAGAAATAAACCAGGACTGAACCAGGACTATACCAGGACTAAACCAGGACTATACCACGACTAACTCAGGACTGAACCAGGAATAAACCAGAACTAACATAATCACAGATCAGAAAATAGAATAACATGGCCCCCTTTACTCCATTTTATATGTTTTTCTCTTTTTTTTCTAATCTTAAATTTTTGGCGGTTATCGCTATGTGTGCATTGCGTCACCATGGTAACTGTTGCACATTCCGCCATACACATGCATCCAGAGCACCCCGGGCGTGATGTCACTGCGGCGTCTGCATGTTGAGCGGCTCCTTCGCTTGTTTCTGTGAGAACCTGGCAACCCAGGAGCAGCATGGCGGCGGTCCGGAGCCTGCGAGTGTCCCTCCCGTCCCGCAGCGGCTCCGAGCGCTCCGACTCGGACTCGGACTCGGACCGGGACCCGCGCGAAGCCGAGCCCATGGAGGTGGAGGAGGGCGAGCTGGAGCCGGAGCCGGGGCCGGGGCCGGGGCCGGGGCTGGGGCTGGGGCCTGGCTGCGGGCCGGAGGACGTGTCGGTGAAGCGGTCTCTGAAGGAGCTGTTGCCGGTGAGTAGGCCGCGCAGACCGGGGACTCGCGTACGGAGCGGCCCGGGGAGGACGCATCAGGGGCCCGCAACAGAGGCCCACACCGCGGCCCGGGCTGGGGACTCGATGAACCGCCTCTTTTTCACGTCTCTAATTAAAAAAGAACAAATGATCCGGTTCAGTTTATAAAAGCAAGACTCTAGAGTACTTAAGAGGCATTTTGGACAATTCTGCATAAAAATGTAGCTTATCATTTTTTAAAAGTCGGACGCGGTTAATCTGTTGCAATGTAACGCACTGGCTCCCCTATGTTATGAAGTTGTTTAATCATGTCAATATTTAATACATTATTTATTATTGGTAGGCCGTTTTATAATAATAATAATAATACTGATGATGATGTTCTTGTTCCCCCACAACAAAGTGCATACCTTCTGCTGAATATTTATAATAATTAATGATTGAAAAGTAAAGGAAATGCATATTAAAGTAGCTGAGTTTCATTTTGTACTTGTAGTTGTCTAAAATGGAGGGCACTGTCATTAACTTATGCATGTGTCCGTTAAAAGCTGCACTATGCAACTTTACTGCTTGTCTCTAATATGATATTATGTTATTGATTTGCCTGGAGTTTTGCACAGTAAATGTTCAGATGACATCACCACATTCTATAGTCCAATATTATTTAATACAAATGCGGACAGCACGGTCTTGGCTCTAGTCGATAATAGAAATGATCAAGTTCCATATTTTGGAATTTATCGCATTCGTCACATTCTAGAACCTGAAAACCGCCATTATTATTGAGCATATCTCCATGGAAACAAACCAGTAATGTGTCTGGGCCATGTTACAGGTCAGATCTGTGGAGAATGGAAGATTTTCAGGGGATTAATGAGCAAATAACACCTGTATTCCAATAAATGCAGGACAGTTTAATTCTATTCTGTGAAACAAACAAACCAAAGCAATAACATTTCTAGAGTGACAAACCCATGGCAGTTTCCCCACCAGAAAAGTTACCTACTGCCGTTTTAAACCTAGGCCCCTCCCTTTTCCTTTTTCAGAAACGGTTTGAATATAAATGTGTCTGTGGTTTCTCCTGCACGTTCAGTTGCAAAATCACACAAATTATTCACATTTTGAATTCCCGTTTGTTTGTTGTTCAGGACACGAGTCGGAGATACGAAAACAAGGCCGGAGCGTTCATCACCGGGATCGACGTCAACTCAAAGGTGTGTTTTGGTTAGTGTTGTCACAGAGATTTCAAACTTTAATTCGATTCTGAGTTGAGCTAAACGATTTTAAGAAAAAAAATTATTGCAAATTTTCTGGCAGATATTGCAATTTCAATTTCATCCAGTTTTTTTTCAAATGAAGTTTCAGTGCACATGAACATTTGCAAACATCACACACATGAACATTTGCAAACATCACAGAAACTTGCATCATACCATTCAAACACTAAATTCCAATAAACTGTAACGCAAGAATGAAAACTAAAGTCAATAATTTATTTCCAATGTAATTCTGTTTATTAAAGATCCCATGACATGGTACTTCTTGATGCTTTTATATGGCTCCTTAATGGTTCCCTAATACTGTAAATGAATCCTTCTTCAAAATCAACACTCAGTGCATGAGAAACAGAGATAAGATGAGAAAGAGTATTTTTTTCTCTCTCTGGAACACTCCATAATGGGCGTTGTTGCTTGAATGCAAATGAGGAGAAAAGAGCTGGCCAATAGTAGAGGGTGGGGGCATGGCCAAATGCTCCGCTCTCTGCTGTAGCCCTCAGCTGATCCATTTCCTTGTTTTTGCACGGAGGGAGAGATTTGAAGCGTTCCATTGAAAAATAAACACATTTCCACAGAAAATAAAATTAAACCACTGCTGTTCAAAGGTCCAGAGGCTCAGATAAAGGACTTCCGAGCCTAGAAACACTCGGACGTGCCTCCAGGCAAATAAAAAACCGCATTTCGCATTGCCTAGCGCATTCGCAGTCCAAACTCTCTGGGCGTGATTTACAGAGACGCTGAGTACAGACAGACGGGGGTGGAACTGCATTTGCATTTCTTTTTTCGATCTGACGTCAATAAGGTGCCTTGTTCAAAATCGCCCGTTTGAGCTCAGATTTTTTCTAATGCAGAAAAGGATCGCAAATGCTCAGTTTAGACATTTCACAACTTTTAACCATGGGGGGGGCCCTAAACAGGGTAGGGGAGCTCACATTAACGTTCAAAAACCTCAGAAAGTGAAAATTTCATGCCATGGGACCTTTAAAAAGAAACATGCTGTACACAGGCTACACTGAGCGCTCGAGCGACCGCAGTTATTCCACCTGAAGAACTAAAAGAGCATCTGTGTCTGAAGTAGAGCAAAAAAGTATTAAAGGGATAGTGCGTTTATTTATTTATTTATTTTTTTTAATGTTAATCTGTATGGGTTTCTTTCTAAAAGTTACATGTGTTGACACCGGCTTACCTCTGACACTCTCAGTTGATCCCGGTTCTGCTCGCTTTCTGGAGCCCACGTAAGTAGGTCCGGTAACTTCGCTGGAACATGAAATAAAGCTTGTTTTTCTCAAAACAAAACATTTGTCCGAAAGGTGATATATTTGCGTCCCAAACAGTTGTCCACGAAACATCCAGCAGCGTAGATTGCGTTCGTGTATTGTGTCTGTCGATTCGTATCACTGCGCGCATATTAGCTGTATTAGCCTGTTCACTTGTAAACTTCCCCTTACGGCGGACCACATCTGCCGTACACTTCTGCTAAAGGTTAACAGGCTAATACAGCTAATATGCGCGCAGTGATACGAATCGACAGACACAATACACGAACGCAATCTACGCTGCTGGATGTTTCGTGGACAACTGTTTGGGACGCAAATATATCACCTTTCGGACAAATGTTTTGTTTTGAGAAAAACAAGCTTTATTTCATGTTCCAGCGAAGTTACCGGACCTACTTACGTGGGCTCCAGAAAGCGAGCAGAACCAGGATCAACTGAGAGTGTCAGAGGTAAGCCGGTGTCAACACATGGAACTTTTAGAAGGAAACCCATACAGATTAACATACATTAAAAAAACAAAACAAAAACGCCCTATCCCTTTTAAAGTGGTGCAAGGTCAGTCTTTTATGGTTCAAGGAGCTTGATTGTTGTATTTTATAACAAACGTATAAAATACAATGAACTTAAACTTAACATAGCGATGCTAAATATAGTGATGCTAATCGCGGTAGCCTTTCTATAGCGTTTGTAATGTAAACTAGCCTTATGCTAGCAGTTTGTCAGCTAACAACAGAGGGGAAGCATATACCTCTTATCCATCGTGCGGAGGAGACTTTTAAACGACTCTTTGGTCACCGTGTTTACACCATTTCCTTGGCGATGTCGTGTGTTACGGCAGTCGTTATCTCCTGGTGTCGTCGGCTGCTTCTGTCATACGGAGTTACACTGGCAAAAGAAGCTGGAATTATCTGTTTGGCCCGAGTATCACTTTTACTAGACGTTTCACCGGACTTTCTCGCCAAGTGGTGAGCTTTTAAGTGAATGGTCAAGTAAATTGGTTGTGTTTCCACTGGATGTGGCGCCTTTAGCGCGACATGTTTAGCGCAGCACCTGTTTCTGATGTTCGTCTGCAGCCTCAAACCCAAAATACTGCCAAATGACCGACGTGTTTTTCTTTGGGTTCGAAACCCCTGACTCCACTTCTGGTCCCGCTGAAGCCATTTCTGAAATAGATGACCAGCTTCACTGATTGAAGTTGAGAACACTTGACCTGATTAGTGGGTTTAGCAGGGAGGCGGGGCAGGCGGCATACATGTAAAATAGTTGATGAAACAAAACCTGGGTCAGTTAGGAGCACTGCAAAAAACTTTAACGATCTTTAACGATTTAAGCGACTTTAACGATCCCAAAATCGCGTTGTCTGAGATCGCGATTTTCGATCTAAAACGATAGATCATTCAGCCCTAATTCTGAGGAATAGACTCGATATTCAGTACTGATTCCGATACCACATTGAAAACTCTTTTTTTAGACAATACAAAATGATTTTCAATAGTTATGTGAGAAAAAAACACAAATGAACACAGTGAAGAACCACAGCAAAACACGTATTTAAATTTCATTTGTAAGCGGAGACAGACACCAACAGTGGTCAGTCACCTTCTCCACTGGGCTGATCCGTCTTGTCTCTTATTGATACACAAATGGGTGTACACAAATATGCAAACTTTAAATGATAAAACAACGTGACTTCTTTCCCAGGAACTCGTAACCTTGGCATATAGTGTTGCAGTTTACAACGTAACTCCTTTCCCCGAAACTCATAACCTTGAGACATAACATTGCAATTTACGTTGGTACAAACATGAATTTCTGTCCTGTGAATGTGAGTTTTTTATTATCTGTTTCTTGTTTCGATACTGCTTTGGTTTTGACAACCCTAGTCCCAATTCAGGGCTTAGTTTACTCCTAAATTCTGTCTTGGTTTAGTTTAAATTCTGGGCTTGTGGTTTCAGGAGGCCATTGAGAAGAAGGAGAAGAGAGCACAACGTTTTCATTTCCAGGCCGAGGAGAGCGCCCCACAGAGGAACGTTTGCCTCGACAAGGACAGCATCAAGAAAGGTACGAAGGAGACTGGGTTAGTCCCTGGTTCGGTCCCTGGTTCGGTCCCTGGTTCAGGTCCTGGTTCAGTCCTGGTTCAGGTCCTTGGTTCAGGTCCTGGTTCAGGTCCTGGTTCAGTCCTGGTTCAGGCCCTGGTTCAGGTCCCTGGTTCAGGTCCCTGATTCAGGTCCTTGGTTCAGGTCCTTGGTTCAGGTCCTTGGTTCAGTCCCTGGTTCAGGCCCTGGTTCAGTCCCTGGTTCAGTCCCTGGTTCAGTCCCTGGTTCAGTCCCTGGTTCAGTCCCTGGTTCAGGTCCCTGGTTCAGGTCCCTGGTTCAGGTCCCTGGTTCAGGTCCTGGTTCAGTCCTGGTTCAGGCCCTGGTTCAGTCCCTGGTTCAGGCCCTGGTTCAGGCCCTGGTTCAGGTCCCTGGTTCAGGCCCTGGTTCAGTCCCTGGTTCAGGCCCTGGTTCAGGTCCCTGGTTCAGGTCCCTGGTTCAGGTCCCTGGTTCAGTCCCTGGTTCAGTCCTGGTCTTGTCTTGCAGCGATCCCTCGCGTGCGGCTGGAGGCGGTGCATATGTGTGGGGTGGATGACATGAGTACCCAGGACGTGTTCGGGTACTTCAGAGAGTACCCGCCCGCCCACATCGAGTGGATCGACGACACCTCGTGTGCGTAACCTCATTTTATTATTATTTAAATTGCACTGCTTTGTATGAAGATCTTTACTCAAGTGAGACTTTAATCTGAGTTTGTTTTAACACAATCTGACCATAGATGAGCTGAAACTACAATAGGTGAGCTGATTTGTTTTGAATTTCCTTCAGGATCAATAAAGTATCCAAACAAGTTCCTCCCAAATAAAAATTAAGCACAAACTAGCTCGCATTAGCCAACAGTTTTTCAGTTGGTCTCTCGCTTTTTTGTTGAAAATCACTTCAACAGGACCATGGACGTTTGTATTGATCACAGGCTGCAGAAAATGCATTGTTTAAATCCGTAGACGTAGAGGTAGAGCACCCCCAGTGTGATGTCCCTGCAGAGTACCACGACAGTGATAAAAACAATAGAACAGAATGTAGTTTTCAACATAAAATTGTATTTCTTTAATATTATTATAATTTGGTTTATACTAGTTCTGATAAAAATTAAGACCCTTGTAAATGTATTAATGAAAAGGCAAATTCTGTCCTGTTAATGTATTTTGAACGAATATTTCTGAAGGATGGGTCAAATGCAGGTTTAACCAAGACACACTGAAGAATGGGTCAAATGCAGGATTAACCCAGAGATGCTTAAAGATGGGTCAAAATCAGGTTTAACTCAGGTGCTGAAGGATGGGTCAAATGCAGGTTTAACCCAGAGGTGCTGAAGGACAGGTCAAAAACAGGTTTAACCCAGAGGCACTGAAGGATGGGTCAAATGCAGATTTAACCCAGACACACTGAAGGATAGGTTAAATGCAGTTTTAACCCAGAGAGATAGGATGGGTCAAATGCAGGTTTAACCCAGAGGCACTGAAGGATGGGTCAAATGCAGATTTAACCCAGAGAGAGAGGATGGGTCAAATGCAGATTTAACCCAGAGAGATAGAAGGATGGGTCAAATACTGGAATTACTACTGGAATTTTTAGTACTGTTGTTTACTCCTGTTATTGATTTTTACCCCCGTTGCACTGCTGTTTACTACTGTTATTGCACATTTACTACTGGAATTTTTAGTACTGTTGTTTACTCCTGTTGCACTAGAATTACTACTGTTGCACACTTATTTTTATTTATCTTAACTCCAATGCACATTCTACTGCACATGACCAATTCACTGCTGTATCTTCCATTGCACATTTTGATGCACACTGCACACTTTGGAAATCTGTATATAGTATAGGTTATTTGTTATTTATTATGTTGCACTGTTTTAAGATTTTAGACCGTAGACTTTAGTTTTAACTTAGATCTCTGTCTTAGATAGTTTTTGTTGTGTTTTGTCTTCATATTGTATTTTGTACACTGTCTTTTTGCACTACCTGGCCAGAGAGAAACGAAATTTCGATTCACTGTATGTTGAACACATATGGCAGAATTGACAATAAAAGCTGACTTTGAACTTTGACTTTGAACTTTAAAATGCAGATTTAACCCAGAGAGATATAAGGTTGGGTCAAAAACAGGTTTAACCCAGAGGCACTGAAGTATGGGTCAAATGCAGATTTAACCCAGAGAGATAGAAGGTTGGGTCAAAAACAGATTTAACCCAGAGAGAGATAGAAGGTTGGGTCAGAAACAGGTTTAACCCAGACGCACTGAAGTATGGGTCAAATGCAGTTCAGGGTAGTTGGGATATTGAGTCTCTGTCTCTGCAGGTAACGTGGTTTGGTTGGACGAAGACACCTGCATCCGAGCGCTCGTCAACACCAGCCGCATGCCCCGCCCCTCCGACCCTGTCCCCACCCCCACGGACCAGACGGGCGCCAAGGACAACCAATCTGAGAGCAGCAAAGGTACAGGATTTGATGTAGACCCGTAGGCTGTATAAAGAAGTTGACTAAGCGACTGTGACTCAAATGAAGCTCCCGGTGCGAATTTGGAGCCAGGTCCATATCTGGAAATCCGACGGCGAGTATCACAACAACCACAAGAGCCAATCATGATTGAGCTCATTAAATGTGCCCGCCCTTCTCACCGGAGAGCGGCACATAGTCCGTTCTGCTCGGACCGCAGTAGTTCGGTGGTTTTTGTTTTTTTATCTGAACACGGATGTGACCATTACACTGGGTTATTTTTAACCTGGGAAATCCCAGGCTGCTTTCGTTCATTCCGATCTAAAAGACAGCCTGGCAACTATGGTAAGCGAGCTCTCCCGATTCTGGGAGCCAATCAGAGAGTGGGGAGGGGTGGCAAGACGGTGACGCGTACTACGTGACAAACGGAAGCTTGTAGTTTGAACTGACAACTGACATGATTGGCTATGGGCTACGTATACGCCAAATGATAGACATTCGTAACGCCCAATAAACGGCCGTTGGCGATCGTAAACCACACCTCAGGTACGAGATATTTCGAAGGTGGCTCCCAGACCATATATCACTTGTGATATGGTCTGGTGTAAACCAGGCAAGGTTATTTTACCACTACACGTCCAAACAGGTGATTTAACTAAGAAATAAAATAAAATAAACTGATGGTAATTATTTTACTTACTTCGAAGGCACAATTAAATGCCAAACATGCCAAATCAAACTTTAAATGAACCTGTAGCACTATATTTTAAGACGGAACAAATTAAAAAGTACAACAACCCGGAAAAAAAGTTATCTAACCAGTTAAAGTTGTAAACATCCACAAGTGAAAAGGCTAATAATACTAATAGGCGTGCAGTGATATGAATCGAGAGAAAATAGGACCAAGCGATTCCGACTGCTGAATTTTTTGCGGACAACTGTTTTGTGATGCAAATATATCACTTTTTGGACAAATATTCTTTTGAGAAGAAAAACAAGCTTTATTAACTGTCCCCGCTAACTTACCGGAACTACTTTCGTGAGCTCCAGAACCGGGGCAGAACTCTGCTCAGAGGACACTGTCAGGGGTAAGTCAGTGTTAATGCGCGACACTGCTGAAGGGGACGCCATACAGATTCACATAAAAAAATAAAATAAAAAACGCACTATCCTTTTAACAAAATATCTATATAATAGCATGGAGGACTATTCAAATTATAAAAATGTCTATCTATTTAAATGATTTGATATATTTAGGAAAAAATCAGATGTTCTCTAATCATGGGGGTGTTTGATGTGTCAGGAAGCAGAGGTCAACGGTCGGACGATGATGAGGATGAAGAAGAGGGGGAGGTGGAGGAGAAGAAGGAGGCGACGGAGACAGAGGGACAGGTGAGAGGCGGCTCTTCCGAACACCAGGGGGCAGCGCTGTACCGTTATTAGAATGTTATTTTGATAACTAGATTACACTGGGGGGTTCGTCTGTGGAGGAATGTTCAGCTGTTACCATGGTGACACAATGCCTCGTACATTAGCAACAGCTGTCAAGAGTGTTTTAAGATGGTGTGAAAACGTAAGAAAAAATACTAATGCTGTCAGGCGATTAAAAAGATAAAATCTAATTACAGGATTTGTAATTAATTAATTGTATTTTAATCGAGAGAGGCAGAGAGAATAGAGAGAGGGGAGAGGGGGACTAGACCAGGAACTAGACCAGGACCACACCAGGACTAGACTAGGACTAAATGCGGACTAAACCAGGTCTAGACCTGGACTGGACCAGGACTAAACCTGGACTAAACCAGGACTGGACCAGGTCTAGACCTGGACTGAACCAGGACTGGACCATGTCTAGACCTGGACTAAACCAGGACTAGACCAGGTCTAAACCAGGATTAAACCACAGCGTGCGGCTCTTTGCCTGGTTTCATGCGGCTCTTGCGTTCATTCATGTCGAGGTTTGATGTGCTTGGACTGCGTGCCTCCTCCTCAGGACCGTGGACGTGGTCCCGAGGAGGAGGCACGGTTTGGACACGGGTCTCGTGCTCGCAGCCCGGGGTGGGACGCGCGGTCTCGCACCGGTCATGCTGCTCTATCATGGATTTGAGCACAATGAGCGCACATGTTGGCACATTTTGTTGAAAATCTACAAACGTTTGAGTGTTTAAACGAGAGAGAAACGTGAGAAAACATTAATTAGAGGGATTACTGTACTGACAAATATCGGTCGTTAATATCGGCCCACTTTTACACATTGGGCCGATACCAAAATGTAAAAATTTTGGTAATATCGGTCGATACCGATGTTAAAGGCAAAGTAACGTTATTTTACAATCTGAGCCTTCTTTCGGTAATAAAACAAGTCGTTTGACTCACCCATATCACGTTCGTGTCATTTGGAGCTGTTTGAAGAAAGTTATGTTGTAGCGTTAGCATTTGTATTCGGGGCATTACTTTGCGGTCTCCAAATAACACAAACTTTAGCACTTTTCAAATCATAGAAGCCCGATGTCTTAATGTAAGAAATCGTTTGAAGCAAAAGTGGCCTGTAATCCGAGATTTATCCATAGTTTTCAGCTTTGCGTTTCATGTTTGGGGCCCAGGAGCAGTCCGCGCATGCGCACTGGCGTCCTCATCTACTCGAAACTGGCTAAATCTCGGATTACAGGCCACTTTTGCTTCAAACGATTTCTTACATTAAGACATCGGGCTTCTATGATTTGAAAAGTGCTAAAGTTTGTGTTATTTGGACACCGCAAAGTAATGCCCCGAGCAAATGATACAGCACCATCATTAGTAGAACAGAACGGCTCAACATAAGTTCTGCGATACTGCTCCAATTGACAGAAAAATGCTATGGGTGAGTAAAACTACTTGTTTTATTGCCGAAAGAAGGCTCAGATTGTAAAAAAACGTTAATTTGCCTTTAATGCCGACATATCGTGCATCCCTAATTATATCTGTATTCCAGTTGCAGGACCTGTCTGGAGCGGAGGTGGAGTCTCTGATGAGGAATGACCTTCGTCCTGCCCTCAAACCCTTCAAAGGAAACAAACTCCTGCTGCGATTCGCCACACACGGTGAGTCATGTGATGGGGTTAAGTCAATTTAGCATAATCTAGGACCTTTAACTAATACCTTTTTTTATATATGTATATATTTTTGTCTTAAAAATCACAGCTCAGTTTTATCAAACCTGTTCCAAACCCATAAACTTCCTCTTCCTAACCGTGACTGTAACCTTCATGTAAAAAAAAAAAGGCTAACGACCCTAACTACGACAACACAAGTGGCTGTTGTTTGGTTGTGTTTGCGTTTGGGTGAAAATGGCGCCGACCTGAAGCATCAACAGGAAGTAGAAGAAAAACTTGATGTGTTTTTGTTTTGTTTTCAGACGATAAGAAGGAGCCTGGAGCAGCACGACGCAGCAGATACTACATGAAGTATGGAAACCCCAACTATGGAGGCATGAAGGGCATCCTCAGCAACTCGTGGTACCTTGGCTTAAGTCCTGATTTAGTCCCGCTTTACTCCTGTTTTTTATTCCTGTTTTATCTCTGCTTTAGTCCTGTTTTAGTCCTGCTTTAGTCCTGGTTTTTATACCTGTTTTAGTCCTGTTTTTTATTCCTGTTTTATTCCTGCTTTAGTCCTGATTTAGTCCCGCTTTAGTCCTTTTTTTAAATTCCTGTTTTAGTCCCTGATTTAGTCTCACTTTAGTCTTGATTTAATCCTGCTTTAGTCCTGCTTTAGTCCCGCTTTAGTCTCAGTTTAGTCCTGCTTTAGCTCTGCTTTAGTCCTGCTTTAGTCCTGCTTTAGTCCTGCTTTAGTCCTGTTTTAGTCCTGTTTTAGTCCTGTTTTAGTCCTGTTTTAGTCCTGCTTTAGTCCTGCTTTAGTCCTGCTTTAGTCCTGCTTTAGCTCTTGTTCAGTCCAGTTTGTTCTTCGTGGTCTTAGGAAGCGCAGATATCATAACCGTCGGATCCAGAGGGACGTCTTGAAGAGTAAGAAGCCTTTGATCGGGGACAGTCTGGGCCACACCCCCCCGTACCCCCACAGGCACTCAGGTGAGTACCTACTCACTCCCTCACTCACAGGGGGCCCCCGTACCCCCACAGGCACTCAGGTGAGTACCTACTCACTCCCTCACTCACAGAGGGCCCTGGCTCACAGTCAGGGTGTTTCTGACTAGGACATTTTTCCATTGGACTTTTTCACCTCATCAGTTTGTTTTGGTTCTTTTTTAGCTGAGCTGGTGAACCTCCCAGAAGAGCCCATAAAGGAGGAGGAGGAGGAAGAAGAGGATGAAGACATGGACTCTGACGACCGTGTGGTGGAGTACAGAGAGAGGGGGGAGCGAGAGAGGGGCGGGAGGGCCACAGCGCACAGCCGAAGCCCCTCCTCTGGCTCCGACTCCGACTCCGATGACATGGACTATGACCTGGAGCTGAAGATGATCTCCACTCCATCTCCTAAGAAGAGCAAGAAGATGACCATGTATGCGGATGAGCTGGACAACCGCCTCAAGAGCATCCGGTGAGGAACCAACAACCACCAACCAGGAAGCAGGAACCTGGGTGTTGCCCTGGTTTATGGAGAATACTTCTGTAATTGCATTTTTATTATAATTAGTGCTGTCAGGCACTAAAAAAATTAATCTAATTAATCACATTTTAATCTCATATCTGCTAAAGACGCGTGAAGAATCCCTCAGTCGTCCAGGTAGAATCCAGGTCGACAAAAACTAGTCCACCCAAAGGACAAAACACCGAGCCACAAACAAAGCAATGTGGTCTACTCCATTCAGTGTAGTGAAGACTGCAGTGAGCGCTACACTGGAGAAACAAAACAGCCACTTCACAAGAGAATGTACCAACAGAGACGGGCATGACAGAGTGGACCGTCATCTGCCGTACATCTCCACCTAGAAGCCATGGGCCACTCACTGAGGACAGTGAGGTTCAGATCTTGGCCAGGGAAAAGAACTGGTTTGAGAGGGGAGTTAAAGAGGCTATTTTTGTCAAAAAAAGAGAATCCTTCTTTAAACAGAAATGGGGGAGTCAGACATAACTTGTCTCCCATATATAATTCCATTCTCAAACCGAAGTCAAAACAGACAAAGGAAACCATAGGGCAGACAGGTCAGGGCCAGAGGTGTGGGGACGGTCGTTAGGGGTTGAATAGGTATGCTAAACTAGACACCAGAGAAATTGGAAAAACAAAAGACAGAAACTCAAAAACAAAGTTGAGATAGTTTCAGAATGATTTCAGTATAGTTAGCTCCTCCCTGCAGCTAGATATAAGCAGTGTCCTTCAGCACTCTAACCAGAACTGACGAAGCCTCTCGGATGAGCTGCGAAACGTTTTCGACCAAATAAACTTTGTCCAGTTGACAAATTGAATTTCTCCTTTTATCATATCTGCTAAAGGTCCCCAAATAAAGAATTTGAATTCTAGGACATTACAAAATTGTAGTGCTTGACCAATCAATAGAATAAACTAAGAGAAGATTAGAAATCAACATTTTTTTTGTAAAGTGAGTTTCATAAATGAATTTCAAAAGAAGAAGGTCAAGCACATCCCGGAAAACCAATTAGGCCAGGTGCATTATTCAGCCCACTTTTCGATTTAGTTTGTCAGTTTTTCTGTGGTCGCTTTGCTCGTTTACCAAATTGGGCCAATCCACATGAAATTAAGGGGTACCCGGGTATCTGTAAAAACTGACTTTTCCCTTCGTTTGTGCCTTTCGTTTACACACAAACGGATATTTTTCCTCAAAAACTCTGGAAAAAGTGGAGATTTTGGAAAACTCCGGTTTCGCGTTTGCGTGTAAACTGAGGAAAACAGAGTTTTAGGCAGCTGACACACCAAAAGTGCGATTCTGATTGGCTTGCAGAGCGTTCTCCTTCATTTTCAGAGGAGAATTCGCCATTTGTGTGGAAATGATGGGTGTCTCCATTTTTTAAAATACCAGTGTACGTGTAAACGGGGTAAAACGGAGGGATACAAATATTTGTTTCTCAACATACCCGGGTATGTGTAAACGTAGCCAAAAACTGGCACAAAGTTCAACATCTTCTGTCACTTTTATAAATAAAAGTTATTTTTTCACAATAGCTTCAGAAAGTGGGGCCATTATTTAACCCCAAAGACCTGATTGACTGCAGCATGGACTTAAACCCGTAAGATAAAGTTTGTGGACATGATACGATGAAGTTTAAAGGGACAGTGTGTAAGATTTTTACCCGTTAATTACCGAAATTGAAGATACCCATTCAAAAATACAGTGTTTTCCAAGCCTTTTCACTTCCATCATGAAATCAAAGTATTCTGTTGGACTTAGATATACCTGCATAAAAGGGGGATCTTCCCCATATAGAGGCAGCCATTTTGATTACGAGAGCTGCAGAAGGACATTTGGGCTCCACCTTCGGCAAGGGCTCATGGTTTTCACACAACGAGATAGTACGCGTTTGGATAAACAACGACAAGCATGTTGCCGGATCACACGTCGTAATGGATCTAACGTGTTTTGGACTAAATTGTTTTACTGGATTTTATTCGCTGGATCCTTATGGACAGATTGAGACCAAGTTTATGGTGAAATACTGAATTTGACCTGTCCAGAGCCTTCAAAGGTAAGCAAAGTAACAAACCTCGTTTTGTGCTTTTCCGTATAAAAGCCCCATGTGCTCGGGGAGTGATTGTTGTGCCGGGAAATTAATTGCATAGTCAAAAAGAGGAGACTGTAAGGTTTCATTTGATGTGTAGATTGTCATGGTACACGATTGGGAATGTGTGCTCTCATGCGAAAAGAAAAAAAAAAACAGTGAACGGGGCCGCGTTTTATTTATACAGTAGCGCCGGGTGCGCTTCACGCGTTCGTGCGCGGGTACGCGAGCTGTCCGCGTTACGGCGCGCCCAGGTGACCCTTGAGGTCTGCCGTAGCTAAAACAGGAAGCGTAATAGCCAACATCCACCTATGCGCCATGAATCCTACACACTGGACCTTTAACTCTATGGATCGATGGAAATTGATTTTTTTTTTAGCTTTCTACCACAGCATTCCGTTATAAAAACCTGCCTGAAGAGGTTTTAGATGTCATCCTTGCATGCTTCAGTCAGTTAAATATCCCTCCTGGGCCCTTTTCCAACACTCCTTACAGTTACACGACAATAAATACACAAAAACATGATACAAAACTGTACAAAACAACTTCACAAACCTGACGCGATGTGTGGTTGTTTCATTAGCGGGATGTACTCTATGAACCTGCAACGGTATGTTTTTAAGCTCAATATTCTCTATATCGTGGGTACTTTCTCTTAAAAACTGTGGAACTTTTTTGTTATTTTTGTTGTAATGTGTGAAGATTTGAGCTGTAGGGGTTGAATAAGTCACTCTGGGTCATTTTTGTTTCTTTTGGCGATTTATTTGTTGTAGCTCAGGCCTTTTAATGAATTATCTTGCTTTATTTTACTTGAATCAGTGGCATAAAATAGTTTAAATATGATCATTTATTGCAATTTATCTCTATAGTAATATATCGCTCAGTAGGAAATGGTAAAAATTAAGAAAAAAAAAACATTTGAATAAGATGTTGTGTTCAAACGTGTCATTTCTGGTTGGTTGTTTGGGTCGTGGACGACTTGTGTTGTTGTTTTTTGACTGTTTGTGCTGCGGTGTGTTCAGGAACCGTCTGGGTGGAGGAGCTCCGCAGAGAAAACCCTCGCCTCCGCCCAAAGTCACCGACGTGCGACAGCTGCTGGAGGAGAAACGCCAGGGGCAGCGGAGAGAGCGCCCCCCGCAGGCAACGACGGGGAAGACAGGTGCACCCACACACCACGTTATCCTGAACATATTGTACTGATACTTCGCTCTGACATCAGCTGTAAAGTATCAGTATTTTCTATTTAGATTTTTGTTATTTAAAATGTCCAAAATATACTGTATTTTTGGGACTATAAGGTGCATCCACGGAAGCCGACAGAGGCCATGTCCGTAATGATTATTTTCCACCTTAATAACGAGAAAATTAACTTGAGCGTTTTGTGTGTCAGATGTTCGTCACCGTTTGGGAAAAAGACGGCGTTCCCCCTCCCCCCGCTCGCCATCGCCCCCACGGGACCCTCCCCCCGAGCGAGAGCCAATCAGAGACGTGCACCGCAGACTGGGCGTCGCCAAGGACAGGAAGACGGGTACAGCCACAAGATGAAACTGGTTTATTTGCCAAGTCTGAAATCCCAGGGCTGAATGTTAAAGGGATAGTTTGTTGTTTTTTTTACGTTAATCTGTATGGGTTTCCTTCTAAAAGTTACATGCGGCAAGACCGACTTACCTCTGACAGTTTGCGCTCAGCCCGGTTCTGCTCGCGTTCTGGAGCCCACGTAATTAAGTCCGGTATCTTTGCGGGGATATGAAATAAAGCTTGTTTTTCTTCTCAAAAAAAAAACAAAAAAAACATTTGTCCGAAAGGTGATATGTTTGCATCCGAAACAGTTGTCCACGAAACATCCAGCAGCGTATTTCGCATTCACGTATTGACTCTCTTGACTCGTATCACTACTACTGTTCACTCGTAAACTTCCCCTTACGTCGGACCGCATCCGTCGTTCACTTCCGCTAAAGGTTAACAGGCTAATAAGTAATATGCGCGCAGTGATACGAATCGAGGCGGGATATGCGAATGCTAACACCGCTGCTGGATTTTTCGTGGATAAATGTTTCGGACGCAAATATATCACCTTTCGGACAAATGTTTTGTTTTGAGAAGAAAATCAAGCTTTATTTCATATCCCCGCAAAGTTACCAAACCTACTTACGTGGGCTCCAGAAAGCGAGCCGAACTGGGCTGAACGCAAACTGTCAGAGGTAAGCCGGTGTCAACACAAGTAACTTTTAGAAGGAAACCCATACAGATTAATATAAAAAAACGAACTATCCCTTTAATATCACAGAGAACTGAACCTCCGTGTGTCTCCAGGGGGTTTGAGTCTGTGGAAAATCTGCGAACTCTGGAGTTTAGAGTTTAGACCTCAACAAACGGAGAGAACACGTCTGTAGAGGTCTAAACTACAGGGTTGGCATTTTTGTGTAATCCCTCAGTCGTCCAAATGTTACAAGGTGACAGGGTTAGCGACATTTTTATTATAATTTTATTATAATAATATTACAATTTTAGAAATTAATCTAATTAATGACAGGATTTGTAATTAATTAGTCTAATTAATCACATTTTAATCTCATATCTGCTAAAGGTCCCCAAATAAAGAATTCGAATTCTAGGACATTACAAAATTGTAGTGCTTGACCAATCAATTTTGAAGTGAGTTTCATAAATTCATTTCAAAAGAAAAAGGTCAAGCACATCCCGGAAATCCAATTAGGCCAGGTGCATTATTCAGCCCACTTTGCGATTGAGTTTATCAGTTTTTTTTTGTGGTCGCTTTGCTTATTCGTTTCCCAAATTCTCCAAGTGTGGTTTGGTGGTTTGGGGAAGTGCGCACTATCGCCGGTAACGATGGGACTTGTCCGGACGTGTTTATCGTTCAAATGAACTGTCAGGCTGGAGCAGCTTCGGTGATCGGAAAATTCTTTCTTACAATAGCTCCAAATCACGGCATTCTTGTTGATCGTTCTTTTTATAAATAAAGTTGCCGTTCAGAGGCCCTGGCAGCAATTTGCTCGCCTCGCCCCCTGAGTCGAGTCCATGTCAGTTTCCTCCAGGATTTATTTCAGGGGTGTCCAAACTTTTTTCATCAAGGGCCACATATCTAAACACAGACGAAGCAGAGGGCCGATCGAGGGCCATAGACTGGTGCTCAGTACAGTGAAAAATTGAAATATCTGCATGCAGGAGCTATCAGTCCTTTATTCATGCTAAGATCCTCAGAACCACACAATAAATATTAAATATTGTCTTATCAAGGTAGATTTCCAAAAAACTTGCAGTTAAAAGTTCTGCTCAAGGTAATTTGGGCCAATTCACCTGGAAGCTTGAGGGCCAAAAAAAAATTGTCTGAGGGCCGCATTTGGCCCACGGGCCATAGTTTGGACATACCTGATTTATTTGTTTGATTAGCGACGCAGGTGGAAGTGACGCCACTGCCAAGTCGCCTACAGGTCTGTCAATGGGACAAATTTTAAATGTGCACATTGAATTGCCGCTCATAATTGTGTTAATTTTTTATAACACGTTAATTTGCAGTGTACAGGGGGTCCTCGGGTTACGACGGTCTCGGGTTACGACGTTTCGTGGTTACGAACGCGCCCCCATTAAAAAAAATATGTATATATTACGCGTCATTCCGTCTTACACGGTTTAGCGTGGTAAGAGATGTAAACAAACGCACGCGGCGCGCGGCGCACGGCGGAAGAATACGCTCTGTTGTGGTTGTAGGGAGAAGAAGACAGCCTCGTGTGCGTGTCCAATGTGGGCGGAAGTACCTGATGTGAGCTCTGATCTGCTCCTATGAAAGCGGCAGTGATAAACAAGCATCGTAGTGGTCTAATTATTGAGATGGAAAGGTTATTGGTGCTTTGGTTGGAAGATCAAAGGCAAAATCCGGTTTACGACGAAATTCGGGTTACGACGCGTCTTAAGAACGGATCAACGTCGTAACCCGAGGACTCCCTGTAATTAATTAATCTAATCAACACGTTAAACTGACAGCCATAATTATAATACCATAAACAATTGTGTTCTTTGCTAATTGCGCATCTTCGATTTTACAGATATCTAGTCTGTACAGATTTGAGTCTTTTGTTGGGTGGGTTTAAATTCAGACCCCCCAGGATTTCCCGGGCATTTTTTGTGATTGTTGCGGGCTAAAATGCCTGAATTTGCGTGAGCTTTTTCAAAAAGATGTGATGAAAGTTGTAGCGCTTTTAAGGTTTTTGTTGCGGGAGGAAGTGAAAGTTGCGATAAATAGTTGCGATTTTCCCTTTTTGTAATTAAAATTGAGTAATATTTTGAATACTGAGCTATTACTGACAAAGAATAATACAAGGACATAGATCACAGATATGGTCCTAAAACAACCTTGCCAACATCGAAAATAAATTACTACTAGGAGGGGAACTGTTTCGCGCGGTCTTTTGCTGTTATTTTTGTGGGCAAATGGCGCCGCAGACATGTTTCTTTGCCATTAGAAGCCGTGTCCCAATTCCCAGAGCGCGCGGCTCGGAGCGTGGCCCGAAGGCCATGTGCGTCACACATTTCGACAGTACACCGGCGCAACTGCTGTTCCACTTCTTTTTTGTCCCATGCGCAGTTAACGCGCGGTCCGAAGACCGCAGTCATTAAGCGGTCCGCGGACTGCAGTCGGGGCTGAGCAAGTGTGCACCGCCTTGACTGCAGTCTGAGCCCCCTTCGGGCCATGCTCCGAGCTGGGGACACGGCCGCAGTTTCATTTCGTCACACGGAACTAAGGCAGAAAGAAGTTGGTCGGCGTTCAATACGTCACGATGATTGGTCAAAATTAGTAAAAATTGCGGGAAAGTTGCGGTGATTGGTCAAAATTGCAACACCGCCTTGAATTCACGGGGATTGGCTGAAGTTGCATTGAAGTTGCAAATCGCATATTCCTGGAGGGTCTGTAAATTGTGATCTGTCAACTAAATCTAACATTTTAAAACTCTGTACAAACCCCATGTGCTCAGTGATAAACGTATAAGTCTTTCCACATTTCAGGAGGTTTGTGGAGCCGTTTGGGTTCATCGGATGACGACTCTGCTCCGGTCCGTCGCGCCGCCTTCTCCACATCCACCAGGGCGGCGACGGAGGGGCACAAACCGCGAGCACACAGACGGGACACAGAGGAAGAGGAAGTGGAGGAGCAGGAAGAGGACTCACAGCTGCAGCGTGTTTGGGGCGCCATGATCAAAAAGAAACAATCCAGCCACAAAAACGTCAAAAAGAGTCGCCTGGACAACCTACCCTCGCTCCAGATCGAGATCAGCCGCGACTCCACGGACGAGTCGGACAACTGACCTGAAAACCAGGCAGAGAGTACCCCGAAAACCAGGCAGAGAATACACCGAAAACCAAGCAGAGAGCACCCCGAAAACCAGGCAGAGAGCATCCCGAAAACCAGGCAGAGAGTACCCCGAAAACCAGGCAGAGAGTACCCCGAAAACCAGACGGAGCACCACGAAAACCAGGCAGAGAGTACCCTGAAAACCAGGTAGAGAGTACCCCGAAAACCAGACAGAGCACCACGAAAACCAGACAGAGTACCCCGAAAACCAGGCAGAGAGTACCCCGAAAACCAAACTGAGCACCCCGAAAACCAAACTGAGCACCCCGAAAACCAAACAGAGCACCACGAAAACCAGGCAGAGAGTACCCCAAAAACCAGGCAGAGAATACTCCGAAAACCAGGCAGAGCACCCCGAAAACCAGGCAGAGAGTACCCTGAAAAACAGGCAGAGATTACCCCAAAAACCAGAGTTCCCTGAAAACCAGGCAGAGTACCCCCGAAAACCAGGCAGAGAGTACCCCTGAAAACAGAAAGTTGGATCACCAAAAAGCACTCTAAAACCGGGATGTCCAAACTGCGGCCTGGGCCCAAACGTGGTCCTCAAACCTTCTGATGATTTGGACCAAAAAAATTTACAAAAAAATGACCTAAAAAAAACATTCCAGAAGAGCCACGGGTGCAGACGCCATTTTGGTCAGGGCTGGAAACGTTTATTATTCTAGAACATTGGTTCTTAACCTTGTTGGAGGTACTGAACCCCACCAGTTTCACTGAAACCCTTCTTTATTGAAAAATAAAATGTTTTTTCTTCAAATGCAAGACATAGGTATGTTTTCCTGGTGCACAAAATGAACCGTGCATTAACATCACAGTGTTCAAAGAACAAAACAATACAACGCATGAACTCACAACAAATGACGGACCTTTTCACAAAGACATGACCTTTTTAATACTTCCACAATGAAATGGTTTTAATTCTTAACCTTGTGTATTCCAATAATTAACTTATTGTATTCATGCGTTTTATTATTTTTAACATTTTATCACACACCCATCACCTCATTTCCATCAGACTACAATAATGATGAATATTTACTGCAAATCAGTGACTTCTGCTGTTGCCTTTGAGAAACCAGTTCAGAAATCTTCACCTTGGCAAGTGCCACTCTCATGTAATTTTCACAGAAAAGTCTGTTCCTTTTCTTCGTTTTCATGTTCAGCATCCTCAAAAAGGATTGCTCACAAAGATATGTTGTAACGCCTCTTGACCTCCACTGAACCCCTGAGACTGACTCACCGAACCCCTAGGGTTCGATCGAACCCAGGTTAAGAACCACTGTTCTAGAAATATGTGACACCAGAACATGAAGTTAACAGATTTTGTGATCGTGTCAGACGCTGTATTGAACAGAACGACACTGGATGATATTCTGATTTTTGCACACGTGAATGGACTGAGAAACGTGAAGAAATGTTCAGCGCGAGAGCCCAGAGACCTGTATTTAAAAGGAGAGTGCGTTTTTTTTTTTTGGGGGGGGGGGTTTGTATGTTAATCTGTATGGCTTCCCCTTCAACAGTGTCCTGAGATTAACACTGACTTACCCATGACAGCGTGATCTGGTGCCAGTTCTCCTCCGGTAACGTAGCTCGTAAACGTAGCTCCGGTAAGTTCGCGGGGACAGTTAGTAAAGCTTGTTTTTCTTCTCAAAACAACATTTGTCAAAAAGTGATATATTTGCGTCACAAACAGTTGTCCACGAAACATCCAGCAGCGTAGATTGTGGTTGCGTATTGTCTCTCTCGACTCGTATCACTGCGCGCATATTAGCTGTATTAGCCTGTTCACTTGTAAACTTCCCCTTACGGCGGACCGCATCTGCCGTACACTTCCGCTAAAGGTTAACAGGCTAATAATAAGCAATAGGCGCACAGTGATACGAATCGAGACGAGATATGCGAATGTGAAAATACACTGCTGGATGTTTCGTGGACAACTGTTTGGGATGCAAATATATCACCTTTCGGACAAATGTTTTGTTTTGAGAAGAAAAACAAGCTTTATTTCATGTTCCAGGGAAGTTACCGGACCTACTTATGTGGGCTCCAGAAAGCGAGCCGAACCGGGATCAGCTGAGACTGTCAGAGGTAAGCCGGTGTCAACACACGGAACTTTTAGAAGGAAACCCATACAGATTAACATAAAAAAATGCACTATCCCTTTAATAATTCTTGTAAAAATTGTTGCCGAAACCCAGCTTCGAGGAAAACGTACGAGAAGTTACTAGAATGACGCCGTTTTGACCTGCTGCCCTCGAAATGTGTTTATTTCAAATCACAATTAGCAGTTGTGGACTCTGCTTTACACGTTTGCGTGACAATCTATGAAATTTGATACTTGGAAGGTTCTTGACTGATTTGTCGGTAACAAAATGGTATCGATCAGAAGCTCCTAAAACCATCCTGTTTTCTGATTGGTGGACAAGGCTCGAGTTCTGGTTTCTGATTGGTGGAGAGCTCACCCCTGAAGACATTGTGGACCAATCCGCTCTCTGCTTGGTAAAACTCTGGACTGATCCCGGTTTAGTTTGAAATGAACTTTTGTGACGAGAATCAGAACTCGTGGATTTGAGTCTGCGCTTTGTAAATAAAAATGTTTGTTTGATATATGTTTTGTAAGTTTTTATTTTTCAACCCAAACACCTTTACCGACGCACTTGATCCCAGTCCAGGTCAAATACTAAAACACAGAGGCTCTACGATGACATTTTAATGGAATAAACGCTGCAGACCATGTAGACCTCCAGCGTGAGAATCGCCAGCAAAGATAATCACCATTTTAGCACCGGAATGTGCCGGAAAAAAGCTGCGTATCCATCATACAGTAATTCCTGCTAGATTCATAACATTAAAATGATCATTAATATCCATAATAGTTTTAAACTGTCAGCAATTTTAATAATGATCATGATATAATGATTAATCGAATTTATTTTGGCCATGAAAACCGTGACACCAAATTTCATCGTCCCATAACCGACTGCAAACACTGAAATGACCGGGGTGCTTCTCTCCGTCATTGATCCTGCTCTAGATCAATATTCCACTCCCTCCTGCTTGAGGCAAACTTTACTACAGATTAAAAGGTTAAAGGAAGATCAGATAAATAAAAAGTAAAAAGAGCTCTCCCTTTTGCGAGTGAACATTTTTTTCCGAGGGGGGGGCTTGAATTGCGTGAGAAATGCCGTGTGAGCGTGTGAACACGTCGACTTGCGATTGCGTTTACACAGAGCCCTGCTGTAAATGTTTGTCTAAAGAGCAAACTTAAACTACAAAGCAACTAATGAGCGTTATATAAATGAAGTTATTACCTGATGGTTCTCCGTTTTGTCGTTCACTGACAGCTAAGGTCCGGGGATCACATGGGCGTCTGTGAAATGGAACAGGCCCCGCCTCAGCTCAATGAGCCAGGTGGTCTGCTCCTTGTTCCCTACAGACAAAAATATGATTCTATTGCGACTAGTAATACTTGGACTTGGGACATGGCCAATATTCCCCCCAATTTTTAATGTGTCTGAGCAAACACACTAACTCCCTGAGCGCTTCTTGGAGCCCTGTGCGCGACATCCGACCCCCCCCACCGCGCGGCTCGCACTCTGCAGATATAAAAAAAAATGACCCCGCGGCTGAATAAAAAGCGGAGATCCGCTAAAAGCTCTTTCATCCCTGATTTACAGTAAACGTTGGACATGGCTATATCCATGTTGTAATATCCAGCAGTACAACAGCAGCGGGGCGAGGAGGAAGGGGGGGAGGAAGGGGGAAACGCGGTGCCTGCATAAACTGAGCCACACAGACCGATTTTCTGGGCACAAAAAAAATTTAAAAATAAAAAAAAATCAGCGTGAGAAATGCCATGTGTGAGCGTGTGAACACGTCGAATTGCGTGTGTCACACTCTCAAAGCGTGAGACTTGAGAGCCCTGCGACGGCTGGTTAGCTTAACTGGTAAGTCGCTTGACTTTCACCCAGTGGAAAGTCAAGTCAATCTATAGCTGCAGCCCTAGTTCCAAACATAGAAACCTCCGGGATTTGTACTTCCAAATGTTTCAAGGGTTTGCTCTTTTAAATAAGCACCAGGGGGCGCTAAAAGTCAGTTGGAAAATTGACCAAAACAACAAAATAGAGCAACAAATAGACGAGGTGCACAGGTGCACTTCCGGATTCTTGACCGGAACTTGAGTTATTAGCATCCGGTTGCTATTTCGTGTGGCTGTTTTAGACAGCAGATGGAAGGCTAAATCAATTATCTTTTTAAGTTCAGGTGTCAAATCACATGTTTGTTTAGTTTTATTGGTGTATTAACGTACCTTATCATCTCTTTGGGAATAAACGGTCCTTAAACGGACCATAGACTTTATTGATCTCACACTGGAGAAATTCTTCTCTGCATTTAACCCATCCTGTTATTAGGAGCAGTGGGCAGCACATTACTGCGCCCGGGGACCATCTCCATGATCTTGCTTCGGTTTGGTCAGGACCTCAGCTGGAGGATTTTAGGGTTGATGGGGGAAACCAGAGTGCCCGGAGGAAACCCACCCAGACACGGGGAGAACATGCAAACTCCACACAGAAAGGCTCAGGAGACCCAAATTTTGATTTGTGGCGCGGTGAGTTTGAACGGAAAGTGGTATGTGACGTCACTGAATCAATCCAACTCCTTGACGTCATGGTCACCCAGTCAGATACCGCCCTGTCATGATTGGCCGCAGCCACCTGTCTCGGTGACGCGTCCAGCTGTGCCAGCGGGTCAGTTGTTCCATATATGTAAACAAAGACGCCCAAGATGGTGTTGGGGACCAGGAGAGTTGACCACCTACGTGCCAGGGTTGTGTATGAAGTCGACGTTGAAATGGAGCTTCTGAGTGCGTGTTGTTGCCTTTTTCAACTTTCACGTGGGGTCGCCTAGAATTCAAACGGGGTCGCCTGAAATGTCCCGAGCAGTGCAGTCACAATAACTAGTGACGGGCAAATGAGACGGAGCTCCGGAGCACGTCTCGTTCTTTCTGAAACTGTCTCGCAGCAGCTGCTCGCGTGACCAAAGTGTCTTCGCTCTGCTTGTCAATCGCTTCAGTGTATCGAAGCGTTTCAATGGCTCAGCGATTGGTTCAGAGCGCTTCAGAGTGTTCAACGCGCTTCCTTGGTGTGACAAGCGCTAAACTGCTACAGTATAAAAGATGCTCCGATATTTCTTAATTTTTTTTTTTATTTAACCTTTATTTAACCAGGATAAAAAACTCATTGACATTAAAAATCTCTTTTACAAGAGTTTCCTGGCCAAGAGGCAGCATCAGCACAGAGACAAAACAAATAACACAAAATGTTCACATTTTCACACACATAAAAGCATCATAAAAACGAAAAATGTGAGTATTGTGTGACGTTAGCGGTGATTTTGATGACTTCTGGCGACTTTTGGCATTTGTTTCATTTTCGATGGCATCTACAAGTGGACAAAAAGCGATCATTCCAAATCATGGGTTGTGTGTTGGTTTGCAATGGTTACATTTGTCCACTAGAGGTCAGTGTTTCTCCGAGGCCTCAGACACGTCGAACCATTTGACACAATAAAAAAAAAAAAAAAGTCTTTGGGGTCGCCAGAAATGTGTGACGTCAAACTGGGATCACATGCCAAAAAAGGTTGGGAACTACTGTTGTAGAGGGACCGGTGTCAGCCACCTGAGGTTACAGCTTTGGCGAGGGAAGCCCGCTGACCTCAGGCTTGGTCTTGACCTGAATGCCTGCTCCACAGTCTCTCCTCCGAGCCCTCTTCTTTGGATTACCTGGAGATGCAGATACAACTGTACAATATAGATGTAACGCTAGAGGTGTCATCTGTCTTTTGTTGCTGTAGTAACAGTATTTGTAGTAGTGTTTATTGTTATTTGAGACCCATGCGGCAGCAGAGGTGCAGTATTAGTGTGGCCCGGATAGCTGGGTCTCTGAGTCCATAAACGAGGACACTCAGACACTTGGGCAGAATGATGAGAAAAATGTACAGCACCGTCTGAATCCGTGCGAAGACGAGCCGTGGCATGGTGCGGTACATCGTGATCAGCAGGGAGTCGTGGAAAGTGGAAGCGACCATCAGGCTCAGCTGGAACAGGTGCAGCAGAAGAGTGTTGCGAGCTTTATGCGCAGATGCCTGCAAGA
Source organism: Paratrypauchen microcephalus (assembly GCA_036785185.1). NCBI lineage: Eukaryota > Metazoa > Chordata > Actinopteri > Gobiiformes > Gobiidae > Paratrypauchen > Paratrypauchen microcephalus. The sequence goes on along the minus strand of JAVJIX010000076.1, from coordinate 3,087,864 downwards.
AATCAGACCGGACACTTTTCATTATTTTTAAAGTTTTGAACGTTTTAGGGATGCGACATCAACGGGGGCGCTGTGGAGAGAGTACGCAGCACCAAGTTCCTGGGTGTGCATATCTCTGAGGACCTCTCCTGGTCAAAGAACACTGCATCACTGACCAGTAAAGCCCAACAGTGACTCTACTTCCTCCACAAGCTGAAGAGAGCCAGAGCCCCAGCTCCATCAATTTCCCCATTGGACTGCAATTTCCCCATTGTGGGACAAATAAAGGATTATCTTATCTTATCATGAGCACCTTCTACAGAGGCACCATAGGTCACATCCTCACCAGCTGCATCACTGTGTGGTATGGCAGCTGCACCGTGTCCTGCCAGAAAAAGCTACACCGAGTAGTGAGAGCAGCTGAGAGAATCGTAGGTGTCTCTCTCCCCTCCCTGCAGGACATCTACTGCACCCGCCTCACCCACAAAGCCCTCTGGGTGATCCCACCCACCCATCCAACTGCCTCTTCAGTCTGCTGCCATCAGGAAGGAGACTGAGGAGCCTCAGGGCCAAGACCAGCAGACTGAAAGACAGCTTCATCCACCAAGCTGTCAGGATGCTCAACTCTCTCCCTGCCCTCCCTCCCCCAATCACACTGCTGCTTAAATGACACATTTGAGCTTTATCACTCTACACATTGTGTGTTTTACCTATTTGTATTATATACAAGTTTACTGTACTTTTGCTACAGGTATATGTAGTTTTTGTTTGTTTGCTTTTTTGTATCAACATTGTGTTGTGCGTCCTGATTGTCTTCTCCTCCGTGTCTCCTGTACAGTACAGAATGTGTTCAGTTTGACACATTTATATAGATGTTATAGAGGGGGGACCCAGGGGGGCTCCAGGAGTCCCGCTGGATGCACAAGGAGCCGAGACATGAGTCACTGGATCTGTAGGAAGTCCAGACCGGGACTAAGACATGAGGACCAGACTGGGACTAGACCAGGATTAGACCAGGACTAAACATGGACTAAACCAGGACTAAACCAGGTCTAAACCAGGTCTAAACCTGGACTAAACCAGGAGTAAACCAGGTCTAAACCTGGACTAAACCAGGACTAGACCAGGATTAAACCTGGACTAAACCAGGACTAGACCAGGTCTAAACCAGGATTAAACCACCGCATGCGGCTCTTTGCCTTGTTTCGTGCTGCTCTTGTGCGTGTTCACTTCGACTGCGTCGTTGGACGCGGTCCCGAGGGGAAGGCACGGTCCGGGCGCTGCCGGCCTCGGTCTCGTGCTCGCAGCCCCGGGTGGGCCTCGCGCCGGTCATGTTGCTCACGGATTTGACCACGATGAGTGAGTGCAGGTGTCCGCGCACACACCCCAATATATTATTATTATTATTAAAAACCTTGAAACAAACAGGATGATGGGAGGGCATCTGACTCACAGGACTTTGAGGTTGGTCACCTGGTCAGTGGAGAGGGAGTGCGCCGCCCTCATCACAGCGGCGTAGGATCCGGCGATGGAGAGGAACGCAGCGAGGAACAGGGAGTACAGCAGGGCCTCGTCAAAGAGTCTGGACTGAGCGGTCGGGTACAGGACCAGACTGTTACACGTCTGCGTCATCTGCGGCGAGAGGGTCACATGACGCCAACGCACAACGCTCACGAGATCCTCAAGTGTCTGCAGTTCAACACTGAGGTGGACGACATCTCACAGTCCTATGAAATACTATTTTTACTACTACTACTACTACTACTACAGAAAGTACTACTACTACCAAAGCAACTATTACTACTACTACTACTACTACTACTACTAAAGCAACTACTACTACTACAGCAACTACTACTACTACTACTACCAAAGCAACTATTACTACTACTACTACAGCAACTACTAATACTACTACCAAAGCAACTTTTACTACTACTACAGCAACTACTACTACTAAAGCAACTATTACTACTACTACAGCAACTACTTCTACTACTACTACTACAGCTACTACTACTACTACAGCTACTACTTCTACTACTACTACTACTACAGCAACTACTACTACTACTACCAAAGCAACTTTTACTACTACTACAGCAACTACTACTACCACTACTACTACTGCTACCAAAGCTACTACTACTACTACTATTACTACAGCAACTACTACTACTTCCAAAGCTACTACTACCACCCAAAAGAGCACCGTTAGGATCACCCGCAGGAGCACCTATAGAAGCACCAGAAGGAGCACCTGTAGAATCACCCGAAGGAGCACCTGTAGAAGCACCCGAAGGAGCACCCGAAGGAGCACCTGTAAGAGCACCCAAAGGAGCACCTGTAGGAGCACCCACCTGTGAGCTGAGGGTGGACACGGCGGACTGCGGCAGCATGTAGCCCAGTCGGACCAGGATCATGACGAAGATGAAGGCCCAGGCGGCGAGACAGCCACAGACATTGTTTCTGGGCGTGGCTATGGCGGCGTGACGCAACGGCAGACACACGGCCACGAAACGCTCCAACGACATCAACACCAGCACGAGCGGCGAGAAGTCGTGAGAGGCGTGAGTCATCAACACCAACGTGGAGCACAGCGGGAAGGGCAGGAACAGACGAGCGTACGCCAGCACGAACAGAGCCTGCGTCAGGACCATCTGCAGCGTGTCGGCGAAGAGCAGGTGGAACAGCAGCACGTGACGAGCCGCCTGACGGAACGCCGCTCGAGAACGGAGCGTGTACAACATCATGAGGTTCACCCAGAGGAACACGAGGCAGAGCAGACACACCACGACACCAGAGAGGGCTCGCTCCAACACAGACCTGGACTGTGCCGAAGCAGACGTGTTCTTCATCATCATCATACGGTGCTCCAGTTCTTCTCGTTCCCACGTGACTCTTCACATCGCGTCCACGACCAGGACTAAACCAGGATTAAATCAGACCTAAATTTGGACTGAACCAGGACTAAACTAGGACTAAACCAGGTCTGAACCAGGACTAAACTAGGGATGAACCAGGACTAAACCAGGTTATAAAGAGGACTAAACCAGGACTAAACTAGGATTAAATCAGGCCTAAACTTGGACTAAACCAGGACTAAACTAGGACTAAACCAGGTCTGAACCAAGACTAAACCATGTCTAAACTAGGACTAAACCAGGTCTAAACTAGGACTAAACCAGGTCTAAACTAGGACTAAACCAGGTCTGAAGCAAGACTAAACCAGATCTAAACTAGGACTAAACCAGGTCTAAACTAGGACTAAACCAGGTCTGAACTAGGACTAAACCAGGTCTGAACAAGGACTAAACCAGGTCTAAACTAGGACTAAACCAGCTCTGAACCAAGACTAAACCAGGTCTAAACTAGGACTAAACCAGGTCTGAACCAGGACTAAACCAGGTTAAAAAGGGGACTAAACCAAGCCTAAACTAGGATTAAACCAGACCTAAACCTGGACTGAACAAGGGCTAAATCAGGACTAAACCAGGTTAAAAATGGGACTAAACTAGGACTAAACCCGGTCTGAACCAAGACTAAACCAGGTCTAAACTAGGACTTAACAAGATCTGAACCAGGACTAAACCAGGTCTGAACCAGGACTAAACCAGGACTAAACCAGGGATGAACCAGGACTAAAGCAGGTTAAAAAGGGGACTAAACCAGATACAATAAATCTATAGTATAAACAGATTTTGATGTAAAACAATATAATTAAATATCTTGATTACATTAGCTAACAGCACAGTTATCAATTGATTTTCAGTTCTTCTGATCAATATAAATGAGATTTAGCCACTTTTATCTCAGAAGCAGATCGAGTCCAAACATTTGTAGACCAGTGTAACATTATTTCCTCAACTTTATTGCTAATCAAGGTGATCCCAATAACAATATTTAGAAATGTGTTAAACGTGTCTTTAAATGCTTTAGCTTTAAAGGTTTAAATATCAGACAAATGTGAAAGAACTAAACAATTACCACAAAAGTGCAATATCACTTCATACTCTTATTTGAAAGGTTTTTTTGTTTGTTTCATTTTCATATTCAAATCTTTAAAGTACCATGGATAATCTATTGATAATCTGCCCAACTCAATGTTATCAATGTTATCCCCATTAAGTCCTAATCAAATCCTGGTTCAGTCCTGGTTCAGATCTGGTTTAGTTCTGATTTAGTCCTAGTTTAGACCTGGTTTATTCTTGGTTCAGACCGGGTTTAGTCCTAGTTTAGACCTGGTTTATTCTTGGTTCAGACCGGGTTTAGTCCTAGTTTAGTCCTGGTTTAGTCCCCTTTTTAACCTGGTTCAGTCCTGGTTCAGATCTGGTTTAGTCCTAGTTTAGACCTGGTTCAGTCCTGGTTCAGTCCTGGTATAGTCCTTATTAAATCCTGGCATATTTCTGGCACAGTCCTCTTTTTAAACTCTCTGTACTTTTCACACACATGTAATAAACTTTGTTTTTTAACTCGGCAAGACCAAAGTTAGTCTGGGACCAAACCAGAACTTAAACTGGTCGAAAGATGGACCAAAATCACATCTAAACCAGGATTAAATGGATTTTGCAAATACAGTATAGCTCCCCATTATGAAACTGATTAAAAAATAGATTAATTGCAAAAGATATATTTTTAAAAATGACAATATTGCATTTATTTTTGATTCTGCCCAAGTCTAAATCCAGTTTGAACAGAACGTCTCTGTGTGAAATCAAGACTTCGTCAATAAACTGAACACATTACGTCTTAAAAAACAAAATGAGAGCAGCGACTTTAACACGTCCAACATGAGAATGAACAGATTTAATGAGAGACAAACAGAAATCAAACTCAAACCTGAGCTAAACGAGACCCCCGAGGCCTCAGCGGAGAGAAGCCACCCCGAAGAACCCAACCTGACCTAAGGAGAGGCCCTTTAAACGAGTGTGATCACGTGAACGCTCGTGGAAATAACGGCGACGTCACTACAAACACTAAACCAGGACTAAACCAGATCTGAACCAGGACTAAAGCAGGTCTAAACTAAGACTAAACCAGATCTGAACCAGGACTAAAGCAGATCTGAACCAGGACTAAATCAGGGATGAACCAGCTTAAAAAGGGGACTAAACCAGGACTAAACTAGGATTAAACCAGGCCTAAACTTGGACTGAACCAGGGCTAAACCAGGACTAAACCAGGTTGAAACAGGGACTAAACCAGGTTAAAAAGGGGACTAAACCAGGACTAAACCCAGTCTGAACCAAGACTAAAGCAGGTCTAAACTAGAACTAAACCAGATCTGAACCAGGATTAAACCAGGTCTAAACTAGGACCCAAGAACAATGTGAAAGACTTGGACTAAACCAGGTCTGAACCAAGACTAAACCAGGTCTAAACTAGGACTAATCCCGGTCTGAACCAAGACTAAACCAGGCCTAAACTAGGACTGAAACAGGCCTAAACCAGGTTCAAAATGGGACTAAACCAGGACTAAAACAGGTTAAAACAGGGACTAAACCAGGACTAAACTCAGTCTGAACCAAGACTACATTAGGTCTAAACTAGAACTAACCCCGTTCTGAACCAATACTAAACCAGGGATGAACCAGGACTAAACCAGGTTAAAAATGGGACTAAACTAGGATTAAACCAGATCTGAACCAGGACTAAACCAGGACTAAACTAGCACTAAACCTGGTCTGAACCAAGACTAAAGCAGGTCTAAACTAGGACTAAACCCTAGTTCTGAACCCAGACTGAACCCAGACTAAACCAGGTCTAAACTAGGACTAAACCCGGTCTGAACCAAGACTAAAGCAGGTCTGAACCAGGTCTAAACTATCTTAAAAAAGGGGACTAAACTAGGACTAAACCAGATCTGAACCAGGACTAAACCAGGTCTAAACTAGGATTAAACCAGGACTAAACTAGGATTAAACCAGGACTAAACTAGGATTAAACCAGGACTAAACCATGTTAAAAAGGGGACTAAACCAGGACTAAACTAGGATTAAATCAGGCCTAAACTTGGACTGAATAAGGCTTAAACTAGGATTAAACCAGATCTGAACCAGGACTAAACCAGATCTGAACAGGACTAAATCAGGGATGAACCAGGACTAAACCATCTTAAAAAGGGGACTAAACCAGGACTAAACTAGGATTAAACCAGGCCTAAACTTGGACTGAACCAGAGCTAAACCAGAACTAAACCAGATTGAAACAGGGACTAAACCAGGACTAAACTAGGACTAAACTCGGTCTGAACCAAGAATAAACCAGGTCTAAACTAGGACTAAACCAGGGATAAACCAGGACTAAACCATGTTAAAAAGGGGACTAAACCAGGACTAAACTAGGATTAAATCAGGCCTAAACTTGGACTGAATAAGGCTTAAACTAGGATTAAACCAGATCTGAACCAGGACTAAACCAGATCTGAACCAGGACTAAATCAGGGATGAACCAGGACTAAACCATCTTAAAAAGGGGACTAAACCAGGACTAAACTAGGATTAAACCAGGCCTAAACTTGGACTGAACCAGGGCTAAACAGAACTAAACCAGATTGAAACAGGGACTAAACCAGGACTAAACTAGGACTAAACTCGGTCTGAACCAAGACTAAACCAGGTCTAAACTAGGACTAAACCAGGGATAAACCAGGACTAAACCAGGTTAAAAAGGGGACTAAACCAGGACTAAACTAGGACTAAACCCAGTCTGAACCAAGACTAAAGCAGGTCTAAACTAGAACTAAACCAGATCTGAACCAGGATTAAACCAGGTCTAAACTAGGACCCAAGAACAATGTGAAAGACTTGGACTAAACCAGGTCTGAACCAAGACTAAACCAGGTCTAAACTAGGACTAATCCCGGTCTGAACCAAGACTAAACCAGGCCTAAACTAGGACTGAAACAGGCCTAAACCAGGTTAAAAATGGGACTAAACCAGGACTAAAACAGGTTAAAACAGGGACTAAACCAGGACTAAACTCGGTCTGAACCAAGACTACACTAGGTCTAAACTAGAACTAACCCCGTTCTGAACCAATACTAAACCAGGGATGAAACAGGACTAAACCAGGTTAAAAATGGGACTAAACTAGGATTAAACCAGATCTGAACCAGGACTAAACGAGGACTAAACTAGCACTAAACCTGGTCTGAACCAAGACTAAAGCAGGTCTAAACTAGGACTAAACCCGGTCTGAACCCAGACTAAACCAGGTCTAAACTAGGACTAAACCCGGTCTGAACCAAGACTAAAGCAGGTCTGAACCAGGTCTAAACTATCTTAAAAAAGGGGACTAAACTAGGACTAAACCAGATCTGAACCAGGATTAAACCAGGTCTAAACTAGGATTAAACCAGGACTAAACTAGGATTAAACCAGGACTAAACCAGGTTAAAAAGGGGACTAAACCAGGACTAAACTAGGATTAAATCAGACCTAAACTTGGACTGAATAAGGCTTAAACTAGGATTAAACCAGATCTGAACCAGGACTAAACCAGGTTAAAAATGGGACTAAACCAGGACTAAACTAGGACCTAAGAACAATGTGAAAGACTTGTGGAGAGCAAGCCAAGACGCATGAAAGTTGTGATTAAAAATAAGAGTTATTGCACCAAATATTGATTTGTGAACTCTTCTTAAGTGTAAACATTAGTATTATGTGGTTTTAAAATGAATTTGATCTTGTTTCTTTGCATTGTTTGAGGTCTGAAAACATGGATATTTTTTGTTATTTTGACCATTTGTCATTTTCTGCAAATAAATGCTCTAAACAATCATATTTTATCCACTGTATTTACCTCTGCTTTGTGGCCTTCAGCTTCTAACATGTTTCTGTATGTGGAGACAGTATTTGTGAGAGATGAAATGTGAATACAACTGGGAAATGTACACTTTTTGTCATAGTTTTAAACTTGCAATGCAAATTTACCCATAACTTTATTAAAAAAAAAAAAAAAAAAAAAACTGGTTTAGTCGCGGTTCAGCCCTGGTTTAGTCCAGGTTTAGTCCTGCTTCAGTCCTGGTTTAGTCCTGGTTTAGTCCTGTTTTAGTCCTGCTTCAGTCCTGGTTTAGTCCTGGTTTAGTCCTGGTTCAGTCCTGGTTCAGTCCTGGTTTAGTCCTGGTTTGGTCTTGGTTCAATCCTGGTTTAGTCCTGCTTCAGTCCTGGTTTAGTCCTGGTTCAGTCCTGGTTTAATCCTGGTTTAGTCCTGCTTCAGTCCTGGATTAGTCCTGGTTCAGTCCTGGTTCAGTCCTGGTTCAGACAAAAAAGATGAGTCGGTTGTCGGAATGGCGGCATGAAAAAGTGTCAAAATGGGGGCATGTTGGAATGACGGGATGTCGAAGTGGCGGTGAGTCGTAATAAGGGTTGTACCCGATTCGTGTCCCTGTCCAATCAGAACCCTTCCGGACCCCCAGACGTTGAGTGAAATTAAATAAAGGCGATTTAACGTGTTTTCCAGGTAATCCTCAATTTGGAATTATTATTTCCAAACTATTTCACTCAGAACCAGTAATTCGGAATTAATACACATCACGTAAATGTGGCCAATATGTCACGATAATTTAAGTCTCGGCAACACGACTGTGGCTAAGAATATTGGCAGAGGACTTGGTCTTTGGAGGAGCCCGAAGTGTTTCAGAGGTGTTTTAAAGGTTCCTGACATGGGCTGGCAGTGTGTTCCATGTCTGTGAGCCTCTGATAGACTCCACCATTTGGCCAAATTTAGTCCTACGCCTTTTTATGTTACAGTCTCCTCTGGTCGATGCTCTGGTATTTACTCGGTCGCCAGGTTTTTTACTTATCTATCTATCTATATACAAAGGCTGTGTCCCACCATAGTGGGGTAGCCTAGACAGGGCATACATTTTTGTTCCTTTCCCTCCTTCCTTCCTTTCCCCAAACCCTCCTTCCGTGACTTTTTTTTTTTTTTTTTTTTTTTTTTTCTCCTCGTTTGTACCAGCGTCCTTTCCTCATCACCATCACCACTCTCTTCCCTCACTGGCGTCCACCCACCCCCCATCCATGCACTGGACAGCCGAGAAGGCAGCCAGCGAACCCGAGCGGAAAAACCCCCAGGACCCGCCCCAGGCGGCACAAAGGGATGACCGGCCAGACCCAGAGCGCAAACCGGACCACCGCCAGCACCCAGGAATCCTCCAGAGGACCACACAGGGACAGCACCTAGAGAGGGACGAGCACCCAAGCACACCTTCCGTCCATCACCATCACCGCTGTCGCCCCACTTTAAAATCCACTTCTCCCCCCTCTCCGAACATTTCTTCATATCCTATGTTGCCCTATATTGTGTATAATGTGTATGCTATTTATATTGTGTCTAAATGCATTAAAAGAAGGAGGACATTGTCCTGCAAACCTAAGTGTAGGTGTTCAGCCCTCACTAAGAAATGATGCATTAAAAGAAGGAGGACATTGTCCTGCAGCCTAGGTGTAGGTATTCAGCTTGCCCTGACTAAGAAATGATGCATTAAAAACAATCCAAAACATCGGGAGAGGGTCCAGGTCCAGACCATCCGCAATCATCCCACTACAACATCAGTAACAGTAATAACTAAAGGTGCACCTAGATAACGTCGCCCCCCTCCAGGTGCCCCCGTCCACCATACAAAACCCCAAAGAACCCCGGATCCAGGCGGCCATCCGGACCACACCCCTAAGCACCAGCCAGCCGCCCCCTCGGCACCCCGAAACCAGACCCGGTGATACCACCCAAGCCCGCCAGCAACCCCCCAAACAACCCAGCACTCAGAACAAACCAGCACTCAGACGCCAGCACCACCCAAACGTCACCGGAGAGGCATGATGATGTTGGGGAAAAGGACACCTTGGTTTAAGGTCTAAGGACCGATCTAAACCACACCACACTGCACCAGGGTCAGCTGCACAGCCCAGTGTGGGCACTTCCACAGCAGGGCCTCAGCCAAAGCTGGTTTCCCCCTGCCGCTTCATATCAAGACCCGTCCTCTACCACACCCATCCATTCATTCATACACAAACTCTCTCCATTCATCCCTGTCCTGAGCAGCCTCTCTCCCTTGCACCACAGTCATCCCTCTTGCATTCAACGCTCTTCTTACACCCTCTGTCCATCCCATTCGCGGTCTTCCCCTCATTCTCACTCCACTCACATCAGATTCATACACCTTTTTCACCAATCGCTCCCTTTCCATCCTCTCAACATGTCCAAACCATCCCAATGCCTTTTGCTCTGCTCTCTCAGCCAACTCTCGCAACACACCAGTTCTCTCTCGGATATCTTCATTTCTCACACGATCCATGCGCGTCACACCACACATACTCCTCAGACATCTCATCTCAACTACATTCAACTTCCTCTTCTCCGCAACTTTCAAACTCCACGTTTCAGCCCCATACAACGCAGCAGGCACCACCACACCCTCATACAATCTCCTTTTCGCAACCATTCCCAGTGACCTACATTCAAACACTCTCTTCATTCCCCCCCATATCTTACGTACTTCATTCATTCTAAACTCTACCTCACCCCCTATTCCACCATCCACACCAACATGCGACCCCAAATACTGAAAACACTCTACCTCTTCCAACAACACCCCATTTAATGCCACATTCAACCTACGTTCATCCTTTGACCTCGTGCACCTCATCACCTTACTCTTATTCACATTCACTCTCAGCTTCCTTCTGTCACACACCCTTCCAAACTCCTCAACCAAACGTGCCAAGCTCTCCTCTGAATCAGCCACTAGTGCAGTATCATCTGCAAACAACAACTGATTCATGCTCCATTCGCTGCCATCAACATTCACCATGCTCACACCCTTACCTGACACTCTTGCATTCACCTCTTTTACCACACCATCCATATACACATTAAACAACCACGGAGACATCACACATCCCTGACGCAAACCAACCCTCACAGGAAACCACTCACTCGTGCTATTTCCCACTCTCACACACGCTCTACTGTTTCTATAAAAACTCTTCACACCTTCCAACAATCTACCATCGATACCATACAAACTCAACACAACCCACAACGCCTCTCTATCAATCCTATCATACGCCTTCTCTAAATCCATAAACGCCCAAAACACCTCCCTCCCCTTAGCCAAATACTTTTCACACACCTGTCTCACAGCAAACACCTGGTCCACACATCCTCTACCTCTCCTGAAACCACACTGCTCTTCACCAATCATACACTCAGTCCCCTCCACTACCCTGTTTATCAGCACTCTTCCATACACCTTGCCTACAACACTCAACAGGCTAATACCCCTATAACTACTACACTCATACTTATCACCCTTACCCTTGTACAGTGGAACCATACACGCACTCGTCCAGTCAAGTGGCACCTGCCCACTTACAAAACACACATTCAACAATCTCACACACCACTCGGTGACACTCGCTCCACCACACTTCAAACATTCCACAGTACACCCATCCACACCTGCAGCCTTTCCTGCTTTCAACTTTCCCACAGCTCAACTTCCTCTCTCGTAATCAACGCTTCATTCAACTCTCCCAGTACATTCAATCTGCTTTCCCTTCCATCCATCTCAATCACAGCATCCCGATCTTCCTCCACATTCAACAGCCTCTCAAAATACTCTGCCCACCTCTTTCTTACAGCATTCCCCTCATTCAGCATCCTTCCATCCTCTGTTTTCACTTTCTTCTCCCTCCCAGACACTTCCTTTCGCACTCTTTTCACCTCCTTCCAAAACATTTTCTTGTTCTCCCGAAAATTGTCAGTCAACTGTCTGCCCCACCTTTCGTCCGCAGCCACTTTTGCCTCACGCACAGCTCTCTTTGCATCACTTCTCTTCTCCTTATAACACTCATACGACTCCCTGTCCTTTCTCTGCAGCCATACTTCATACGCACGTCTCTTCTCAGTTACAGCCAACCTTACATCCTCGCACCACCATTCACTTCCCTTTCTTACACCACCTCCAACACGTCTCACACCACACACTTCCTCTGCACACCCAACCACTGCACTCTTGAACTGTTGCCATTCTTCCTCCACACCAACAATCATTTGATCCTTCACCTCATTCCACCTGCCACCTATTTTCTCCTGATACTCACACACTTTCTCTCTGTTCTTCAAAACACTCACTCTCAAAACTTCTCTTGCATCCCCACTCTTTCTCGATCTCACCCATGGCATACCCACATGTGGTGGTAGGCCCCTTTAACCGCTGGTGTGGCCTATTGTGATCCACCTGAGCCTTTAAAAGGTGGGTACCTCCTCCGGGCAACCTCTTCCTCGCCTCTGACGTCACCCGCTGCCTGGGAGCTGGCCGCAGCACGAGCCTTGCCAAACAAATTTCGTTACTTCTCGTCAATATAGGACTAAAACCGCTACTAATCTTGAGCGCTTTTTGTCTCCACGTCATTTGTGCGCAGCACGTGCGTTACAGCTTGGCTTAGTCAACTGTGGAACAACTTGAAGGCTCATGCTGCTCATATTCACGTCAAAAAGCTCCGGTAAGCCGCATCAGTGTGCAGTATTGTCCCTTGTGTTGCGACTTTTCTAATCTGGTGCTGGTTGTAGTGCGCAGCGTCAGGCGAGGACCTTTACGCACGGGTCACTTGGGAACAGCAGACCCGTGCTGTGCCCTGCTTGCATGAAACTCCGGTAAGAATTTGGCCATCAATCTTTCAATTAATTCAATTACACTCTGTTAATCTGTGGGTTTATTGTAGAGCGGCATCTGGTTGCAGCATTCCTGGCTTGTCATTGTGCGTGATGCGCTAAAGCGCATTTGGTATGTATCTGCTTTTCTTTACTGCGCACGGAGGTGTACAGCGTTACAGGATACGATTTCTAAAAATGCATTGTATTTTAGGTGGACTTCCCAGCGGGCCTCTCCTCTCCTTTCCTTCCCTCCCCTTTCTTCCTTTCAACCATAAGTCCCTGATCGTTTCGTTGCGCTTTCCCCTGGCATTCGGCAAATTCAGCTCTCCCTCCTACGGGCTAAAGACAGTTTCCCCGTGACCAAAATGAACTAAGTCCTAGGGACCAGCATAGACGGTGGACTCGAGTTGGGTCCCGTTGGGGTGTGCGCACTGCCGCAGACCCACAGCGTCGGGCCTGCGTGCGGACCAGTGCGCCTGTGCGACATCCTGGTAGGACCACTGGGAAAAAGCGACTTACACCTTGAAGCTTTGGGTTGGGCCAGGTCCTGTGTTTTATTAAGTGTGAATGTGAGTGTGATAGTACTGTTTTTTAGGAGAATGGGAGACACATTTTAATAATGTAATTGAGTATTTTAATGACTTGAATAAATAAATGTATCTTTTTCATATTTATGTCTCATAGTCCACTCAATCAAGAACTTGCGTTGCCTTTGGTGAAGTGTCCCTGGCACTATAATCCAGGGTGGCGTTGTTGGAACAGTCTTCGATAATTGAGTTAACCCATTAGTGGGGGCTGGTGGGTCTATTTAGTCTGCCAAAAAGTATTAACTGTAATGCGGCCACTACAGTTTTGGCGTCGCTGGCAGGGTCCGATTGAGTTGGACTGAGACTTAATTTGAAAAAAAAAACAAAAAAAACTGAAAGACTTGAGAATATACAGCACTGTACAGTTTAACACTTTGTGGTGATTATTCTGAGGATTGGAGGTATCTAATTTGTATAAGTTAAAGGTTATTGTGTTTTCTTATTTGTGTGGGTTGCATTTATCATTTTGTGCACGTTTTGGTGTTTCATTTTTCAATTGTGTTTAATTTTACCTTGAACTATTACGATTGGAATTCCTCTAAATCTGAACTGAATGGTTTGTTGCCATTTTAGTGGAAATTGTACTTAAAATACTATCTCCTGTCTTAAGTTAACAGTGTTTTATATTGTGAATACAGCAGAACCTTTGTTTTTCCCATTTGTGGCCCAACCTGTGGACCCCTTCGGAAAACATGGAAGATCGAATGCGCGAGTTAGAAGAATTGGTGCAACAGCTAAGAGATGACAATGAAAGGCTGCGTCAGGAGCAGTCTCAACGTCAAGAGCCTATTGCAGGGCCATCCACTCGGTCTACAGCGTCGTCCGCGCTTTCAGCACGCAACTCTAGCGTAGAGAGGCTAGTGTTTATTCCACGTGACCGTAAATGCCCTATGTTCCGTGGCAGGACAGGCATTAGCCTGAGTGAGTGGTTAGAAGAGGCCCAGGCATGTATTAGAGCCCGACACTTGTCTTCCGTGGATGAAGCATTTTTTCTGTTTGACCATTTAGAAGGAGAGGCCCGCGAGGAAATAAAATATCGCTCCGCGGAAGAACGGAGTGATCCCACCAAAGTTACTGCCATTTTGCAGGATCTGTATGGCTGTGCAGAATCGTACGTGGCATTGCAAGAAGCATTCTTTTCACGCTGACAGCAGGAAGGAGAGAGTCTGCTTGAATACTCTCTTGTGCTGATGTCTTTAATGGAGAAGGTTAAACAGCGTGCTCCAAACAATCTTGTCAATTTTGAGATTCTCCTGCACGATCAGTTTGTTGAGCACGTCCTAGAGGGCGCTCTTCGGCGCGACCTTAAACAATATTTGCGTCAGTTTCCCCAGGCAACACTTCTTGACATCCGAGGCGAGGCCATATGGTGGGAGCGCGAGGGGTTGCCGGCAGTTGTGAGGGGCCGAAGCCACTCTGTCCCCTCGGCTTTTGGCATTCAGTACGTGGTACAGGGCGGCTACCAGCAGCCAGGCCAGCACCCGCCCTCCACTGAGGTTAGTGAAATGAAAGAGCTTTTGAAACGCCAGCAAGAACAGCTGGACAAGTTGACTGAGAGTATTTCCCGTTTACAGACCTCTCAGTCCCGCCAGCGTGGTCGTTCTCCTCGCTCAGGTCCAATTATTTGTCTGCGCTGTCAGCAGCCAGGCCACCTTGCCAGGGAGTGTGATGGGCCTAGGGTCCCATTTCGCTCACATTCTTCGGGGCATGGTCGCTCTCAACAGCACCAGCTTTCGGAAGGCTAGCGCCCACCGTGCTGCGGAGCCACAGCTCGGGTGGGGCCTCTACTGGCTCAGGTAATTCAGGTGGTGGGCTTGAAGATGCACCCAAATTGATTTCCTCATGTCCGCACATTGACGTTGGTATGGGAGGCGCCACCGTACCATGTCTGGTGGACACTGGGTCGATGGTCTCAACGATTACCGAAAGCTTCTTTAGGGACAACTTGGAGCCTTGGGGTGCAGAGCATCTGAAAGCCTGCCACTGGCTGGAACTTAAAGCCGCCAATGGGTTGGCAATTCCATACATTGGCTACCTCGAGCTTGATGTCACTCTTTGTGGGAAGTTGATGCGTCAGTGTGGCATCTTGGTAGTTAGGGACCCCCCTGGACGGACTCCGCCTCAGGTACCCGGCGTGCTGGGGATGAACATTATCCGGAAATGTTATCTCGAGCTCTTCGGTCAATATGGATCTGCCTTATTTGGGGAGTCGCCCAGTTCTGTCCCTACTGTTCTGGTAGAAGCCATGCAGAAGTGTCATGTGGCTAGAGTACCATCTACACCCACTAAACCAGGTTGTGTGCGGGTTCGAGGGAAGCGAGCCTGCTGTATTCCGGGGGGTGCGATGAAAATGGTTGTTGCTACTTGTTCGGAAAGGTTTACTAGTGGAACTGTGCTTTTTGAACCACCTGAGTCTGGTTTACCTGCAGGCCTCTTGGCTTCACCAGCTTTGGTTCGCATTGATCGTGGCACAGCGTACATCCCAATTGTGAATGTAGGGGTAGCTGAGGTGCTCTTGTACCCTCGCACTGTTCTCGGGACGCTGGATAGTGCTAAGGTTGTTAGCTTGCCCTCCGGCATTGTTGAGGTGTCCACTATTGCTGCTGGAGTCGGTGGCCAAGGCGTTGCGTTATCGATTTTGGACCAGATTGAGTCCATTGATTTGTCTTACTTGCCTCCTGAACAACACGATGCTGCTCGTTCCCTTTTGCGGAAGCATGTCTCAGTCTTCTCCATTAACAATCAAGATCTTGGCTGTACTGACCTGATATCTCATGAGATTCCATTGCTTGACGATATCCCAGTTAGACAACGGCATCGGCGCATACCACCCTCGGAGTATGAGGTTGTTAAGGAACACATTAACAAACTGCTTGAGACGCAAGTTATTTGCGAAAGCTCTAGTCCTTACGCCTCACCGATCGTGCTTGTACGCAAGAAAGATGGCACTTTACGCCTTTGCGTGGATTATCGTCAGCTGAACTCCAAGACAAGGAAGGACGCGTTCCCGCTTCCGCGTATTGAGGAGTCTCTTGACTCCCTAACGGGCGCTTGCTGGTTCTCCACGTTGGATCTCGCGAGCGGATATAATCAGGTGCCAGTTGCGGAGAAGGACCGTCCAAAGACTGCTTTCTGCACGCCTTTCGGCTTATTTGAATGGAACAGGATGCCTTTTGGCCTCTGTAATGCGCCAAGTACCTTTCAACGGCTGATGCAAAGGATTTTTGGCAGCCAGCAGGGCCAGTCCTTGCTTCTTTACTTAGACGACATTATCGTTTTCTCTTCCAACTTTGACCAGCATTTGGAGCGACTCGACGGGGTTCTGGGTCGATTACACTCTGAGGGTCTAAAAGTCAAGCTTGCAAAGTGTAGTTTTTTTCGGCGGGAAGTAAACTACTTGGGCCATGTCATTTCTGATAAAGGAGTTGCCACCGACCCTGGAAAGGTTAAGGCTGTCGCGGAGTGGCCGGTGCCAACCACCGTTTCGGAACTGCGATCCTTTATAGGTTTTGCGAGTTACTATCGCCGTTTTGTCGATGGGTTTGCCCGTCTGGCAGCACCATTACATCGGAAAGTGGCAGAATTGTCGGGTAAGTCGAGGCGAGGCTCTGCTAAGAGTAGTTTGGAGACATGGGATCAGGAATGTCAAGCGAGCTTTGAGGGCTTAAAAGAGCGACTGACTAGGGCCCCAGTACTGGCCTACGCCGATTTTACTTTGCCCTTCATTCTTGAGATCGATGCAAGCTACTGTGGCTTAGGCGCAGTACTTTCGCAGGAACAGGGAGGCAGTGTGCGACCCATAGCATATGCCAGTCGAGGCCTGCGAGGAGCAGAGCGCAACATGACAAACTATAGTTCTATGAAACTTGAGCTCTTGGGCTTGAAGTGGGCAATGACTGAAAAATTTCGGGAATACTTGTTGGGACATCGGTGTATTGTGTATACTGATAACAACCCTTTGAGTCATCTTGCCACTGCAAAACTTGGGGCTGTTGAGCAGCGTTGGGCGGCGCAGCTCGCAGTTTTCAACTTTGAACTGCGTTACAGGTCGGGTCGTAGCAACCGTAAGGCAGACGCTCTGTCCCGCCAACAAGAGTATGGGTCGTCGGACCTGGCAACATTGGTTCCGGGCACTATGGTTCCGCTTTCCTTGCAGCAAGCTCCGCCCCCACCATCCGTGGAAGTGATGCAGGCTGTGGTGTCCGCTCTGCCTGGTTCCTCTTTGGCTGATGTCCGTGCCCTTCAGGATTCCGATTCTGTTATTCAAGAGGTGGCTGTCTTTTGGAGACAGCAGCGGGAGCCAAATCCTGAGGAGAGGAGGAAAATGTCACCTGCTGCGGTGATACTGCTTCGTCAGTGGCATCGGCTTGTTGAGAGGGACTCATTGCTGTATCGGAAAATCTTTCGTCCAGATGGTGGAGAGGTGGTGTATCAGTTGTTGCTACCTGCAAGTATGATCCAGGGAGTGTTGTCCCAAATACATGATGCCCACGGCCATCAGGGGGTAGAGAGGACCTTGGCCCTTTTGCGTGCACGATGCTACTGGCCAGGGATGTCAAAGGCAGTGAGTCAGTGGTGTCAACAGTGCTTGCGTTGTCAGGTAGCAAAAGATTCGAGGCCCCTAGCTCGGGCTCCTATGGGCCATCTTTTGGCTTCTAGGCCTAACGAGACCTTGGCATTGGATTTTTCACAGCTTGAGCCGTCCTCCAGAGGGTTTGAGAATGTGTTAGTCATTACTGACGTGTTCAGTAAATATACCCAGGCATTCCCAACCAGGGACCAGCGTGCTTTGACCGTTGCACAGATCTTGGTAACAGAGTGGTTCTCAAAGTTCGGGGTTCCGGCACGAATTCACTCTGATCAGGGGAGGAGCTTCGAGAACTCTCTAATGCAGCAGTTGTGCCAGCTTTATAACATCTCAAAATCGCGCACTACCCCTTATCATCCTTCAGGGAACGGGCAGTGTGAGAGGTTCAACCGCACGTTACACGACTTGCTTCGCACTTTACCATCTTGCCGAAAGCGTGACTGGGGTTCCTGCTTGCCACAAGTTCTGTATGCATACAACACAACACCTCACCACACTACTGGAGAATCACCCTTTTTCTTGATGTTTGGCCAGGAGCCTCGGCTCCCGGTCGACTTCTTGCTTGGCCAGGTGGGTGACCCTCTCGCGGGTGACCCTCATGAATGGATTCTGGAACACCAAACTCGCTTACAGCTGGCTTTTGAAGGAACTAAGGAACGTTTGGAGACCGCTGCAAAGCGTAGGAAGGCTCAACATGACCAGAACGTCCGTGAGAAATCCCTGGATGTAGGGGAAACTGTTTTACTGCGCAATACTGGTGTTAGGGGTCGTTGTAAAATACAAGACTTGTGGCTTCCCACCCCTTATGTTGTTTTGAGAGCTCATGGTGGAGGCGCTGTGTATACCGTAGCCCCGGTGCATGACCATGGAGAGGTTAAGACAGTTCACCGGTCTTTGTTGAAGAGATTCGCGGGTGCTGGAAGGTTGAAGTTACTCAAGAGATTGGCCAGCCAGAGATCCCTGACCGGGGGGTCAGAGGAACAGTCTCCTGATGCAGACTTGTGGATGGTTTCGGAGCAATTGCCTTCATTGCCAAGCCAAACAACTGAACAACAACTGGGTTTGACTGGAGTTGCAGTTGTAGAGGGAGACACCGCAGCTGGTACTTCTTCTAGGAGGTCTGATCAGTCTCCTGTCGTTGGTGTTGACAGTCCAGAGGTGCGGCGGTCGACGCGTGCCACTGCTGGCCGCCACCCTAATCCACACAATTTGCCAAGATCAGCATTGAGCACTTGAAACATCTGGCCACTGCTGGCCCCTTTAGCTCATCGTCGGGGCGACGATGCAAAAGGGAGGGGTGGAATGTGGTGGTAGGCCCCTTTAACCGCTGGTGTGGCCTATTGTGATCCACCTGAGCCTTTAAAAGGTGGGTACCTCCTCCGGGCAACCTCTTCCTCGCCTCTGACGTCACCCGCTGCCTGGGAGCTGGCCGCAGCACGAGCCTTGCCAAACAAATTTCGTTACTTCTCGTCAATATAGGACTAAAACCGCTACTAATCTTGAGCGCTTTTTGTCTCCACGTCATTTGTGCGCAGCACGTGCGTTACAGCTTGGCTTAGTCAACTGTGGAACAACTTGAAGGCTCATGCTGCTCATATTCACGTCAAAAAGCTCCGGTAAGCCGCATCAGTGTGCAGTATTGTCCCTTGTGTTGCGACTTTTCTAATCTGGTGCTGGTTGTAGTGCGCAGCATCAGGCGAGGACCTTTACGCACGGGTCACTTGGGAACAGCAGACCCGTGCTGTGCCCTGCTTGCATGAAACTCCGGTAAGAATTTGGCCATCAATCTTTCAATTAATTCAATTACACTCTGTTAATCTGTGGGTTTATTGTAGAGCGGCATCTGGTTGCATCATTCCTGGCTTGTCATTGTGCGTGATGCGCTAAAGCGCATTTGGTATGTATCTGCTTTTCTTTACTGCGCACGGAGGTGTACAGCGTTACAGGATACGATTTCTAAAAATGCATTGTATTTTAGGTGGACTTCCCAGCGGGCCTCTCCTCTCCTTTCCTTCCCTCCCCTTTCTTCCTTTCAACCATAAGTCCCTGATCGTTTCGTTGCGCTTTCCCCTGGCATTCGGCAAATTCAGCTCTCCCTCCTACGGGCTAAAGACAGTTTCCCCGTGACCAAAATGAACTAAGTCCTAGGGACCAGCATAGACGGTGGACTCGAGTTGGGTCCCGTTGGGGTGTGCGCACTGCCGCAGACCCACAGCGTCGGGCCTGCGTGCGGACCAGTGCGCCTGTGCGACATCCTGGTAGGACCACTGGGAAAAAGCGACTTACACCTTGAAGCTTTGGGTTGGGCCAGGTCCTGTGTTTTATTAAGTGTGAATGTGAGTGTGATAGTACTGTTTTTTAGGAGAATGGGAGACACATTTTAATAATGTAATTGAGTATTTTAATGACTTGAATAAATAAATGTATCTTTTTCATATTTATGTCTCATAGTCCACTCAATCAAGAACTTGCGTTGCCTTTGGTGAAGTGTCCCTGGCACTATAATCCAGGGTGGCGTTGTTGGAACAGTCTTCGATAATTGAGTTAACCCATTAGTGGGGGCTGGTGGGTCTATTTAGTCTGCCAAAAAGTATTAACTGTAATGCGGCCACTACACACACACGCAACCTTCCTTCCACCAAATAATGATCAGACATACCTTCACTCTCTCCCCTTCTTACACTTACATCCAACAATCTACTACATGCAACCTTTGAAACCACCACATAATCCATCAATGCTTTATCAATCACTCTTCCACCATCCTGCCTCACCCACGTATACTTATGAATCTCTTTCTTTCTGAACCATGTATTCCCAATCAACATCTCTCTCTCAAGGCACGTTCCTATCAGTCTCTCTCCACTATCATTCTTTCCAGGTACACCATGCACACCAACAACACCCTCAATTTTCTCATCACCCACTCTCGCATTTAGATCTCCCATCAACACTACATTCACATTTGCTCCAAATCCCTGCAGGCACTCATCCAAGTCATTCCAGAAGGACACTCTCTCCTCTTCATTCTTCTCACTGCCAGGACCATACGCACTCACGAACACCCACAACTCATTCAGAAATTTCACTTTCACCCACATCAGTCTTGGTGAAATCTCCTTCCATTCAACCACACATCGTCTCACCTCACAACTCACCAACAAGGCCACACCTTCTCTTGCTCTCCCACTCTCTACACCAGACCTTCTCCCACTCACACTTCCAAACACACACTCACCCTTCCCTTTCATCTTTGTCTCACTCAGTGCTAACACACTCAATCTCCTTCTTCCAAACATCCTTCCAATCAGATCTCTACACCCACGCACATTCAAGGACCCAATCTTTAGGGTTTGGGGAGACAACCTCCCCTTCCCTACTCAGCCCTGTCCATTTCTAGGAAACAGTTACAGGGGAGAGGATTCCCAGTCCTCTCGCCCCGTCCCTTTTAGTCGCCTTTTACGACACGCAGGGAATACGGTGGTAGTATTCTCTACCCCCCTCTTTTAGGGGGGGGGGGGGGGGTACTGGTATTAACATTTTCTCACATTTCTGTCTTGTTTATGTGTAATTATGTGTAAAATGTATTAATAGTGAAGCGTGGGGGGGGGGGGGGGGGGGACGTGCACCCGCTCATCGTTGTCAAATCCATAGAGCAGCAGGGCTGCGAGCACGAGACCGAGGCAGTGTCCGGACCACATCCAGTGACGCATTCCGAGCCACGAAGCAAAAATGCACAAGAAAAACAAGGCAAAGAGCCGCACGCGGTGGTTTAATCCTGGTTTAGACCTGGTCTAGTCTTGGTTTAGTCCAGGTTTAGACCTGATTTAGACCTGGTTTAGTCCACGTTTAGTCCTGGTCTAGTTCCGGTCTAGTCCCGGTCTGGTCCTCGTGGGTTAGTCCTGGTCTAATCCCGGTCTGGTCTCGGTCTGGTCCCGGTCTGGTCCCGGTCTGGTCCCGGTCTGGTCCTCATGTCTTAGTCCCGGTCTGGACTTCCTACAGATCTAGTGACTCATGTCTTGGCTCCTCGTGCATCCAGCGGGACCCCCAGAGCTGTCCTGGGTCCCCCCCGGAGCCCCCCCGGGTCCCCCCTCTATAACATCTATATAAATGTGTCAAACTGAACACATTCTGTACTGTACAGGAGACATGGAGGAGAAGACAATCAGGACGCACAACACAATGTTCATACACTAGAAAAAAAAAGAAAAAAAAAAAGAAAAAATCTGCAAAACAGCGAGGCCACGAAAAGTGAACCGCGATAGAGCAAGGGACCACTGTACTTTAAAAATGAGGCAAGCAGCCATAAATATCTGATAACTATCAAAATCCAAAATGGATTGGCACCTACAAGCCTCACTTTGGTCTCTTACCTGACTTATCAGATCTCTCCGTCACATCCTGGTTCCAAAAATATGGGGCCTCACTGAGTTTGCAGGAGCTCAGGGCTGTTACATCATTAAAGTTTATAGTTTAAGTTTGTCTGATGTGTTTGTGCTTCAGTCTGTTCCCTAAACACTTGTTTCACTTCATCTAAAATGCACAGAGCTTCACCTCATCAAATATTAAAGCTCCATAAACCCCCGACACAGACTCTCCAGGCACAAAACCTCCAGACACACAGAGCAGTGCCGCCCTGGGCTGTGCGGAAAATCAACTTCAACTTTTTAAAAACTAAACTTTAAACTTTGGGTTCACACTTTATGCTCATTGCAATCGTTGCACCAAACTAAATTCGAGTTGACCCCAAGACCTGTGACAGAAGAAAGACAAAAGACAAAAGAAAACATATTGTTCTTGCAATACAGATATTCTATATGTAATAATGTAGACATTTTAAATGGATCAATATTTATCTAAAATATACATGAATCACTTCAAATACAACTCAGAGTATAAATGGTGAGGAAACAAACAATAACTGGATAAAAGCTCTAAAAAAAAGTGCTTCAACAAGGTCAGCCCAGAGAAACAAATCTGACACAAGAGTTCATTTTCAACTTCAGGATTTAGTTTGATTTGATTATTTAACATAAGATAAGATAAGATAAGGCGACTTTGGCCCTTCTTGTACAGGGCGTCGGTGTTGTGGGACCAGTCCAGTTTATTGTTGAGGTGAACACCCAGGTACTTGAAACTGTCCACAGTCTCTATGTCCTGCCCCTGGATGTTCACCGGTGAGTGAGGTAGTGGTCTCCTCCTGAAGTCGATCACCAGCTCCTTTGTCTTACTGGTGTTAAGGCTCAGGTGGTTGTGCCCACACCAGTCCACAAAGTCACTGATGACCGAGCGGTACTCCAGCTCGTTCCCCTCAGACACACAGCCCACGATGACCGAGTCATCGGACAACTTCTGGAGATGGCAGCTGTCTGTGTTGTATGTGAAGTCCGAGGTGTATATGGTGAAGAGGAAGGGTGAAAGGACAGTCCCCTGGGGGGCCCCAGTGCTGCAGACTACCACCTCTGACTCACAGCCGTGCAGCCGCACGTACTGTGGACGGTCAGTGAGGTACTCAAGATGTCCATCCACTCCCGCGTCCTCCAGCTTCCCCCGCAGCAGCGCCGGCCTGATGGTGTCGAAGGCGCTGGAGAAGTCAAAGAACATGACTCTCACAGCACTCCCGGCGGTCTCTAGGTGGGTGAGCGCCCACTGCAGCAAGTAGATGATGGTGTCCTCTAATCCTACGTTTGGCTTGTAGGCAAACTGCAGCGGGTCCAAGGTGGGGCTCACCACAGAGCGGAGGTGACTGAGGATCACCCTCTCCATGGTCTTCATGAGGTGGGAGTTCAACGCGACTGGTCTGTAGCGGGCCGGTTCCCTGGCGTTTGTTGTTTTGGGAACCGGGACCACGCAGGAGGTCTTCCACAGGACGGGGACCTTCTCCAGGCTGAGGCTTAGATTGAACATGTAGCAGAGAACCAAAACATGTTTAAAATAAAATGCTACAAACATGACACATCAGTGCTTAAAGGAGGAGTCAGAAGTGAAAGTTTATTTGAGTCGACCCAGTTTGGTTACAAAAAATGATCAAAAATGCTGTTTTCAGTGTGTCACTCGTACCCAGGCCCACACACAGTGTGTGCCTGTTCATGAGTGACACTGGCACAGAACATAAATGTAATAATATTCATACATTTTCATTACAATGCCGCACTCTGTGGTGAGGTCTGCAGAAGGCCAAATTATCAACATTAGCAAAATATAATAATACATTTAGTCTTTACACTTGTATTATTTTCCTTAATGTTTAACATTCATTTTGCCACTTTCTTTAAAAAGTACTCCACATTTGGGCCTCTGTTGGACACATTATATCCTGGGAGGAAATGAGCCCTGATCTTGGCCAAGACTGTTTTTTGAGCCCAAGGTAGACCTAATGTAGACTTGGTTTGGTTTTGTTCTGATCCAGTTTAAGTCCGTGTTTAGTCTAAGAGCTAACAGCTGTGAGAAGGAACCGTGTGGTTCTGTGCCAAACGTGTCTGTGGTAAAAATACTGACCACAGCGACTGACCACAGTGGGAGAGACTTTGATAACGAGCATGAACCCTGATATTACCCAGGCCCTCAAGTGGCGAGGCCGTTTACAACTCCGGACTGCCACATCTCACTTAGACTTAGACAAACTTTACTGATCCACAAGGGAAATTATTTGGATACAGAAGCTCACTCATCAAATATATAACAGAGGGTAACAAAAAATAGATGGAATAGCAAGAAAGAGCAAGAGACCATAATTATAAAAATAAGTGTATATGTACAAGTCAAAATAAAATAGATAAATAAGTAATAAAATATAAAATAAAATACCAAATCACAGCTATATACAGGTATCCAGTCTGACTTTGCACTTTTTACTGCCTTATCCATATTCTATCATTACACCCAAAAACATTATTACAATTAGATGCGTGAATAGCACTTTATTACAATTACATTTTCATTTGAGCCCTGCTCCTTTGTCTAGGGTCACGTGACACGTCTGATTTAAAGCAGTGCATTGTGGGAGCTCAGACGAGGGCAACGGGGAGGCTGGTGGTACTGATGTTGCTTTCTCCTCAGGTTCACTGTGCATAGTGTCTGAGGCGTTTTGCTTTCACAGTCCTGTTTTAGTCCTGGTTTGGTCCTGGTCCAGCCCTGATTTAAGGTGATTTAGTTTGGTCCTGGTCTAGTCCTGGTTTTTACCTTTAGTCCCTCTTATGATGCACGTGATCTCATGGTTTTTGGCCTGGTAGTTTGGTTGGTTTAGTCCTGGTATGTGCTTATTTTTTGTCCTTTGGTTCTGTCCTGATTCATACCCAGTTTAGACAAGTTTCAGTCCTGATTTAGACCTGATTCAGTCCTGATTTAGACCTGATTCAGTCCTGATTTAGACCTGATTCGGTCCTGATTTTGATCTGCTTTAGATTTTTTGTAGCCTTTTCCAGTTGAGCTGGTTTTACCATGATTGTGACTCTGTATCACTGTCTGTGTTTGTGTATCATTAAAGTTTGTGATGACTTAGTTAAACATGTACTTCATAACATGACTTGATTTGATCCTTCATAGTATTTGAGGTTTCTACTACAAAAAACTTTTTTTTTTTTTTTTCACTTTGAGCCTTTTGGACAAATGATTTTTACTATATTATAGCTATATTCTAGTTATTACTATTATTTAGTGTCTATATTCTAGTTATTATTATTATTTAATCAATCTCATCTCGTTGTTTACAAGGTTCTCGTTGTTTAC
Source organism: Paratrypauchen microcephalus (assembly GCA_036785185.1). Lineage (NCBI taxonomy): Eukaryota > Metazoa > Chordata > Actinopteri > Gobiiformes > Gobiidae > Paratrypauchen > Paratrypauchen microcephalus. The sequence goes on along the minus strand of JAVJIX010000076.1, from coordinate 3,062,319 downwards.
AATGACAATAAAGCTTTCTATTCTATTCTATTCTATATTCTAGGATGAATGCGTGTACGTTGGTCCTGGTTTAGGCCTGGTTTGTGCCCAATTTAGACCTGATGTAGACTTGATTTGGTCCTTGGTCTAGTCCTGGTTTGTGCCCAATTTAGACCTGATGTAGACTTGGTTTGGTCCTTGGTCTAGTCTTGGTTTAGTTCTCTTTATTTCCTGTTTAGTAATAACTTTTATATGGACTATGTGCACTGTAACTGTAATGGCCTAATTCACACATTCACTATGCTGGTATTGAGGGAAAAAAATATATATTTTTGGAGGGAATGTTCACAGTACAAATAAAATAAATGTTTATGTGTCAACTCTACAGTCCTGTGTGCAGAAGAGGACTGAAAACCAGGGTGTGTGCTGTTATCACGTTAAGTCTCATTTTGATATTTTATATTACATTCATACATTAGACTCATACATAGCCCCAATACAGTTTGTTCTTCTTCACTATTTTCATTTGAATGATTTCAGACCTGGAATTGCTCATCTTTACTGAATTAAAGATAAAAGGAGCTGTTCAATTGAAAACTACTGCTTCATGACATCACAATGTGGAGCAGTATTTTGAGCTTTGGAGACCTAGACAGACTAATAATGCAGGATTACTCAAATATTTGTGAATGAAACAAACTGTATGTTTTCGATGAGGTAATGGCCTAAAAGTGACAGGAATGTCTGTGGTAGTTCTCCCCTGCCAATCATTCACACTGTGGGCTTCTTTAGCACATTAGCTGGGGCATATGGTTATTCCATTGTGCCAAACCCTATCTCTGCAATTTGACCCCCCCCGGTTCAAATTTGCCTAATGCACTGAAACGGGCCATAGTATTTACCACCTGAAGGCTGATCTTACAGAATTGGAAACTCCCACATCGCCCTTCACATGTCCGCTGGGTTTGTGAAGTGCTTTACCACCTTAAGCTCGAAAAACTCTAGTTCTCACTCAGAGGCTCTGTTACCTGGGACCTCTTTTTACATCACATTGACTCTATAACCCTTCCTCAAGATCTGGAGGACGACTAAAATATAAAATATAGGCAATGACCTCTTCTCTTCCCCTCTTTTCTTTCTCTTTACTTCTTATCTCATGTAACCTTTCATCTTTATGGGCTCCTTTCCTTCTTTCACGTCCCTACTTTCCTTTTTTTTTAATGAATTACTTTTTAATATATATATTGTTTTTCTTCATTATTATTAGTACTTTATTTTATTATATTTTTTATGTATTTTTATTAATTTATTATTTTTATTTTATTTTTGATGTATTATTTTATTTTTGATGTATTATTTTATTTTTATTGTTTTATTTTATTTTTATTTATTTATCTATTTATTCTTCTACTATTATTGCTTTTATTAGTAGTACTTTATTTTATTCTATTTTTATGTGTTTTTATTAATTAATTATTATTTTTATTTTATTTTTTATTTCTTCTTATTATTTTTTATTATTTTATTTTTATTCATTTATCTATTTATTTTTCTACTTTTATTACTTTTATTATTAGCACTTTATTTTATTCTGTTTTTATGTATTTTTATTAATTAAGTATTATTATTATTATTTTATTTTATTTTTTATTTCTTCTTATTTTATTTTTATTCATTTATCTATTTATTTTTTCTTAAATTTGAGAAGGTTTGGCCAGTGGGAGCTGTGTATTACTGAGACAGCTGTAATGGCACTATTCAATACATCGCACTCTGCTTGTCTGTTACTGTTGTAAAATGTTCAATAGATAAAGTTGGAAGAAAAAAAAAAGGTCACAGGAGTCAAATTTGCATAAGATCAAACATTTAAATGTGAGAAAAACAGCTGTGGGAATATATGCTCCCCTGTTTGTTTGTTTGTTTGTTTGTCTGTCTGTCTGTCTGTTTGTTTGTTCGTCTGTTTGTTTGTCCGTCTGCTTGTTTGTTTGTTCGTCTGTTTGTTTGTTCGTCTGTTTGTTCGTCTGTTTGTTTGTTCGTCTTTTTGTTTGTTCATCTTTTTTTTCCCCTCCTCTGGCAGCACGGTGGCTGAGTGGCTAGCACTCCTGCTTCACAGCAAGATGGTTCGGGTCACCCGGGCCTTTCTGTGTGGAGTTTGCATGTTCTCCCCGTGTCTGGGTGGGTTTCCTCCGGCCACTCCGGTTTCCCCCACCAATCCAAACATGCACCATAGGTAAAATCCTCCAGCTTGGGTCCTGACAAAGCCTAAACTAACAAAATCATGGGGATGGTCCCCAGGTCAAATGTAGAAACAACTTCTCCTGTGTGCGATCAATAAAGGTCAATCTTCTAATCCTTAATCACTGTAAGGCGCTTTGTGTTACAGTTTTGTATGAAAAGCGCTTTATAAATAATGTTTGATTGATTGATAAAAATCAGGTACAGGGCGTTTAAATGTTCCTTCATAGCACTTTCGTAACCGGTTGTGTTGAATCTGTTTTGTGTTTCAGGTGTGGATGATGGAGGCTGCCTTCCAAAGCAACTCATCATCTGAAAACCTGGTCGGAGCCAAGATCTTCTTCCTATGCACCACCTCCGCCCCCTGCTGCTTGTTCTTCATCATCAACGGCACCATTCTCTTTGTTCTGCGCAGTAAACCCACGTTCTCCCAGTGCCCACGTTACATCCTGCTCTTCAACCTGGTGCTTGGCGACACAATACTCATCGCTCAGGCCCAGATTTTGTATCTTCTCGCTTCCTTACAGATCCGGATCTCGTACCCTCTGTGCGGCTGTTTGGCCATGGTCTCCTTCCTGACCAGCCAGATCTCCCCGTACACGTTAATATTCATGTCGTTAGAGCGCTGCGTCGCCGTGTGTTTCCCGTTTAGACATTCCGCTGTTGTCACTCTGAGGAACACCTTCATATGCATCTTCTTTATCTGGACTTTTAGCTTTGCAGACATCCTGACCCGGATTGTCCTCCTTCTCGAGTTCCCATTTCGTGACTTGCCGACTCTACTGATGCCCGGATACTGCAGCGGTGTCGGGATGTTGCTCAATCCCAGATCCAGAATGTATTCCGACGTCTCCACGTACATCCTGTTCCTGTTGTGCAGCCTGATCATCTCCTCTTCCTTCATGGCTGTGACGGTGGTCGCTCGCGCCGCCTCCTCACAGAAGGAGTCTGCGGATAAAGCTAAGAAGACTCTGCTCTTGCACATGTTTCAGTTGTTTCTGAATCTGGTTTCGACACTGAACATGACGCTCTTCATTGCCGTAGAGAGGTCGGAGCGTCAACACTTGGTGGGGAAGTTCTTCGTGGTGATTTATATACTGGTCATCTTGTGCCCACGTGGCGTCTCTGCTCTGACATACGGACTGCGTGACCAAAAACTGAGCCCACTGCTCCTGTCACACTTCTGCTGCAGAGTCTGCGTCAGGCTCGGCCCTGTCAAAATGCACATGACGCTACAGAGGACGGCCAAAGTTTAAAGGTCCTGCATGACTCAAAACTGACTCTTGTGAGTTTTAAAGGTCCCATGGCATGAAATTTTCACTTTCTGAGGTTTTTTGAACGTTAATGTGAGCTCCCCTACCCTGTTTAGGGCCCCCCCCCATGGCTAAAAGTTGCGGAATATGTAAACTTAGCATTTGCGATCCTTTTCCGCGTTTGAAAAAAAGACAGCCCAAAGGGGCGATTCTGAACAAGGGAACTCTCTGACGTCACACTCGCGGAAAGGTTTCCACCCCCCATCTGGATGCTTACCCACCGTCTCTGGAAATCACGCCCAGAAAAATTGGACCACGAATGAGCTACGAAATGCGAGATGCGTTTTTTTTTTTTTTTTTAATTTGCCTGGAGACACGTGAGAGTGTTTCCGAACCTCTGAAACAGCAGTGGTTTAATTTTATTTTCTGTGGAAATGTGTGGTTTTTTTAAATGGAAAGCGTCTCAGATCTTTCTCTGCTCTTAAAACACAGAAGTGGGTGACAGTGCACAGCGTACTGCTAATCCAGGAAACAGCGGCGTATTTGGTCACACCCCCACCCGCTGCACTGGCCTGTCTCTGTCCTCCTCATTTGCATTCAAGTAACAACGTCCAGAATAAAGTGTTTCAGAGACATATTTATGACTCTGACTGTCTTCATGAGGCTATCTCATGCACTGAGGCTTGATTTTGAAGAAGGATTCATTTACAGTATTAGGGAACCACTAAGGTGCCATATAAAAGCATCAACAAGTACCATGTCATGGGATCTTTAAGGAATGTTAATGTTGTTAACCCCTCTCTAGGTGGGTGGGGAGTCTTTGCCTCAGGTGGAGGAGTTCAAGTATCTCGGGGTCTTGTTCACGAGTGAGGGGAGAATGGAACGTGAGATTGACAGGCGGATCGGTGCAGCGACGGCAGTGATGCGGTCGCTGTACCGGACCCTTGTGGTGAAGAGGGAGCTGAGCCGAAAGGCAAAGCTCTCGATTTACCATCGATCTACGTTCCTCCCCTCACCTATCATCATGAGCTCTGGGTAATGACTGAAAGGAGGCCCCGGGGAAGACCCAGGACACGCTGGAGGGACTATGTCTTCCGGTTGGCCTGGGAACGCCTTGGGGTCCCCCCGGTGGAGCTGGAGGAAGTGTCCGGGGTGAAGGAAGTCTGGGAGTCCCTGTTTAGACTGTTGCCCCCACGACCCAGCCCCAGATAAGTGGAAGAAAATGGATGGATGGAGAATGCTGTTACCTCCTCAAAAACATCTAGAGCAGGAGTGTGGTCTGGGGGCCGTATCCAAAGGGGCCGGATCAGAAAACTCATGGCAAATATACCCCAAAAATAGCAATAAGTCCAAATATTTGTCCAGAGAAACGCAAATCTACAGAAGTCTTTTTTATTTGATGAACTCTTTCTTTTACAAAATATTATAATATTATGAACAACCTAAAAATTTAAGAAAAATGCAATTTCAACACAAGCGTACAGGTTTCCCATTCACCTCTGTGAACAAATAGGAATTAGTTAATTTTTCTTGGAAAATCCTGCACTCGGCGTCCACTTTTCTCATTTCTGACATTTTGCTGATGAGGGTGTCACGGTCAACAGTCAAAACGATGGTCCTTTAAGAGCATTTGGAAAGAGTCTTCATTTGTGCTGCTCTGGTGGGAGGGGCCACGTACAGAGGAGCTGGAGATGCTGCTATGCTAAACTGTGCAGAAAAGAGGTGCAGAAAATTACCAATATTTTAATAGAAAATTTAAATATTTTAATAGAAAATCAGCTGAGGGCCAGATTAAAGGTCTTGGAGGGCCGGATCTGGTCCTCCAGTTTGACACCCCTGATCTAGAGTGTTTAGTTTCATTCACATGTTTGAATGATCCATTATTATTCGTCTGTTTACATCCTCTAACCCATCTTGTGATGTCAAATCAACTGGTGGTTTTCAAGTTAACACTTTTAGCTACAGTTCTATAGAGATCGGAAATTCCAGGGCTGAAATGATCCAAATGATTCTAGTGAAGGTATACGGAGTTTAAAAACACAAAGGAGCACTTCCTGTATTACCACATCACATCACTGGGTGATGGGTTCTCTGTCTAAGAGAAGAACTCAGCTTAAAGGGATATGCCACCCCCAGGTCAAATTTGGGCATCTCCCCACAGTCCAGAGACTAAAATAAGTGGTGGAAAGCGTTTTCCTGCTCACCCAGCCATTGTCCGAGTCTGTCGCCACTGACCGCCGCGGTATCTGCAGCTCCTCCGCCTTAGACTGGAGTCTAACGTCGCCAGAGAAAGATTTCGGCCAAAAGGAATTAATTTGCTCGATGCGTTTCCCAATTACTTTCTGTGTAGTGCGCATTCATATCGAGTGCAAATAAATGTGCAAATCAACACGGAGAGCTTGCCTTGGTCATATTGGGTGGGAACTATTTTCCAGTGCGGAAGAATACAGCCGAATCACGCACCACGTTGTGCAACAGGGGAACTCCCTTCCCGGTGCGTAACTGGGATTCCCCTGGCAGCGTGCTGCGTGATTCGGCTGTATTCTTTCGCACTGGAAAATAGTTCCCACCCAAAATGACCAAGGCAAGCTCTCCGTGTTGATTTGCACATTTATTTGCACTCGATATGAATGCGCACTACACAGAAAGTAATTGGGAAACGCATCGAGCAAATTAATTCCTTTTGGCCGAAATCTTTCTCTGGCGACGTTAGACTCCAGTCTAAGGCGGAGGAGCTGCAGATACCGCGGCGGTCAGTGGCGACAGACTCGGACAATGGCTGGGTGAGCAGGAAAACGCTTTCCACCACTTATTTTAGTCTCTGGACTGTGGGGAGATGCCCAAATTTGACCTGGGGTGGCATACCCCTTTAAATATGCAGGTTTAAACATCTGAATGAAACAAAACACAACTTCAGGTATGTTTTTGATGCAGAAACAGCATTTTTAACATAGATCAGAAAATAACAAATGCTGTAATATGGGTCCTTTAATCAATAATAATAATCATTTCTCTCCACTTTGGGGAAGGTCCACACAGCCTCCTTGGTTTGGAGCAGGTCCTGTGGGGTAGAAGGGTTCAGTCAGAGGTGGGAAAGTATCCAAAAACTTTACTCAAGTGAGAGTAGTACCAACAAAAATCAGAGTAAAATTCTGCTGCTAGAAAAGTACTCTGAAAAGAAAGAGTACTACCCAAACTCCACAGGTATGTCTTCTCACATTTAAAATATATTTTTCCAGTAAGTCCTCTACTCACATCCTAATCCTAACCTAGAAGAGGGAGTATTATGCAAAATAGATGTTTTGAAGCTTTCCACTGTTACCTCATCCAAAACAGTCCTTTTTTTTACCTTCCCCCCTCTCCCCACCCACTTAATTCACTCTGACAGAAGTCTTACATTTAGGGTTAATGTCACATACAGGATTTCAATAAAATCATTGAAAAATACACTTTACAACAAGCTAAATGTAAAATTATGATGTACATTTGGTTAAGTTTGATAAGAAAAAGGATGTGACTTTTGTATCTCCAATAAACACACATAATCTTATAATATTGTAACAAAGCCGTAACTTCACAATTACTGAATAAACAGAAATGTGCAGTGAAACATGGCGTTAACCCCAGAGACGGGGATGGGGTCACTTTTTGTCTTTCAGTGTTCAGTGTCTGGTGTTTTAAATAAAGTTTTATTGATTTGTGACATGTTTTTCGTGTCATGTCTTTTAAAATTTTGCAAAACTGAAGTAAAAATTCAAGTGGTGGTTCTGCATAAACACATTTGTTTTTCTAATAAACCGACTCTCAAGGCCTGAAAGAATCATTTGGAAAGTGTTTGGTGAACAGTAACTTTTACCCTTGCTGAACACAAAATATTATTGTTTTTAAATTGATGTGCCTAAGTTAGACCACTAATTTCACTAAAACATTATCATTATTAGTATACTGGTATAACCTGACATATCACTCTAGATACTTAAAAAAAACTGCTGCTAAGGACAACTGTTGCACTGTTGCACATTCACTACTGGAATTTTACTACTGTTGTACTGTTGTTTACTACTGGTAGTATATTGGTATAACCTGACATATCACTCTAGATACTTAAAAAAAACTGCTGCTAAGGACAACTGTTGCACTGTTGCACATTCACTACTGGAATTTTACTACTGTTGTACTGTTGTTTACTACTGTTATTGCATTAGAATTATTACTGCTGCACATTTATTTTTATCTTAATTTCAATGCACATTCTACTGCACATTACCATTTCACTGCTGTATCTTCCATTGCACATTTTTGTTGCACACTGCACATTTTTGGACATCTGTAAATAGGTATTATTTATTTATTCTGTTGCACTGCTTTCAGATTTTAGATTTTAGTTTTTATATTTAGATTTTTGTCTTAGATAGTTTTTGTTTTGTTTTGTCTTTATATTGTATTTTGTACACTGTCCTTTTTGCACTACTTAGCCAGAGAGAAACGAAATTCATTGTATGTTGAACACATAATAATAATAATAATAATAATAATAATAATAATAATAATAATAATAATAATAATAATAATAATAATAATAATAATAATAATAATAATAATAATAATATCAAGCAGGAGACCATGGCCAAACAGCCGCACAGAGGGTAGGAGATCCGGATCTGAAAGGAAGCAAGAAATTACTAAATCTGGGCCTGAGCGATGAGTATTGTGTCGCCAAGCACCAGGTTGGAGAGCAGGATGTAACGTGGGCACTGGGAGAACGTGGGTTTACTGCACAGAACCAAGAGAATGGTGCCGTTGATGATGAAGAACAAGCAGCAGGGGGCGGAGGTGGTGCACAGGAAGAAGACCTTGGCTCCAACCAGATTTCAGATGATGAGTTGCTTTGGAAGGCAGCCTCCATCATCCACACCGAAACACAAAACAGATTCAACACAACCGGTTACTAAAGCGCTACGAAGGAACATTTTAAAGCCCTGTACCTGATTTTTATGGGAGCATATGTTCCCACAGCTGTTTTTCTCACATTTAAATGTTTGATATTACGCAAACTTGACTCCTGTGACCTTTTTTTTTTGTACATTTATTGAACATTTTACAACATTAACAGACAAGCAGAGTGCGATGTATTGAATAGTGCTATTACAGCTGTGACAGTAATACACAGCTCTCCCACCCACTGGCCAAACCTCAAATTTAAGAAAAAATAAATACATAAATTAATAAAAAATAAAATAATAATAAGAAGAAATAAACAATAAAATAATAATTATTATTAATTAATAGAAATATAAATATAAAAATAGAATAAAATAAAGTAATAATAATAAAAGTAATAATAGTAGAAAAATAAATAGATAAATGAATAACAATAAAATAATAATAAAAAATAATAAGAAATAAAACATAAACTAAAATAATTTTACTCCTCCACTTGAGGCAAGGACTCCCAACCCACCCGGAGAGGGCAAGCCACCTTTTTCCGGTCGAGAACCATGGCCTCGGATTTGGAGGAGCTGATCCTCATCCCAGCCGCTTCACACTCGGCTGCAAACCGCCCCAGTGCACACTGGAGGTCCCAGTTCGATGAAGCCATCAGGACAACATCATCTGCAAACAGCAGAGATGAGATCCTGTGGTTCCCAAACCGGATCCCCTCCGGCCCCTGACTGTGCCTAGAAATTCTGTCCATAAATATAATGAACAGAACCGGTGACAAAGGGCAGCCCTGGCGGAGTCAAACATGCACTGGGAACAGGTCCGACTTACTACCGGCAATGTGAACACAGCTCCTGCTCCGGTCATACAGGGACCGAACAGCCCTTAAGTGGAGCACTCTCCACTCTCCCAGCACTCTCCCAGAGCACTCTCCACAGGACCCCACGAGGGACACGGTCGAATGCCTTCTCCAGATCCACAAAGCACATGTGGACTGGTTGGGCAAACTCCCATGCACCCTCGAGCACCCGATGGAGAGTATAGAGCTGGTCCAGTGTTCCCCGGCCGGGACGAAAACCACACTGCTCCTCCTGAATCCGAGGTTCGACTATCGGTCGAATTCTCCTCTCCAGCACCCTGGAATAGACCTTACCGGGAAGGCTGAGGAGTGTGATTCCCCGATAGTTGGAACACACCCTCCGGTCCCCCTTCTTAAACAGAGGGACCACCACCCCGGTCTGCCAGTCCAGAGGTACTGTCCCCGATGTTGCAGAGACGTGTCAGCCAAGACAGCCCTACAACAGACTTCAGATACTCAGGGCGGATCTCATCCACCCCCGGGGCCTTGCCACCGAGGAGCTTTCCAACCACCTCAGTGACTTCAGCCAGGGTGATGAGTGAGTCCGCCCCCAAGTCCCCAGCCTCTGCTTCCTCCTCGGAAGACGTGACGGTGGGATTGAGGAGATCCTCAAAGTATTCCTTCCACCGTCTGATAACATCCCCAGTCGAGGTCAACAGCTCCCCACCCGCACTGTAAACAGTGTTGGTGAAGCACTGCTTCCCCCTCCTGAGGCGCCGGACGGTTTGCCAGAATTTCTTTGAGGCCGTCCGATAGTCCTCCTCCATGGCCTCTCCGAACTCCTCCCAACTCCAAGTTTTTGCCTCTGCCACCGCCCGGGCTGCAGCACGCTTGGCCCGCCGGTACCCGTCGGCTGCCTCCGGAGTCCCACGAGCCAACAAGGCCCGATAGGACTCCTTCTTCAGCCTGACGGCATCCCTTACTTCCGGTGTCCACCACCAGGTTCGGGGATTGCCGCCGCGACAGGCACCACAGACCTTTCGACCACAGCTACGGGCGGCCACATCGACAATAGAGGCCGAGAACAGAGCCCATTCGGACTCTATGTCCCCAGCCTCCCCCGGAATCCGGGAGAAGCTCTCCCGGAGGTGTGAGTTGAAGGTGCCCCTGACAGAAGGCTCTGCCAGACGTTCCCAACAGACCTTCACTACGCGCTTGGGCCTGCCAGGCCTTTCCGGCTTCCTCCCCTGCCAGCAGACCCAACTCACAACCAGGTGGTGATTGGTTGACAGCTCTGCCCCTCTCTTTACCCGAGTGTCCAAGACACGCGGCTGGAGGTCAGATGACACGACAACAAAGTCGATCATCGACCTCCGTCCTAGGGTGTCCTGGTGCCACGTGCACTGATGGACACCCTTGTGCTTGAACATGGTGTTCGTTATGGACAAACTGTGGCTAGCACAGAAGTCTAATAACAGAACACCACTCGGGTTCAGATCAGGGAGGCCGTTCCTCCCAATCACCCCTCTCCAGGTGTCACTGTCGCTGCCCACGTGGGCGTTGAAGTCCCCCAGGAGAACAACGGAGTCCCCGGTCGGTGCACTGTCCAGTACCCCTCCCAGGCACTCCAAGAAGGCCGGGTACTCTGCACTGCTGTTCGGCCCGTAGGCCGACACAACAGTGAGAGACCTGTCCCCGACCCGAAGGCGCAGGGATGCGACCCTCTCGTTCACCGGAGTGAACTCCAACACACAGCGGCTGAGCCGTGGGGCAATGAGCAGGCCCACACCGGCCTGCCGCCGTTCCCCGCAGGCAACGCCAGAGAAATGGAGAATCCAGCCCCCTTCAAGGAGTTGGGTTCCAGAGCCCAAGCTGTGCGTGGAGGTGAAGCCGACTATATCTAGTTGATAGTGCTCAACCTCCCGCACGAGCTCAGCCCCCCCCCCCAGCGAGGTGACATTCCATGTCCCCAGAGCTAGTCTCCATGTTCGGAGATCTGGTCGCAGTGGCCCCTGCCTTCGGCTGCTGCCCAGATCTCTCTACACCGGCCCCCTATGGATCCTCCTGCGGGTGGTGGGTCCACGGGAGGACGGCCCCACGTCGCTCCTTCGGGCTGAGCCCGGCCGGGCCCCATGGGGGAAGGCCCGGCCACCAGGTGCTCGTTCGCGAGCACCCACCCCAGGCCTGGCTCTAGGGTGGGGCCCCAGTGACGCCAATCCGGGCGATGTAACTGGCCTTGATCTCGTATTCGTCATAATGGGCTTTTGAACCGCTCTTGGTCTGACCCGTCACCCAGGACCTGTTTGCCTTGGGTGACCCTACCAGGGGCATAAAGCCCCCGACAACATAGCTCCCGGGATCATTCAGGCACGTTAAGGTGGCTTGCCTCAAGTGGAGGAGTTCAAGCATCTCGGGGTCTTGTTCACGAGTGAGGGGAAGATGGAGCGTGAGATTGACAGGCGGATCGGTGCAGCGTCGGCAGTGATGCGGTCGTTGTACTGGACCGTTGTGGTGAAGAGGGAGCTGAGCCAAAAGGCGAAGCTCTCAATTTACCGGTCAGTCTACGTTCCTACCCTCACCTATGGTCATGAGCTCTGGGTAATGACCGAAAGGACGAGATCGCGGATACAAGCGGCCGAAATGAGTTTCCTCCGCAGAGTGCTGGGCGCACCCTTAGAGATAGGGTGAGGAGCTCAGTCACACGGGAGGGGCTCGGAGTAGAGCCGCTGCTTCTCCACGTTGAGAGGAGCCAGCTGAGGTGGCTCGGGCATCTGTTCCGGATGCCTCCTGGTCGCCTCCCTCGGGATGTGTTCCGGGCATGTCCCACCGGAAGGAGGCCCCGGGGAAGACCCAGGACCCGCTGGAGGGACTATGTCTCCCGGCTGGCCTGGGAACGCTTTGGGGTCCCCCCGGAGGAGCTGGAGGAAGTGTCCGGGGTGAGGAGGTCTGGGAGTCCCTGCTTAGGCTGTTGCCCCCACGACCTGGCCCCGGATAAGCGGAAGAAAATGGATGGATGGATGGAAATAATTTTATGTGATTATTATTATTATTATTATTATTATTAATAATAATAATAATAATAATAATAATAATAATAATAATAATAATAATAATAATAATAATAATAAGTAAATGCATGGAGAATTCTGTAGTTGTGTAGTCATCTTGGTACAAATGAAAAAATAAATAAATCTGTGCCTATGTCATATTTCACGTACTTGTCACCATGGAGATGTTATTGCTTTGTATAAAGAGGTCAGGTGCTTTTTAAGGTATATATTTTCCATAAACAGAACTGTAATTAAATAAATGAAAGATAAACAAGTTTAATGATTGATTCGTTGACTGATTGGTTGGTTTTATTGATTGATTTTATTGTATGATCCAGGCAAAGATATAAAATCTCCATGGTGACAGGTAGGAAACAGATTATGCACTGAATGTTGCATAACACCCCTTTAAATAAAAATAATATAATTCAAATATAAGGGACGTAGTAGCTATTTCAAACTTATCTGTGAAAAGTTTGAAAATAATCCTATGAATGATGATCCGGAGATATGAGCTCACTTCCTGTTTGGCGACTTTTAGGAGGCGTTTGATTGGCTGTCACGACAAAACGATAAGAGATATCAAAAAATCAAGGGATATTTCTGATGAGGTTCAGTCCAAAGATGCTATGTACCAAATTTGAGAAAATTGGCCAAAAAATGAGTGTTTTTCATAAAATTCTAAATGGCGGAAAATCTACCCTGGCGGAAAATGTCGTGATGGGGTGCGTTGGATTCGGCTTCGCCCAAGGAGTCCAGGGATACCGAGTTTTTGAATATTGGACATACGGTTCAAAAGTTACACGCAGAAATGTACCTGAAAATTCCTGCAACTTTTACCTGCTGGTGGCACTAGAGAGTTTGGGGTGGGGGCCTATAAATTGCTGTGGGTAATGAGGAGACTGGCTGGAATGTACATGCCAAATTTCACAACTTTTTACCAGACCCAGCCTAATTTGATGATCTGCGTTGGATCAGTCTTCGCCTAAGGATCCCAGAGATACCAAGTTTTTAAAGTGAGCTCATATCTTGGGAACCCTTCATAGGAAGCCTGGGAGCCTGGGAAGCCTGGCTAACAGACCCTGTTAGACCGTTAAGGTCAAAGTTGCAGGAATTTTAATAATACATGCTGAGGCCTACAAGCACCTTCGGTGCTGGGCCCCACATTGCTGCTTGCAGCTATATCAGATCAAAGGAACATAAAGATCAAAGATCTTTGATCAGGGCGTTGCCTAGCAACAAAGGTCAGTATCGGGTGCATTGGCTTTCGGACAGACGCATTTGACTGGCTGTCACGATAAGAGATATCAAAAATCCAGCGATATTTCTGATGAGGCTCGGTCCAAAGATGCTATGTACCAAATCTGAGCAAAATTGGTCCAAAATTGAGGGAGAAGCATTTTGAGTGTTGTTCATAATTGACCTGTTGGTGGCACTTTTTTATCGATCCGCCGTATCGTCATATGACCGCCTATTTGAAAATCCTTTGCAATTTAACATCTCCAACGTCTTAAGATTATGTTCACCAAAATTTAAGCCCATCTGAGCTACGGTGTAGGAGAAGTGTTTCAAATTCCATTGTATGCCAATATCACAAAATCACACAAAAGGCCAATTATCTCACTTCCTGTTGGGCGTGGCCATGACATTGCAGTGAGGCGTTTGTTCGTCTTATTGAGATACACGTCCCTACCGAATTTCGTGCGCCTATCTTAAACGGTATGCCAGCCCCGAAAGACAACGCGCTAGGGGGCACTATCGAGCTCCTGGGGGTCACCGGGGGACGGGTCTTTTTGGAGGCGTAGCTGCCGCCCGTGCAAAGTTTCGTTCGTTTTGAAGCATGGGAACATGCTCAAAATTGCCCCAAAACGTGTGAACAAGAAACAAAAAAAATAAATAAAAAAAAATAAAATAAATAATAATAATAATAATAATAATAATAATAATAATAATAATAATAATAATAATAATAATAATAATAATAATAATAATAATAATAATAATAATAATAATAATAATAATAATAATAATAATAATAATAATAATAATAATAATAGAGAAACAGAGCAACAACAATAGGGACCTTCGTGCCCCTTCGGGCTCGGTCCCTAATAATAATAAAGCTGTCTTTGATCATTGATCTTTGATGACGTTTGAAAGAGCGTGACCACGTCCTGTTGCGCTCGTCAGTTTTCCCTCCGTGACGATGAGCTAAGCGGCTAAAGCTAACGTGCTAGTGTGCGTCTGAAGATAAACATTATCAGCAATACGTTTTTTAGTCACGGATAAAAAACTTCTACACAAACAGCGAGACTCCGGGCAGCGTGTGACACCAGGTAAAAGCGCACGTCATGTTTTAGGAGTGTAATATAACGCTTTTAGTCCCGTTTCTGAGCGGCGATTTGGGGCTAGCTGCTATGCTATTTGCTAACTTTGCAGAGAAGCCGCTTATAACTTCAGCAACACTTGTTTAGGGTATTTTATTAGGTGAGAATATAAAAACATACCTTTTAGTTTGACTCGTATGTAATATTGGCATGTGAAACGTTTGCGGGGAGAGTTTTATTCGCTCCTGTCCGGGGTGTTGTGGTTGCCTTATGAAGCTAATGCTAACAGCTACGGATGTTTTCACTTTTGTAAACCCCTAAAGCCGATCTCGACAAACAAGTTGCGGCTCTTGTACCGAAACACTCTGACCAGAAGCGCTCATACCAGTGTAATCAGCCTGAACCCGGTGTTTTTGTCGGGGAGACTGTCGGGTTAGGTTCGGGTGAGACCCACGTGTGGCGGGGGATCACGTTTACCCGAAAACATCACGTCCTAGTCTGAGATTTACCCGAAAATACCTCTGTTTTTACACTTACATCATTGTAATGTAATTGCGACATAACTACAGTTGTAGTCACAGTTGTCACAGTTGTTGTGGTTTTGAAGCAGCAGACAACGATGCCTTACCTGTTTTAATTGTAAATATATTGGCTAATTTAACTTAATTTAGTTACTTATTCAACCGCGCATAAGCATATTTACTTTACTGATGTGAGCTAGTGTTATGAATCCTAAACATCTGTGTCTGATGGTGGGTATTTGTTGGTATTTGGGCATTTTGTTTATTTTTGATGTCTACAATTAGGTGTGAGTATGCACTGACGATAAGCTAATTTCCATTCATTCAGCATGGCAGCAGTGATTAATTTTATTTATTTGTTTATTTGGAAGGGACAATGCATATTAATGAACGCACAATTTGTATAAAATCACACAAACTGACGTAAATATGCCAGATTTAGCACAGTACTAATTTCCATCCGCAGTCCCAATTGGTCGCGGGTGTGCGTTATTTTTCCAGGATGACATTTTGAGTTCATGATTTTTATGTTGTTTTCTTGTGGCAGAAATATTAATGAAAGACTTGATCTTTGAATAAAAATGTTTGTGACATCAGCGAGAGTCCACCCCCCTACCCAAAAAATAAATAAATAAAATAAATAAAAAGTATTCAGCTAATCTCATCTGCCAAAACTCCTCTAATGTAGGCAACATAAACCGAAGCTCACTGTGTCTCAATGCGAACAGTAACTTTTATTAAAGGTCCCATGGCATGCAATTTTCACTTTCTGAGGTTTTTGAACGTTAATGTGAGCTCCCCTACCCTGTTTAGGCCCCCCCCCATGGTTAAAAGTTGCGAAATGTCTAAACTGAGCATTTGCGATCCTTTTCTGCGTTAGAAAAAATCAGAGCTCAAACGGGCGATTTTGAACAAGGAAACTTACTGACGTCAGCTCGAAAAAAGAAATGCAAATGCAGTTCCACCCCCGTCTGTCTCTACTCAGCGTCTCTGTAAATCACGCCCAGAGAGTTTGGACTGCGGAGAAGCTACACAATGCGAAATGCGTTTTTTTAATTTGCCTGGAGGAACTTGCAAGTGTTTCTAGGCTCGGAAGTCCTTTATCTGAGCCTGTGGATATCTGAAACGGCAGTGGTTTAATTTTATTTTCTGTGGAAATGTGTTTATTTTTCAATGGAAGGCTTCTCATCTCTCTCTCCGCGCAAAAACACGGAAGTGGGTCAGAGCGCACAGGCACAGCTGAGAGCGGAGAGTTTGGCCACGCCCCCACCCTCTACTATAGGCCATCTCTGTCGTCCTCATTTGCATTCAAGCAACAACGCCCATAATGGAGTGTTCCAGAGTGACATTTATGACTCTTTCTCATCTTATCTCTCTTTCTCATGCACAGAGTGTTGATTTTGAAGAAGGATTCATTTACAGTATTAGGGAACCATTAAGGAGCCATATAAAAGCATCAAGAAGTACCATGTCATGGGACCTTTAAAATTGTAAAACATAAAATAAACAACCCGTTAAAATTCAAATTGGTGCATATGCATATTTACTTTACTGATGTGAGCTAGTTTTATGAATCCTAAACATCTGTGTCTGATGGTGGGTATTTGTCTGCAGACGTGGGTAGAGTAGCCAAAAATGTACTCAAGTGAGACCAAGGTGACTTGGACAGACTTTATTGATATTTGGACACAATAGCTCACACATCACAATATATTACAATAACACAGAAATATATACAGTAAAAATATACGGTATATAAAATTTTTTAATAAACTTCTTAAAGGGATAGTGTGTTTTTTTTATGTTAATCTGTATGGGTTCCCCTCTAACAGTGTCGTGCATTAACACTGGCTTACCGCTCACCGCGTCGTCTGAGCCCGGTTCTGCTCCGGTTCTGGAGCTCGGGAACGTAGGTCCGGTAAGTTCGCAGGGACATTTAAAGGGATATGCCACCCCCAGGTCAAACTTGGGCATCTCCCCACAGTCCAGAGACTAAAATAAGTGGTGGAAAGCGTTTTCCTGGTCACCCAGCCATTGTCCGAGTCTGTCAGCACTAGGGATGCAAATTATCGGTTAATTCATTAACTGATAGTTGATTGACCTTATCGATCGATTAACGATTAACTGATAAGCGGCGTTTTTCACCTGAATTTTAGTGTTTCAATAGGGTCTCTAAGAATATAAGCTATAGTATACATAACACTGAGTCAAAAATATATCATAGTATTATTATATTGTATATTCCTCAATTAATTATTCCTTAGTAAAAAGCAGACCAATGTATTGATGCTCAATAACAAAATACAGTAATTCCTCGCTCTATCCAATTTTTTTTTTTATAGTGTAACATTTTTTTATAGTGTAACATTGTGTTCTGTCCTGATTGGCTAAGAGACTAGACCAGGACTGAACGTGGACTGGACCAGGTCTGAACCAGCTCTGGACCTGGACTGGACCTGGACTGGACCGGGACTCGACCGGGTCTAGACCTGGACTAGATCAGGATTAAACCACCACGTGCCGCTGCTGGTTTCGGGGCGCGGGCCGCGGCGAAACCAGCAGCAGTGGCACGCATTCCGGGTTCGATCTCGCCTCGCGCGTACACCCGGGGCTGCTGAGCAGTGCCGTTGGCGCCTGCGGTAGGCTGTGAGTCGAGCTTAGCACAGCGCGGTTGCCTTGTTTCGGGTGCGCGTGTCCGCGGTTAGCGGTTAATTACAATTAATGCTTTTTGATCGACCAATGTCTTAATCGTCAATTAACCGTTAATCGATTAATTGTTGACATCCCTAGTCAGCACTGACCGCCGCGGAATCTGCAGCTACTCCGCGTTAGACTGGAGTCTAACGGCGCCAGAGAAAGATTTCGGCCAAAAGGAATTAATTTGCTCGATGCGTTTCCCAATTACTTTCTGTGTAGTGCGCATTCATATCGAGTGCAAATAAATGTGCAAATCAACACGGAGAGCTTGACTTGGTCATTTTGGGTGGGAACTATTTTTCAGTGCGGAAAAAGAAAGCCGAAGCACAGAGCACGCTGCGCAACAGGGGAACTCCCTTCCTGGTGCGTAACAGGGATTCCCCTGGCAGCGTGCTCTGTGCAGCGTGTGCGCGGACATGTGTGTTTGTTTTAGAACAACATATCCATGCCATGTGCGAAAGTCGAGTGGAAAGCGACCTGGATATAATTTTGGGCAAGACTCAAGCCACTGCTAACAGTGCCGAACTGCTAACAGACGCCTCTGAGCACCAGCCCGACCAGGTACGAACACTTCAGCAAGGGGCTAGGTCTAAAGCCCCGATCAGCTCTACCATGAGGATTTTCCCCCACTAACCTGCGCTCACAAGGGCTGGTTGCATTTCACCCCGGCTCCAAAATCAGACCGCGCCGGAGTTCGGGGCATGGCTCGCCAATACTCCACAGCTCTCTAGGACGTGGTCGGGTTCGTCCGCTAGGCGTGAGGGGGGAAGACCCACTGTCTCCTCTCTGTGCGCGAGTGTCCTCCCCCGCTGCGGCTCCCTCGAATGCGGCTCTCCCCGCTGCGGCTCTCCCCGCTGCGGCTCCCCCGGCCGCGCGGCATCCGGGCCCGTCCCTGTTGATTCTTGGCTCTTCCATGGTCCGGCTCGTGCAAGTAAACAAAGGCCACACCTCCTGTCACCCAGGCACTCTTGTGAAGGACATCAGAGACTCTGTCCCTACCACCCTGCGTGACCATCCCAGGTCTAGACCTGGTTTAGTCCTGGTTTAGACCTGGTTTAGTCCTGGTCTAATCTCTTAGCCAATCAGGACACAGGACACAATGTTGCGCTGTAAAAAAAAGTTACAATATAAAAAAAATTGAAGAAAAAAAAAAATCTGCGAACAGTGAACTGCGATAGAGCGAGGGTTCACTGTAATATAAAGGACAAAACATTAAATGTACAAAATCTGACAATAAAATTAGGTCAACTAAATCATATCTGAAGGGGTAAGAAACACAAATGTTCAAATCGTTTCATGTTTTCAGCATAAAGCTTTTGTCGGTTGTAAACTTACTCATATGTTATATTTCTGTTTTTAGGAGGTGCCTGAGCAGGAGTGAAGATGTTCAACAAGTCGTTTGGGACTCCG
This sequence comes from Paratrypauchen microcephalus, assembly GCA_036785185.1. Taxonomy (NCBI): domain Eukaryota; kingdom Metazoa; phylum Chordata; class Actinopteri; order Gobiiformes; family Gobiidae; genus Paratrypauchen; species Paratrypauchen microcephalus. The sequence goes on along the minus strand of JAVJIX010000076.1, from coordinate 3,043,107 downwards.
TTTGGAGGAGGCACCACCGGGGGCTTCGGCACCACCTCCACCTTTGGACAGCAAAGTGAGCCTTAAATGTGTTACCGAACATGTGTGGAAATATTACAACGGAGAAAGGCCTGAGTGGCAGTTCAGGATTCTGGCTGGGTCTGGAGCTACATACTCCAGGATCCTGGATGGGGCTGCGAGATTAATCACAGTTTAATCGAAATTGCCCTTAAAATGGAAGCGATTGGAAGAGTGCAAACATAATTTCCTCCACAAAACAAAAATCTCCTGTTTTATTCTACATGAAAACGGCTTACCCTGTAGTTTGACAACTTTTAATTATTATTTTTTGCAGTTCTCCTGGTCATGAACTCTGAACAGAATCCTATTATTAAAACTTAAAATAGCAGATTTAATCGCAGTCACAATGCTTGTCAGACAAATCACATTTCGATATTTTTCCCAAATTGTTCAGGTCTAATCCAGGCCCAGATTTGGAGATGATTTGGCTCAGTACTTGACTGAAGCTGTTGGGTGTTTCTCTGTTTCAGACACAGGCTTTGGGACGACCGGAGGCTTTGGGACGTCGGCATTCGGAGCGACCACAAACACCGGAGGGCTGTTCGGCTCCACGCAAAATAAGCCAGGTCAGTGCCTCAGTCGCTTCTTAAATATAGTGACACTTTTGTCGTAAACACATAATTCTAAAAAACTAACGTAAATTAGGGATGCACTGATGTGAAAATTTTAGCCGATACCGATATCCGATATTAATGTTACTGTTAATGGCCGATATTAACCAATACCAATATTTTCTTTTCTTTTTTTAAATTCTGAGATAACATTTTATACAGACTGAAAATCATGCAAAATGAATTTTTGAATGTCTTATTTTCAAAACGTGTTTTGACTCCTAATTTTTATTTTTTAATTTTAATTTTTTTTTTTTATAGTATAACATTGTGTTCTGCGTCCTGATTGGCTAAGAGACCTTTGCCGATTGATGTTATAGATGGGGGACACGGGGGGGGGGGGCAGACTGGAGCTAGACCAGGACTAAACGCCAACTAAACCAGGTCTAGACCAGGTCTAAACCAGGATTAAACCACCGCGTGAGGCTCTTGTGCTCGTTCATGTCGAGGTTTGATGTGCTCGGACTGCGTGCCTCCTCAGGACCGTGGACGCGGCACGGTTTGGGCACAGGTCTTGTGCTCGCGGCCCCGGATGGGACCCGCGGTCTCGCGCTGGTCGTGCTGCTCTATCACGGATTTGAGCTTGATGAGCGGGTGCACATGTACACTTCTCCGGGAGGTTGGTCCGCATCGCGTCCCAAGACGTGGCGGTGCCGTTGGATGAGCGTGGTGCTTCCTGCGGATCCAGTGACTCATGTCTCCACACCCCTCGCTCATCCAGCAGGACTCCCGGAGCCGTGCCCCCCCCCCCCCCACACACACACACACACACACACACACACACACTTCACTATTAATACATTCTGTTGAAAATCTACGAAAGTTTGAGTGTTTAAACGAGAGAGAAATGTGAGAAAAAGTTAATTCGAGGGATTACTGTACTGACAAATATTGGTCGTTAATATCGGCCCACTTTTACACATCGGGCAGATACCGATATGTTAAAAATTGGGCAATATCGGCCGATACCAGCGTTAATGCCGATATATCGCGCGTCCCTAATGTAAATGAAACATGCCTGTGAATCGGATTGAAAAACGCACAATAAAACAATTAAGCACTTTCACTGATTAATGTTTTTCTAATTCTAACTTGGTTTTGTGGGATTGATTGGTGGTAACTGTAACTATTCATCGAAATTTTACATGAGTCAAGTGTAAGTCATCAGTTTGTGAAGAAATTTAGAAAACGTTAAGTGTATGCTTTGTGTCACCATGTTAAGTGCTGAACATTTTGCTAATAGTGATACACGTAGAACTCCCCCAGTGTGATGTCATTGCTAAAGTTCAATAGGTCCAGAATAGAAACTTGACGTTGTCCTAGTAAGCCACCTACACGGAGAGCTTTGCAGACTCTGGGTTAAATCTCAGTGGTTCTTCTGCTCTGTGTTAATGGGAAACCTGTGGACTATTACAGGAGGTCTGTTCGGCTCCACCACCTTCAGCCAGCCCGCCACATCCTCCACCAGCTCCGGCTTCGGCTTCGGGGCCAACACAGGCACCTCCACCAGCTTGTTCGGAAACACCAACACAGGCACCACCGGAGGCCTCTTCTCGACGAATAACAATGCATTCGGAGCCAGCAAGCCCACTTCCTTTGGCAGTGAGTCTGTTTTACACAAGACTTGTCAAAGTATTCAAAAACTATTCAGAAACTAATCAAAATTAAAACTAGTAGTGGAACTAGATAGACCTTTGAGCAGGTATTGATACTAAAAGCTTTAGAACACGTATAAGACCATATAGACTAGTAGGGATGGGTATTGGCAAAGAAGTCACGACTCAATTCGAATCGCGATTCATATGCCACGATGTGATACTATCACGATGCATCACGATTCTTGAATTATTGCGATGCATTGCAATATATTCGACATACTTCAGTGAAAATGTACCAAAAAAAAAAAAAGAGGATAACTTGAATATCAGTGGCTGTGTATCTGGGTAGTGTCTTCAATTGATACATAACTCTGAGCAACTCAATTCATAACTGAATTTATTGAATAACAAAAACAAATAAACCAAACCAATAACCAATAAAAAAAGTGCATAGGATGTGCATAAACAAAAAATGATGTTCAAACATTTGCCATTTTGGAGGTAGCTACCATCATAACAAACAATACCCTTTCACAAAGAAAAAAGTGCATAGGATTTATATAAAAAAAATAAATAAATAATTTATTTATTTATTTATAATTATTAATTAATAATAATCAAGAATCGATGCATCAAGAATCGATGCAGTATATTGTGAAAGTTAGTATCGCGATGCATTGTCATGACTATTATTTTGCACACCCCTATAGACTAGTATACACCCATGGACCACTACAGAACCTACCTGAACCACTGAGGGATTACACAGATATAAGACCACATGGGAATATACAGCTCTGGAAAAAGAGACCACTGCATTTTTTTTTCTGAAATCAGCATCTCTACATGTATTACAGCCATTCCATTCCATTGGATTTCTCCAAATCTGATCCTGTTACTCGGTGGGTGGTCTGTCCTAAAATCCATGTGCACATGAAAGTCGTGTAATCGGATAATGATCAGCGACCTGGCCGGCTTCGCTACGCTATGTGGCGCTGTAGTCCAACAGAGGAGAGCTGGAGCCCCCCCACCCATCATGACCACCTTCTACCGAGGCACCATCGAGAGCGTTCTGACCAGCTGCATCACTGTGTGGTACGGGAGCTGCACTGAACAGAACAGGAAAGCCCTGCAGCGCATAGTGAATGCAGCGGGGAGGATCACTGGTGTCTTTCCCCTCCCTCCTGGACATTTTTAACACCCGCCTCACCCGCAGAGCGTCCGGCATTGTGGGTGATCCGAGCCACCCCTCACACAGCCTCTTCAGCCTCCTGCCCTCCAGGAGGGTACCAGAGTCTCCGGGCCCACTCCACCAGACTGTCAAACAGCTTCATCCCCCAGACTTCACCCCTCCCCGATTTTGTATACTTGGTCATATACAAATCGTCTTCTGTCATCGTGCGACTGAATCGCCCATCTATCCTGTTTCAAAATGGGCTGTATCAGTGGCGTTTCCACAAATGGGGCGTAACACGGAGAGGCTGGTAGCCCAACAGTGTGAACACAACCGGTCTCATGGCCCTAGTGGCCCGGCCCGGCCTGGCCCGGCCCAACAATCTGAAAGCGGCTATTGAGTATCTAGTTTTGATACTAGTTTTATTATCGATTTAGTATATGATTTTCAATACCTTTTCACAATTCTAATGGAGAATATGTGTGTGTGTGTGTGTGTGTTGGTGATTTTCTGATTCATTTCTTGTTTTTGTCGTAGGTTTTGGCACGAGCACGAGCGGTGTGTTTGGTTCCACTAACACCACGTCCAACCCGTTCGGTCCTTCCAGCTCTCTGTTCGGAGGCTCAGGGTTCAACGCCACAGCGCAACAGCCCGGGACCACCGTCAAGTTCAATGTATGAAGTAACCACGATACATATAATATGGCAGCACGGTGGCTGAGTGCATAGGTGGATAGTGGCTATGGCACTTCCTGTTTTAGCTACGGCAAACCTCGAGGGTCACCCGGACGCGCCGTAGCGGACAGCTTGCGTACCCGGCTGACAACAACGGTATTAATAAAACGCGGTCTCCCGTTCACCGTTTTTTTTTTTCTTTTCGCATGAAAGCACACATTCCCGATCGTGTACCATGACAATCTACATATCAAATGAAACCTTACAGTCTCCTCTTTTTGACTATGCAATTTCCCGGCACAACAATCACTCCCTGAGCACATAGGGCTTTTATGCGGAAAAGCACAAAACGAGGTTTGTTACTTTGCTTACCTCTGAAGGCCTTGCACAGGTCAAACTCTGTATTTCACCACAAGCTTGGTATCAATATGTCCGTAAGGATCCAGCGAATAAAATCCAGTAAAACAATTTAGTCCAAAACACGTGTTAGATCCATTACGACGTGTGATACAGCAGCACAGCAGTGTGATACACCCCCCCCCCCCCCACCCGCACCTCTCTCCTTTTCTCTGCTTTGCCTCCGGTGCTACCACGAGCCTTGCCGAAGGCCCAAATGTCCTTCTGCGGCTCTCGTATTCAAAATGGCTGCCTCTATATGGGGAAGATCCCCCTTTTATGTGACTATCTAAGTCCAAAAGAATACTTTGATTTCATGATGGAAGTGAAAATGCTTGAAAAACAATGTATTTTTGAATGGGTATCTTCAATTTCGGTAATTAACGGGTAAAAATCTTACACACTGTCCCTTTAAAGTGACTGGGTAATTTTCTTATGTTGACTTAATTTGGTGGGATAATACCTGTTGTAACTATAAATTATAATTTTACACCAATCAAGAAGCACTTGGGAGAATTCTATCCAGAAGTTCAGCATAATTTATACAAGAAACCCATTTGTCTGATACTTTAAACATGTTTTCAATAAAAATATAGCCGCAAGCGGCGATGATCGGCCCACGTGGGCCACGCTTTTAATGTCCCACTTGTCTAGATGATACAGCACGATTCTGGTGAATCTGGGTCAAAAACTCTAGGAGGAGTTCGTTAAAATACGAGGACAAGAAAATGCGCCTTCGGTGCCAGGTCAAAGTTAAAGATCAATGTCAAAGGCAAAGCTCGAGGTCATGTGCTCCAATATGGCCGACTTCCTGTTAGTCGCCTAGCAACCGCGTATAGCGGGTATAGCCATAGGCACAATGTATTTTGATTTTCCAGGGGGCGCTGTCGAGCCATTTTTAAAGATTTTTTTAATACAAATGATTTGTAAATTCCTTTTTTGGCGTTCTTGAATTTTGTGCCAAATTTCGTGAGTTTTTGTCGGTGGGAAGTACCTGAACCCTGAAAAAAGTGGGGGAAGAAAATAATCAGAATAAGAAAAACCAGAACAATAACAATAGGCCCTACGCTTTAGCGCTCAGGCCTAATAAAGGTGTTTTTTAATATTTTTATTTGTCAGATAAATGATCTCTGAACAGTAGAGATTTGGCCTAGTATGCAACATGGTTATAGTAGCGGGTACATTTAAAAAAAAAAAAAAATCTTGAATATAATAAATATAATCTTGACTGTTCAACATAAAGCGAGACGTCTAATCTGTCAGACTTTAAACGAGCAAATACAAAAAGAAGACTGCTCCATAAAGGTCCAGTTCTGCTATAATCAAATAAACACATTGATATTGTGGTCCAAAACCGTATTCTCCACAGTAGCGGCAGAGGAGTGTCGGGAGCATTTAGATCAGCGCTCCATCACAAACTGTTTTCCCCTCCGTCCAGGCTCCTACAGGCAGTGACACCATGGTAAAGGCCGGCGTGACCACGAGCATCAACACCAAACACCAGTGCATCACGGCCATGAAGGAGTATGAGAACAAGTCCCTGGAGGTAGGTCAAAAGTCACACCAGGACAAAGGTCGTCACCCACACGGCGTATCGTGAGCAGGAAGGAGCACAGCCACAGGAAAAGAAACATTTGATTTGAAAATAGGTTCAGTTTTAAATGACACTCCAATCCTGTATTTGAACCAGACCGATATGTTTCTGTATTTTTTAATACAGAAGGATATCAGTCTCATCCGCATGCCCTCCGTCATGTCTCGAGCCAGAACCAAACATTATCGTGCAGTCAGATTGTTTTTTTTTAGTGGCGCATGTGAAACAAATCCATAATTTATTTATAATTTACAAACAAAATGACATTTCCCTCACCTCAGATAAACAGTTTAGTACTCTTATTGATTCTGTAAAAATCTGCTGTCTTTTAGTCCCCCCTGAGATATCTTTTTTTTCCCTTTTTTCCCTGGTAAGCAGCTAACGATTATTTTCTTATTAATTAATCTAACGACACATTTTTCGATGAATCAACTGATCTATTGACTATTTTTTTCAATTAATCTGTTATATAAATTATAACTATAACTTTTTATAGAGAAATTTGTTCCAAATTTTCATCCTTTTGTTTTTATTAGTTACACCACGCATGTCCAAACTATGGCCCGTGGGCCAAATGCGGCCCTCAGACAAATTTTTCTTGGCCCCCAGGCTTCCAGGTGAATTGGTCCAAATTACCTTGAGCAGAACTTTTGACTGCAAGTTTTTTTGAAAATCTACCTTGATAAGACAATATTTAATATTTATTGTGTGGTTTTGAGGATTTTGAATGAATAAAGGACTGATGGCTCATTTTAACATGTTAAACATGCAGATATTTCAATTATTGACTGTACTGAGCACCAGTTTATGGCCCTCGATCGGCCCTCTGCTTCGTCTGTGTTTAGATATGTGGCCCTTGATGAAAAAAGTTTGGACACCCCTGAGTTAGACTAATAAAAAGTGTATTTTGTCTTATTTGAATGTTACTGTGTCATGTAAGACAGTTATAGGGTTCAGGTTACGAGGACATAAAATGCTTCTTAAGGCTATAACAAACAGGCGGTATCACCACAGCTCGCGGTGTCGCAGCCTGTACAGCTCGCGGTGCGGTGGCGGCACACACAGCACAGCGATCTTTCCTCTTATATCTTACACATTAAAGACTCGGCTCTAAAGGCGACACGTCGACAACATTGCAACTGTAAAGTGTCCACATATGCAGATCAAAGTTCAAAGTCAGCTTTATTGTCAATTCTGCTATGTGTTCAAAATAAAGTGAATCCAAATTTTGTTTCTCTCTGGCCAAGTAGTGCAAAAAGACAGTGTACAAAATACAATATAAAAACAAAACTAAGACGAAAATCAAAATCTAGAATCTAAAATCTGGAAGCAGTGCAACAGAATAAATAAATACCTATTTACAATGTCCAAAATGTGCAGTGTGCATCAAAGTGTGCAATGGAAGATACAGCAGTGAAATGGTAATGTGCAATAGAATGTGCATTGAAAGTAAAGATAAAAATAAATGTGGAACAGTAGCAATAACAGTAGTAAACAACAGTACAACAGTATTAATGTGCAACAGTGCAACAGTCGTCCTTAGCAGCAGTTTTTAAAGTGTCTACGCCGGGTAAGGTGGGAGTTCAGCTTCCTGACAGTCTGGTGGATGAAGCTGTTTGACAGTCTGGTGGATGAAGCTGTTTGACAGTCTGGTGGATGAAGCTGTTTGACAGTCTGGTGGAGTGGGCCCGGAGAGTCCGGTACCTTCTCCCCGAGGGCAGGAGGCTGAAGAGGCTGTGTGCGGGGTGGCTCGGGTCAGTCACAATGCCGGACGCTCTGCGGGTGAGGCGGGTGTTAAAAATGTCCAGGAGGGAGGGGAGAGAGACCGCAGTGATCCTCCCAGCTGCATTCACTATGCGCTGCAGGGCTTTTCTGTTCTGTTCAGTGCAGCTCCTGTACCACACAGTGATGCAGCTGGTCAGAACGCTCTCAGTGGCGCCTCGGTAGAAAGTGGTCATGATGGGTGGGTGGGGCTCCAGCTCTCCTCAGTTTGCGGAGGAAATCGAGGCGCTTCTGGATCCCTCTTCGCCAGTGCCGCAGTGTTTCCTGTGCAGGAGAGGTCCTCACTGATGTGCACCCCCAGGAATTTGGTGCTGCTCACCCTCTCTACAGCAGCACCGTTGATGAACAGTGGGGGGTGCTTCGTGGGGCCTCTCCGGAAGTCAATAACAATCTCCTTGGTCTTTTCAACATTAAGGAGATTGTTATCGCTGCACCACTTGGTCAGAAGGCTCACCTCACTCCTGTAACGATGAGAACCACCTCAGTTGTATCGTCCGCAAACTTCACAATGTGATTGGTGCTGAAGGCTGGTGTGCAGTCGTGGGTCAGCAGAGTGAAGAGCATCGGACTGAGCACACAGCCCTGGCTTCTGTGCTCAGTCTAATGCAGCTCGAGGTGTTTTGCCGACCCGCACTGCCTGTGGCCTCTCACTGAGGAAGTCCAGCAGCCAATTACACAGTGAGGTCTGAAGCCCCAGGTGGTCTAGCTTGGTGATGAGCTGCTGTGGGATTATGGTGTTGAATGCTGAACTGAAATTTATGAACAGCATTCTCACATATGAGTCCTTACTGTCCAGGTGGGTGAGGGCTGGGTGAAGAGCAGAGCAGATTGCATCCTCTGTAGAGCAGTTGGCCCAGTATGCAAACTGGAATGGGTCCAAGGTGGTGGTGGTGGGGGGGATTTAATGTGTGCCATGACTAGCCGTTCAAAGCACTTCATGATGATGGGGGTTATTGCAACAGAGCGATAGTCATTAAAAGTGTCTGGAGTGGGCTTCTTTGGCACAGGAACGATGGTGGTTTTGAAGCAGGAGGGAACGACAGCCTGGCTCAGAGAGGCATTAAAGATGTCGGTGAAAACATCCTTGAGCTCCTCTGCACAGTCTTTCAACACACGACCGGGGATGTTGTCCGGGTCTGCAGCCTTGCGGGTGTTGATCCTGGAGAGTGTTCTCTTCACGCTGGCTGCAGACACACACAGGGGCTGGTCATGGGGAGGTGGTGGAGTTTTCTGTGGCCAGGTGTCGTCTTGTGCCTCAAACCGTGCAAAGAAGCTGTTGAGGTCGTTGAGCAGGGTAATGTTGCTGTCACAGGTCTGTGGCGAGGGTTTGTAGTCCGTGATGTTCTGGATGCCCTGCCACAGACTCCATGTGTCCCTGCTGTCTTTAAAATGTCTGGTTATTTTCTGTGTGTATTTATGTTTTGCTTCCCTGATGCCACGGGACAGTTTGGTTCTCGCTGCCTTCAGATGTGTGACATCCCCGGCTCTGAAGGCAGCGTTCCTGGCTCTCAACAGTCTGTGAACCTCTCCTGTCAGCTATGGCTTCTGGTTAGGCCTGGTGAGGATGGTCCTGGTGTGTGTGACATCACCAATGCATTTGGCGATGTAGGTCACAGTCTCTGTGTACTCCTCAATGTCCGTGTGGTTGTTGTATGCGGCGGCCTGTTTGAACACTTCCTGTTCTGTTGTGCCAAAGCAGTGCTGTAGTGCAGACGAGGCCCCCTCTGGCCACACCTGGATCTGCTTCAGAACCGGTATTGAAGAACTGTATTCTCGGTCCCAGTCAAGGCACAATACTGCTCTTTTTTACATTTTGCATGCAATGTGCCACTTAATCCTTCTTTAATCCTTCTTTAAACAGAAATGGGGGAGTCAGACATAACTTGTCTCCTATTTATCAATCTTTATAATTCCAATTATTTATAATTTCATTCTCAAACCAAAGTCAAAACAGACAAAAGAAGCAATAGGGCAGACAGGTCAGGGCCAGAGGTGTGGAAACATTCGTTAGGGGTTGAATAGATATGCTAAACTAGACGCCAGAGAAATTGAAAAACAAAAGATAGAAACTCAAAAACAAATAGTTGAGATAGTTTCAGAATACTGTCAGTATAATTAGCTCCTCCCTGCAGCTAGATATAAGCAGTGTCTAACCAGCACTCTAACCAGAACTGACGAAGCAGCGCGGATGAGCTGCGAAACGTTTTCGACCAAATAAACTGTCCAGTTGACAAATTGAATTTCTCCTTTTATCAATGTGCCATTTATTAATCCTGATTAAACCCCGCTGCTCAGCCATAATATAGATTATAGACCTAGAATTTTACTGACGTCCGTATGTTCTTTTAGGAGCTGCGATTGGAAGACTACCAGGCCGGGAGGAAGGGCCCGTCCAATCCCATGGCCCCAGCCGCGGGCTCTCTGTTTGGGACAAACACCGCCACCTCCAGCGCCTCCACCGGGCTCTTCGGCACCTCTGCCCCCAACACCAGCTTCTCCTTTGGGCCAAACAAGACCACCTTTGGCACCAGTACGCAAACGCTTTGTATTGTAATGTTCAGAAACTGTAAAAACATTGAGATTAGACCTGGGATTTGGGATTACATTTAAACTATTTAAATACTGTATTCACACTTGTATATTTAGAGCAAGACGGTTAAGATCATTTTTATTTAGGAGGGTTTCACAAACCAAACATCTTAAATGTTATATTTTTTATCTAGATGGATAGATTTAGTTAAAGGCACAGTATGTAACTCTATCCAAAATCATGTTTTTTTAATGGATGTTTTTAATTGCACTGAAAAATGTATATCCTTAGTGTGAGCAGTCTTGTATCCCTATAAACCTGAACCTGAAGAGTCGAACAATTTCAAGTGACAGTAGGCAAACATTGAGATTGTCTTCATTTATCCATCTGCAAAAAATATCCAAAGATTGAAAAAATTTACTTAAGTTTTATTTTTGCTAAATGTCTCATTGACCTGCTGTTAGGGATTAGCGATATATCGATTACAGTATCTTTATTGGCCGATATGATACAGATTCTTTCGATACTTGTGCCGTTTTTCAACAGACTAATGAGTCGAAATGGAGTTATATGGCAAATTATTTTATATCCCAGTTAAATACATTTTTTGTTAACTGCAAAAAGTAAATTTTGGACAGTTTCTTCAACTTAAGATAAAGTTATTAAACTCTATGCATTTTAAAATCTAAATAAATCAGTATTGGCTAGGGATGCAAATTATCGATTAATTAATTAATTGATAGTTGATTGACCTTATCGATCGATTAACGATTAACTGATAAGCGGCGTTTTTCACCTGAATTTTAGTGTTTCAATAAGGTCTTTAAGAATATAAGCTATAGTATACATAACACTGAGTCAAAAATATATCAGAGTATTATTATATTGTATATTCCTCAATTAATTATTCCTTAGTAAAAAGCAGACAAATGTATTGATGCTGAATAACAAAATACAGTAATCCCTCACTCTGTCGTGGTTTGCGGATTTTTATTTTTATTTTTTCAAATTTTTTTTTATAGTGTAACATTTTTTTATAGTGTAACATTGTATTCTGCGTCCTGATTGGCTAAGAGACTAGACCAGGACTAAACGTGGACTAAACCAGGTCTAGACCAGAACTAAACCAGGTCTAGACCAGGTCTAAACCAGGTCTAAACCAGGTCTAAACCTGGACTGGGTCTGGACTAAACCAGGACTGGACCAGGTCTAGACCTGGACTAAACCAGGATTAAACCACCACGTGCCGCTGCTGGTTTCGTGTGGCTGGTTTGTGGCTAGGGCTGAGACTACGCATTCCGGGCGCCGCGGTTCGATCGGGGCTGCTGAGCAGTGCCGTTGGTGGCTGCGGCCGGCTGTGAGTCGAGCTTGGCGCAGGGCGGTGCACGGTTGCCTTGTTTCGTGGCCACGCGGGTGCGCGCATCGGCAATTAGCGATTAATTTCAATTAATGCATTTTGTTCGACCAACGTCTTGATCGACAATTAATCGTAAGTCGATTAATTGTTGACATCCCTAGTATTGGCAAATATTGGAGGCCAAATATCGGATATTGGCATTGGCTCAGAATAATCCATATAGGTCGATCCCTCGACAGCATGAACACTGGCAGTGGTAGATCTGGAGACTGACCTTTGCCCTCTGGTTGCAGGTACAGGGGGATTTGGTGCCACCACAGGGAATCTGTTTGGACAGCCGCAGCCTCAGCCAGCGCCGAGCGCCAGCCTCTTCAAACCCTTTGGTCAACCTACTACCACACAGAGCACCGGCTTCTCCTTCGGGAACACCGCTACCATGGGCCAGCCCAACACCTCCAGTATGGTACGGGCACAAACCGAGCACCAACCAGGCACAGACACCGCTCAGCCAGGGCTGCAGGACTCAGTTAATCGGTCAATGATCTTTTAAGGCTCATTTATGCTCAACTTTTGTACATAAACCAATCTGTATGTTCCAAGCGCAGTAACAGTCGCTGCATTTATGCTTCTAAAAATTTCTGATGTCAAGGCTGTGTTGTGTTTAACTGACGTTTGACTCTGGTTGTGAGTTGACCAAAACTATGAAATGGAACAACAAATAAACATGGAAGCTTTCACGGCAGTTTTTAGATCACATCTGTTGGAAAAGAGTTGAGAAAAATTGGCCTCGAGAAACACTTATTTGTTTGCTGCTGGTTCTAGTCATTTTCTAGTCAAGTTGAGCCTCCACTGAGCTGCGCCGTGACTTTCCGCTTTTTTCATGATTGGCCACTTTCATCCCTGCAGAACAACAGACGGACAGAAGCCTCCATCCATACGCGTCTAGAACGTAAAGCATAAATAAGCCTTTGGTCGACCAAACATAACAGTCTTCTAATCATTTTAATTAGATTTATATAGAGTATTTATATGGGACTAGGATTGTCAAATATATTAAAAATGAAATGCTAATCTAATCTAAAACTGCTCATATTTTTTGTCACACTTTTAAAATCTGTATTAGGTATTGTTTAGCGTCGAAATCACGGGCTGTAATCGTGTCAGTAAATTCTTGGTCGACTGAAGACATACCGAGTGACAGCCCTTAAGCAGAGCAGACACAAGCACAATACGTCTTCTTTTTCAGTCTAAAGCCAGAGAGTCCAGCTATGTCTGACGTTCCATGTAAAATGAGTCAAACGTGTGTGATCTCTGCTCTACTCAGGGCCTGTTTGGGAACACTGCCCCCGCTCAGTCTGGAGGTCTGTTTGGCCCGACTCAGACCAGCACCACCTCCGGGTTTGGCACCACCACTGGGCTCTTCGGGACCAACACGGGCTTCGGCGCCGTAGGCACACAGGTAACACGGGTGTACAAGTAACAAGTGGGTAACTCTAGGCCTGTCACGATAATGATTAATTATCAAAAATCATTTGTCGTTTAATATGTGAAAGCTGGAACAATATATTTTTGGGCTCAGTATTTATCGTGTGTACATTTTCTTTGCAGTAGTGGAGATTTGAGCTGTAGAGCTGTAGCCAAGTAACTCTTAGGGCTGCACGATATGGGAAAAAACTGTTTGTCTGTTTCACAGTTTGTCTGTCTCTTACTGTTAATTTTAAGAACATGAGATAAGATAATCCTTTATTTGTCCCACAATGGGAAAATTGCAGTGTCACAACGCAAGTTTCAGAAACAGTAGGAAAATATGAGCATGCATCAAAATTAAGATTAATAATAATAAGTATGTACATTCAACTAGAATACCGGCTTTTAATCTGCCATTTAACCCAAAAAAACCTGAACTCTCCTCCAAACCAGTGTTTTACCGACAGGATTGGCTCCTCCAACCAGATCTTTGACGATTAGACATGGGTTTTTGATCTTTCGATTATGGTGACATGGGTTTACAAATATTTAATGTTTAATTCATAAAAATCATCCATCCATCCATCTTCCGCTTTTTCCATTTATGGGTCAAGGGGGCAGCAGTCCAAGCAGATCTGCCCAGAACACGATGCATAAAAATCATGTTCAGATCAATTAGCCTCACATATAGGGCTGGATACTGAAACTCGGTTCCAAATCTGAATTGGTACCAAAAAACTAATCTTCGTTCAGTGTCATCTTGGCTCGTTGGCTTTAAATGCCCGCGTCATTAAGCCAATACATACACCGCACTGATCAAAAACAGCGTACCGGTATCATTAAAGTACTGGTAACTGTACCCAGCCATTCCCACATTGCTTTGCTAACGTACAGTATTAGTATTTACCATGTGATCTGATGTAAACTGGTGAACTCATTGCCTTCACAGCCGAGTTTGTTTGGGAATAAGCCGGCGGGCTTTGGCACCACCACGACCAGCGCTTCGTCATTTGGCGCCGGCACCGGGCTGTTCGGGAACAAACCGCCTCTGACCCTGGGCACTGGTACAAACCCTTCCACGTTTGGTGAGTTTCGCCACACTCCGCCTCTCCACAGGTTTCATTAGGAATGTCTCAAGATAACTGTGCTTTTGTGCTGCAGGCTTTGGCACAAACCCGGCCGGAGGAGGTCTCTTTGGGACCAAACCTGTGACTGGAGGTCTGGGCACCGGGCTGGGCACCAGCTTTGGAGCAGGTACCACGGGTTTATACGTCATAATATTGACCCTATGCTACCGCCAACCTTTACCTCTAAATACTACTGCCATTCTCTCTATGTGGAGACACTTTCTTCATCAAAAACATACCTAGAGCTGTGCTGCGTATTTGGGCTGAGTTCTTCTCTCAAACAGAAAAAACTCCAGATGTTTTCATTAGAATAATTTGGATAATAACGATTGGTTACTCAAACATGTGTGAATGAAACAAAACTCCAGACATATTTTTTAAATGGTAAAAAAGTTATATGGCTTAAATGTCACTAAGGTCAGTTTGCAGAATATAGGACCTTTTAATGTGCTGCCTGTGTCTGGTTTGTACAACCTAAAACATGAAGGAAAAAATCGTACAGTAAGGTACTCCTGACCTGGGTCCTGGCTCAGATCTGGGCATCTCTGTGGTTGTTTCTTATTACTCTGGAAAGACACAGGGAGAACACACACGAGTTTTGGAATTGAACAAGAGTCTAGATGTTGGCCAAAATGTAAAAAAAAAACAATTTTATTTACAAAAACATTCTAAAGCTAAAAAGTAAAACAAGATTTGCAAAGGCTAAAAAGTGTTGCCTAATTGAATGTTCTTGATCAGCGGTGGGGACTGGACAGCCATCGCTCTTCGGAAACACACAGAACAAACTGGGCACGACTCTAGGAACGATGGGAACATTCGGAGCAACCGGGTTCAACACTGGAGCCAGCAGCCTGGGCTTCGGAGCGCCTCAGCAGCCTGTGGGTACGTGGAGCTCTGGGTTCACACTACAAACTACAACCTGTGTCTGTAACTATGCACCATGACAGCAAGATGCATTTCAGTAGTCCACTGGTTTAGCCCAGATGTAATTTAACATGAAATTCCAGGACTTTCAGTACATAACTTTTAGATTTTATTAATGAAAGAACTGTTCTCTTATGTTTAAGCCCTCACCGACCCCAGTGCATCGGCAGCTCAGCAGGCTTTACTGCAGCAGCAGCTCAATGTTCTGGCCTATTCTCCGTACGAAGACTCTCCTCTGTTCAGGAACCCTCTGTCCGACCCCAAGAAGAAGGAGGAGGTGAGCTGCTGCAGACACGGAGCAGGGCCAGTGTTCAATATACAAAAGATAGACAAAATGGACATAGCTAACCCAATGGTTGCCCCGTTCCAAATAAGACATGAGCATGGGCACGATTCGGCTCCATTGTCTCAATTCAGCTTCAGTTCACTTTCTATTGAAATAACGTTGCCCTGCCTCTCTGTAGCTGCATTTTATTTTTAATTCAGATGAATTCATTTTGGCTTACAGTTGGTGCAAAATGTTTTGCTACCCTTTTAAAGTTTTCTTTTACCAAATTTTCTTTAGCGCCTGAAACCAACCAATCCAACAGCTCAGAAGGCCCTGACGACGCCCACTCACTATAAGCTGACCCCGCGCCCAGCCACCAGGGTGCGTCCTAAAGCCCTGTCCTCGTCTGGAGCCTCCAAGTCTCAGCTGTTCGACGGACTGGACGATGACGAACCCGCACTGTCCAACGGAGCCTTCGTCCCCAGGTACGAACATGCTCTGGAACACACGTCATTATTCTTTTAGGTGAATTTATGCAGCTTTTTTCATACAAATTTGCAGTTTAAGAGTTTGCTTTATTATATCATTCTCAAATCTCAACCACATCCACATGCCTACAGCTACACTCTACCACCCTCTGCTGGATCATACTGGTAATGGCGCATTTTATTGTCCCGTCTTTTTCAGGAAGAGCATAAAGAAGCTGGTGTTGAAGAACCTGAACAGTTCTCAGTACAGCAGCCCCCTGTCCAAAGAGACGGACGACCTCGCCTCCCCTCCAGAGTACCCCCAGAATGGACACAGGTAAGGACCTGGCTTAGACTTAGGCCTGGGCTAGACCTGGGCTAGACTGGTATGAATTAGTGCTGCCCAATGTATTGCAGTCATATCTGAGAGCTAAAACTGCATTTATTTTTGCAATAGAACTATGATGTCTTTATTTAAAAACAAAGATAACTCAGCTACTTTTGTCTGCAGACCTTTACACAATTATTGTATTAGTTTCACATATTTCAGTGTTCTCTCAGTTATTAATATAATCCTGGATTTGTTTAAAATCGGTGCTCTGAACTAGACCTAGAATTAAACCATTTCTAAACCAGGATGCATGTGGGTGTGTGTAGCCCAGCAGAGGAGGAGGAAGCGTCTCGGGAGGTGGCGGCCTCCAGCTCTCGCTCGGAGGAGGACCCAGAGGTGACCCAGTTTTACGTGAACCCGATTGCCAAACCCATTCCCCAGAGCAGACTCCACGCCAACCTACAGGACACCATCAGCGACATGAACATGCACAAAGCCTCGAAGACCAGCCTCGAGGTGAGCCCTGGTTTAGACCCTACATAGAACTGCATAGAACTGCATTAAAAAGACCATGGCTGGATTTCCGGCATGTTTCTGGTACAGTTGTCACAGCGTAATTCAATCACCATTAGATGTTTATGCAAGTTGTGTCTGTCTCGCTTTGATAACTGTATTTTTAAGGATCAGTTTCTGGTTTATTTCCATTATGGCCCTGACAAAGCCATAAATACTCCCTGGGTTATGCTTGATCTTCATCCTGATTCCTGACACACTTTAAACGGGATTAGGGCGAGTTATGGTTTGACTGACAGCTGTTTTGATCCACAGCTGAGCAGCGAGGACGTGTCTGCGTCTCTGGGAGAGGAGTCTCTTCAGGACGATCGGGACGATGAGCAGCTGGAGGTTCAGGCTCCACATCCTGCAGGTAACAGTCACACATCCGCGACACATTTATAGGCTGTATAAATGGACAATGCTAACCTGGTGGCCGCGGTGAGCGTGGGAGCGATCTGGCTTTATTCTGGTTCAAATTCACTGTCTATTGAAAAAAACATCACTCCTCTCTTTAACTGTTGCTGTCAGGCTAATCATTCTGAATTTAAAGTACAGTGGTCTCTCGTTTATCACGGGGGTTAGGTTCCAGAAATAACCCGCAATACGTGAAATCCGTAGGAGTAGGACAACTTTATATTTTACAATTATTCTACATGTTTTAAGGCTGTAAACGCCTCACCACACACATACGCTTTTCTCAGACTGGAATTAACATTTTCTCACATTTCTCTTGCTTAAACACTCATACTTTCATAGATTTTCAACAAAATGTATTAATAGTGAAGCATGGGCACGTGCACCCGTGGTCACAAAACAAGGCACAGAGCCGCAATTCTGGTTTAGACCTGGTCTGGTCCTGGTTTAGTCCAGGTTTAGACCTGGTTTAGACTTGGACTTCCTACTGATCCAGTGGCTCATGTCTCCGCTCCTCGTGCATCCGGCCCCGGAGCCCGGTGCGGCTCGGACTGCTTCTCATTCAAGCACAGTGTGAGCACAGAGGGACGAGCAGGAGGCACTGCGCTCATCCAACGGCACTGCCACGTCTTGGGATGCGACACGCACCAACCCCTTGGAGAAGTGCGCAACACGTGCACCCCTCATCGTGGTCAAATCCGTGACAGAGCAGCGTGACTGGCGCGAGGCCGCGCGTACACCGGGGCTCCGAGCACGAGATCGAACCTCGGCGCCCGGACCGCGTCCTCTCAGCCCGAGCCACAAACCAGCCGCACAAAACCAGCAAAGAGCGGCACGTGGTGGTTTAATCCTAGTTTAGTCCAGGTCTAGACCTGGTCCAGTCCTGGTTTAGTCCAGGTCCAGTCCAGGTTTAGACCTTGTTTTATTTCTGGTCTAGACCTGGTTTAGTCCACATTTAGTCCTGGGTCTACAGTCTCTTAGCCAATCAGGACGCAGAACACAATGTTACACTATTAAAAAAAATGTTACACTATTAAAAAAAAAAAAAGAAAAAATCTGTGAAACAGCGAGGCTGCGAACAGTGAACCGCGATGGAGCGAGGGACCATTGTATTCATATTACTCTGCTCTATATTATTTTGAGTTTTATATTTCACTATTTTGTCCCTAAATCAAGTTCGCCTTATCCAAATTTTATTTATTTAATTAGGACAATGAATATTAATCAACATATGAGCAGAAGCTGCACAGTAAATATGCCAGAATTGGCTCTAGAGATAAATTGCATCTGTAGTCTTAAGGCAGACCCGTTTGACCTTGTGTTTGTTGCAGGCATCGTGCTGAGTCGCGCGGGTTACTTCACCATCCCGTCGCTCGAGGAGCTGGCAGAGATGGTGGACTCGAACGGGGACTGCTTCGTAGAGAACTTCACCGTGGGCAGGAGAGGTACGTATTACTCTTGAACAATCTGCTGATCTGTTAGATCAGTCTGTGGGAGCAGTGGAACTTTTCGGGTGGAGGGCCTGTCAAATGCTTTTCTCCATGGAAATGTTTTGCACTACAAGTAGAGAGAAACGAAATTTCAATTCACTGTATGTTGAACACATATGGCAGAATTGACAATAAAGCTGACTTTGATGTTTGATCTTTGATCTTTTGAAGTAAAATACCCCCTCTATTCCAGATGAACATTTCTTTGTGTTTTTTAGGGTATGGCTCAGTGTATTTCCCTGGAGAGGTGAACGTGGCTGGGCTGAACCTCGACGACATTGTTCACTTCAGACGAAAAGAAGTGATTGTTTATCCAGATGATAAGAACAAGCCTCCGGAGGGACAGGGCCTCAACAGGTACTACTGCAGTACTGTCAGGACTACTGCAGTACTGTCAGGACTACTGCAGTACTCTGCGTATTGCAAAGTGGGAAGGGGGTGTTAAAAAGAACATATTCTGAGGTGTTGAGATGTCAGATTGAATAAAAGCTTCTGCTGCCGGTCCTGACTCTGATCTCCCCCTGCAGGCGAGCGGAGGTGACGCTGGACGGAGTGTGGCCCAACGATAAGACGACGTGTTCTCAGATCCGCAGCCCCGAGCGCCTCTCCGACATGAACTACGAGGGCCGTCTGGAGAAGGCCTCCCGCAGGCAGGGGGCGCGCTTCCTGGAGTACAGGCCTGAGACCGGCTCCTGGGTCTTTGAGGTGAGGAGCGCTTTTACAGAAACGATGGGCGAATGTCATTTCTCTTTTCTCGCTCTCTTCTCCTTGATTCCTCTCCTTGATCCTTTTTCAGCTGTCAATCAAATGCTCCATATTAAGCAGCGTCCCAAAACTCAGAAGAGTCAAGTGCAGGAAACCAGAGGAAAAGTGAGGGTTCAAAACTAACATGTGTGTTAATTAGTCCTGTCAGACGATTAAAAAAAAATCTAATTAATTATAGGATTTGTAATTAATTAATCTAATTAATCACATTTTAAAAGTGTAACAGAGATTGTGAGTGAGCGAACCCACTTTGCGATTGAGTTTGTCACTTTTCTTGTGATCGCTTTGCGCATTCGTTTCCCAAATTCTGCAAGCGTAATTTGGTGGTTTGGTGAAGTGCGCTCACGCTCGCTCCATCACCGGTAACGATGGAACTTGTCCGGACGTGTTTATCGTTCAAATGATCCATCAGGCTGGAGCTGCTTCGGTGATCGGAAAATTCTTTTTGACAAAAGCTCCAAATCATCTTCGTTCTTTTTATAAATAAACTTGCCGCTCAAAGGCCCGAGCAGCGATCTGATCGCCGCACGCCAAATTTAAAATGCGCACGCATTGAACGCGGTGAGCGGTAAGCCAGTGTTAATGCACAACACTATTAGAGGGGAACCCGTACACATTAACATAAAAAAAACGAACTATCCCTTTAACTGTGCATGGAACAAAAACGAAATGGGACGGCAGTTGTCGCACCGGAAGTGACGCATGCGCCGTTAAAACCACGCTCCGAACTGTGCACACTGAGAATTGAGACACGGCCAATGAGAAGGAACGAAAGAGAAAAGAGATGCTCCCAATAAAACATCAGACAAGCTCATACTGCATTTGGCTTAGTGCTGAGCAGCACACGACACGTTTCCAATACTCGTAATTTTAAGAAGGTGTTAAAGTGCACAAAATCAATGTTGATTAAACAGAATAACAAAATGCATCTGAATTTCATGTGCACAATATCAGAATACCTCCAACTTTTGTAATCGTGACAGACCTTGTCAGAAATATCAGTACTCCGATACTAATCAAAACTAAATACTCATTTGAAGTATCGATACTGAAAAATAAATGACAAAACCGGGACACAATGAGACCAGAGACCTTTTTGTAATTGTCTTGATTTATTTCAAAACCAATAAAGCATGCTAAATATTTTATTTGATTATTGCAGTATTTTTTGCCCTTTCCTCTAAATTAGGTTAGATTAGTATTTAGCATCATGACACTAGTGATTACAAAATGTTTTCATAACAAACATCCAAAAGTAAAATCCTCAAATGTGTTCTGGTTAAATATAATTGTTTTTACATGTCTCTTTGTCTCTCAGGTCTCTCACTTTTCTAAGTATGGACTTCAGGAATCGGACGAAGATGAGGAAGTGCCGCTCAAACTCGACCCAAAGAAACTCAAGACTGTGGGCCCTGTTCCTCCTGTGGGCCAGCAGCAGGGGGCGCCGCAAAAACAGGTCTCTGTCACCGCCGTAGTCCGTGTAAAGAAGTGGAATAAACGAGTGACGTCAGCGCCACTCAAATTAAGCTGACAGTTATAGGGGCGAATTTGGAGCCGGGCTTTATAATGTATAGGATTTTTAAAATGGACAGTATAGTGGAAAAACCAGGATCATGTAGAACAGGTTAATAGAATAATTTTCAGACTAAGATGTTGAGGCTCACAGCAGCAGTTACAGAAACGGGCCATAATATTCCAATGTAAGTCAAGGGCAGCCATGCAAACTTCCTGTTTGAAACGCAGCGGCGAGCGTGTTCTGTGTCCATTTATTCAGTCTGTGTTCACCACCGACCTTTAACTACAGTGTTTCTCTGCTCTGTTTCATATTAGGGAAGCTTAGGGAATCTGTGCGGAAGCATCTAGACACGAGCAAACACTTAACACACGCACACCGACAAACTAAACTGTAATATGCTATTTTTTATTTTTAAATATTAATTTTAAGTTAAATATGAGCCCAACATTCGTGTTAACCGCACATTAAACTGCTGAAAAGCAGAGAAACACAGAGGCCAACTGATTTGAGTGTAATATTTAATGTGTTTGGTGATTGTTTTTCTAAAAATAAACATGAAGTTTCCTTCACAAACTTGTCATATTAATCTTAAAGTCCTTTCAACTGACAATAATCACGTCTTGGAGATTGAATAATGGCAGTTTTCTTAGGTGAATGTGAAAAAAATAATTGAACTTTTGTTTATTTATAATGGGGATGGACCGATCCACATTTTTTCACTTCCGAACCCGATACCTGAATTTGGATATCGGCCGATACCATTCCGATACCAAAACTGTTTGTTTTCAATATTCTCATCATTATTGTTTAACTACAAATAACGGTCCCCATAATGATAAAACACCTGCAATTCAACATAATAAAGAAAATACTTGAATAACCCCCATATGGTATGACTTAATTAACTAAGAGACTTAAGAAAACAAAATAAACCCACAAATTAACATTAATGGTTCAGTCTGGGTCATGTGGCCCCCTTTAGCGCACCGCTATGCGCTATTTATCATATGACCAGGAAGTGCCCCGGTTTGGCCCCTGAACCAGAGGGCAGAGTGGAGACAGTGGAAGGTCGGGAGAGCATGTGGAGCCGTCACATAAAGAAAATACTTAAATCATTGAGATACGCCTCCGTTCAGGAGATCCATTCCACATTTTGCAGCAGGAGCAGAGCAGGCGACAGGGAATCACTTGTGGAGTCATTTCAGCAGATAATGTGTATATACAGACACGACTCATGGATCGGAAATTTCCGCAGGTTGGATCGGAAATTTCCGATCTGTGAATTACGTTGATATTGGAACCCAATACCGATACTGGATCGGATCGGCCCCATCCCTAATTTATAATGACAGAGAAGATGCTGAACTTTTCCAGTTTTTGTTTCATGTGGATAGACCCAATAGTAATTATAGATATGAACCATAAACCAGATCAACAAACAATCTGACAGTTCCACGGTGAATTCCACCTGAGGATTCTGACCTTTCGTCCAGCTCTGGTCAAACTAGAGATTTTACAGTGTGATGTCAGAGCTTTTATAGAATTGTTCAGCCATATTCTTGATACTTTGCATGACATCATCTGAGGTAGGGCTGCTCGATTAATCGAATTTTGATCACGATTTCGATTTTGGTGTCAAACGATCTCAAAATTCATATAATCGAGACTAAACGATTATTTTTTCATTTCTCTGTCGAGAGGGACGCGCATGCGCAATACGTTCCCTTCCACGCGGGCCTACAATCGCTGAGCACTGCTCCGGGAGCAGTGTGATTGCATGACTCCATGGCTCCACCCACGCATCTGAAAGTAGGGAAGATTGTGAATTGTTTGGCGCCAGTGTTGCCAACTTAGCGACTTTGTCGCTATTTTTAGCTACTTTTTGGACCCCCCCCCCTAGCGAGAAAATTAGACAAAAGCGACTAGCGACAAATCTAGCGACTTTTTTTGGTGATCAGAGGCTCCAAGATCGCGGGAGGGGGGAAAAATTATTGCGCCGTTTTCTCTCTTTCCCCGTTCAGAGAAAGAGACAGAGAGAAAGAGAGGGGCAGTGGAGGAGAGACACAGGCAGAGAGGGGCGGGGGCGGAGTTGAGAATAGCGTGGACTGTTGTGGACTGTCGCTTCCTTGTTTTTTTTCCTCACTCACTCACAGACACAGACACACTCACCAGTCTCTCCTCTGCTCCCTCCCATCTCGTCAGATCGCCTCGGAGTCTGGTCATTCCTCTGCCATAGGCTCTGATTCTCAATAAGTGTATGCCTATGCGCTCTGATTTGTTTTCTTTTTGGCGACACAAAGTCACAAGTAGCACTGCTTAAAAGCTAGTTGTACAGCACAGAAAAGTTTTAAAAAGCTAGTTCTTTAGCACAAAAAAAACCAAAAAATAAAAAGCTATAGTTTGCCCACTATAGCACAAAAAAATAAAAAATAAATAAAAAGCTTTAGTTAAACTACAGCACAAAAAAAACACAAAATAAAAAAGCAAGCTATAGATCTTGAACCGATAATGCTGCAAACATGAAGCTGGCTACTGAAATCAATGGGTGGCCAAGGCTTCAATGTTTCGGACACAGACTCCACTTGGCCATAGGTGAGTAGGCTAGCACTTATTTCAGTGTGAAAAATACAATGAAAGATAAAGATAAGCTATGAAACAGTGATGGTGGTACTTAACTTCAGTCAACCAGACAACTCTTTATGGCCTGTGAGCACTCAGTGCTTTTTCAGAGTGTATTATGCTTAACATTTTGTCGTAGTCTATGCTTAACTTGGGTGGAGCTGGACACTAATGTATCAATAAATGACAGCGTAATACAACCGAGAACAGAATTAATTTGTGTTTATTGGTTATTAATATTCATTTTACCCCAAAATTTTAACAAAAATGTTTGTTACACTTTAGTGCAATGCTACAAATTTCCAAAGTTTATTTTTGTATATTCTTCATACAGAGAAGTACATTTTATTTGGTAAAATATAGAGATTGAGGAGTGTACATTTGTCTTATGACAAAAGAATATTTTTTGTTTTATACATCGCTAAACATAACAAATAACTAAGTTTGTTTTTTGTTTTTTTTGTCTGAAATGCTGAATAAAAGCATTGTTTGAAAAAATCGTTTGAATAATCGTGATTTCAATATTGACTGAGATAATCGTGATTATGATTTTTTTCCATAATCGAGCAGCCCTAATCTGAGGGTGTTCTACATGCATCTTTACAGGGGAATGTTCAGCTGACTGTGTTAAAATAAAGCTTCTGAGCTGTGCATCCAGTCCACATCACAACCCAGGGGATGAAAATGATCAGTAGTTTTATCCTGATTTTAGCGTCTTTGTCTCACCTCTGTGTTCAGTCCACTGTGGTCGTGGAGCCCTGTGTCCCCCCGGCGCTGGAGCTGGACAGTGACATGGCCGACATCACGCAGCCGCTCCCCTCAGAGAGCCCAGACGAACAGGAAGCGAGCGGCGGGGACATTGGCCAATCGGAGCACGCTGCCATCTCAGGCTCCGCCCACATTGCGACATCCCTGGGAATCAACCCCCACACTCTACAGGTGTCCAGTGCTTTCCGTCATAATTTCTACCCCGCTACATTTCCCTAACCACACGACAACATCTGGGAAGGCACCGCACATGCCACAACATCTGCAGACACGACACATTTCCCCCGCTGCCGTCTCATTCTAACGCGGCGGGATACAGAGCGTGGGAGGGCATCTGACACAGGAGTATGTGTGTGTTGCAGATCATGAAGGCGTCTCTGTTCGCCGAGGAGGAGATGGACGCCGTGGACATGTTTGTGGAGCCCAGACTGAAGCTCTCGGAGGTGTCCTCTCCACGAGTGCAGGGACGGCCCTCAGGTAACACACTCACGCACACACATGCACAGACACACACACTTTACACATGCACTCTCGCTCTCTTTCTCACTCTTTCTCACTCTTTCTCACTCTCACTCTTTCTCTCACTCTTTCTCACTTTCACTCTGTTTCTCACTCTTTCTCACTTTCTCATTCTTTCTTTCTGTCACACGCATTCTCTTTCTCACTCTTTCTCTCACTCACTCTTTCTCACTCGCTCACTCTGTTTCTCACTCTTTCTCACTCTTTCTCACTTTCTGTCACACACATTCTCTTTCTCACTCTTTCTCATTCTTTCTAACTCACTCTTTCTCACGCACTCACTGTTTCTCACTCTCTCTCTCTCTCTGTTTCTCACTCTTTCTCATTCTTTCTAACTCACTCTTTCTCACTTTCTGTCACGCTCACTCTTTGTCACTCTCTTTCTCTCACTTTCTCACTCTCTTTTTCACTTTTTCTCTTTCCCTCTCACTCTTTCTGTCACCCTTTCTCTCTTTCTTTCTCACTCTTACTCTTTCTCACTCTTTCTCACTATTATTCTCACTCTCTCGCTCATACTCTCTCTCTCACTCTCTTTCACTCGACACACTCTCACGCTCTCACACTCTCTCACACTCACACACACTGTAACTCACACTGTAATCTCAGTTTGAATTGGAGCAATTGGCAAATCAAAGGCTGCATTTATTCCTCCAAAAACAAAGTCCTGTCTTCTGTCTCTGGTTTGAGGCTCGAGCTTCTGCCATAACAGTTCAATTGTGTTCAAATTAAACTGGATGTTTTCCACCGCTGCATCACATCTCTGATTAGTCTATTTTTGACGGGAGCGTATTGATGATTTTTCTGTATTTAACCTGTATTTAACTCTCTCTAGTGGGAGGACTTCTACAGACTCGATTCCTGGCTCAGCTCTCAGACTCTCCACGCTCCCCGTCTCTCGCTCACCCGTCTGTGCCCCGCCCCCCCGCAGCGCCCGCTCTCTGGACGCCGCCGAAGAGCCTGGCTCCTCCCTCTCTCCCCTCTCTCCCCTCGCGACATCAGGAGAACCTCAACATCAGGACTGTGGGCGCAAGGAGACTGGGAGGACCTGTGCCTCTGAAGGAGTCTGTCACGTACAACAAGGTACTGAACGCCAGGGCTAAACGGGACAGAAAATGCCTCGATTGGCAGAACAAATATATGTTTGCTTTGGTGAATAGATCGGAGGAGGAGTCTCTAAAGCTGCTAAAAATCCCCGAGGTAAAACAGAACTTCCTTTTCTCCCCAGGGCTCTCTGCTGATGGATGCAGGGTTGTTTCGCGGCCGCTCCTTCAGGGCGGGCTGGGGTCCTGGTTGGACTCTGGTTCACTCGGGTCAGACCCTGAGCTCCGAGTCCAAAGTCCTGGACAAAGCCCCGGACTACAGCTTCCTGCCAAGACCCACTCACAAAACGTGAGCTCATCTTTATAATGGGTTATAAATAAGCGTTATTATCACAGTTGGGCCAGGCAATAAAACATTAACATGACGTCAGTGGTGTTAAGAGAGTGATTAATATGAATATCTTGGCTTATTATCCAGCCCTAATTACAGTTCAAATATAATCATTTTATTTTATTTTTACTTAATATTTAGAGTTTTAGTGTAATTCTGACTAGTGTAGTCTTAATACTATAATTTCAAACTTGATTTCAATACAAAGGGAGAGGCTTGATACTAAATTCAGATTTTGATACCTTAATGATTTCTTTATACAATACAATGTGATTTTCAACATTAAATGGTAGTACTTTCCTTTATATTCTCATGTCGCGTGATCCCTCAGTGGTCCAGGGCCATATACTCGTCTATGTGCTCTTATACTTCTGATACAGTTCATCAAAGTTCAGAGTCAGCTTTATTGTCAAAAACCATATGTACAGGTTGCACACTAGGGTTATAACTTTTTTACAACCTCTATACCCTGTATCATATTTTGATGAACTATTGCTAGTAATGAAAGGAATTGACCTTCATTTGGTCATATTTTTGAAAAAAGTCCCCCTGAACTCAAAATGAAGTTTTCGTAAGGCCGACCAACAACCAGAATAATAATATCTGTTCAGTCGTAAGATAACCAAAGGCAATTTTCTCTTTAATAACACAGGAACAAAACACATATTCAGGGTAAAGATAATATAAAATAGGCCACTAAAAATAAAAAAAATGATGATTGTCCCAGAATTCTGGGATGGCTTTAGGCCTACAACATAGCCTACAACTGGCTGGTTAGTCCCCCCAACACTACTAAACGAGACAGATTTCCCCAAATTTACATGTCTTATAAAGTGAAAGCAAGAATAGAAACTGAAACTCCAGTATATTATGATGGCAGTACAACTTATCATTGATCCATTTTCAGTCAAATTGACTTGTAATGGCCCTTGTGATATCTTAGCACAGTTTCACATTTCATATCATTGGCTGTAATGTGTATTTAATACCTTTTTGTTTTGGGGGGGGGGACTTTTTTAAAAGTGTGTTGAAAATGGAGTTTGGTTTCTTCAATTATACCAAAAAGTTCAACCAATCATGATGCAGGACACCATGACTAAAACATCACATATACCCGTATTAAAAGTACAGTAAACTTGTATATGATACAAATAGGTGAAACACACAATGTTAATAAAGCTCAAATGTGTCATTTAAGTGTCATTTAAGCAGCAGTGTGATTGGGGGAGGGAGGGCAGCGAGAGAGTTGGTGGATGAAGCTGTCTTTCAGTCTGCTGGTCTTGGCCCTGAGGCTCCTCAGTCTCCTTCCTGATGGCAGCAGACTGAAGAGGCAGTTGGGCAAGTCAGGAAAGGTTCTGCCCTGTGAATGGGACTTTTTTAGTATTTCTACCAGCTCAAATGAATATCTAGTTTCAGTACTATTTTTAGTATTGTTTGGTATCTAATGTTTGATACTTTTGACAACCCTGCTTCTGACAGGATTCCAGATAATGACAGGTTTGATTATTTGAGTATTCGCCTTGAAAAAACATTTTCTGTTGTAAATTGAGTCATTTCTCTTGTTTTCGCTCTGGTCTTCAGCCTCTCCGAGTCCCCTTACAAAGTGTGCATGGAGCAGGTTCAGGGTCTAGACTCGGGTCTGGATTTGGGTCTGGACTCTTCTGAAGCCCAGGAGCTGCGTGAGGCCGTTTTGGAGCGCCCCCTGGAGATCTGTCTGAAGCACAGCAGGATCGTGAGCTCGGAGCGCTGTCCGTTTGTGCAGCCTCAGAGCGGAGTCGCCGCCCTGCACGAGTACGCGCAGTGGGCGACCGAGGTCAGCGAGAGGCACGGCTCTGCCCAGCGTAAGTGACCACGAGAGAACGAGGAGAACCCACGTCTTCACCTCCATACTGGCCTAAAAAAAGAATTGAAGTTTATTGATACTTTGCAGCTGTGGGTGATGCTAACTAGGCACTGCCCTGACTGAGGCTTTTAGACTTTTATCTGTGTTTTATTTTAACCCAGTCTGACCATAAAGAACTGAATTAGGCCCAGTTTACACATACCCGGGTATCTGTAAAAACTGAGATTTTTTTTTCCTTCGTTTGTGCCTTTCGTTTACACACAATTGGAGATTTTTCCTCTGAAAACATTTCTTTCTAAAAACTCAGAGATTTTGGGAAAACTCAGGTTTCGCGTTTGCATGTAAACTGAGGAAAATGGAGTTTTAGGCAGCACCAAAAGTGTGATTCTGATTGGCTTGCAGTGTTCTCCTTCGTTTTCAAAGGTGAAGTCGCCGTTTGTGTGTAAATGAAAGGCACAAACGAAGGGAAATGTCTCAGTTTTTAAAAATGCCAGTGTACGCGTAAATGAGGCTTATTTTGGAAAACGGAGGGAGAGAAATATCGCTTCTCAAAATACCTGGCTATGTGTAAACTGGGCCTTAAAGGACAAGTAACGTTTTTACAATCTGGACCTTATTTCAGTGATAAAACAATGTCATTTACTCACCCATTGTACTTTGGTGTAATTTGGAGTATTTCCGGAGATTTCGGAGAGAGATTTTGGCGATATCCGTTTAACGTGAGTGGTCGGGGCATGCTGTTGCAGTCACCAAATAACACAAACTTTATCACTTTTCACATGACAAAAGTTCAATGTGTTAGTTTACATTTTCGTTTGAGTTTTGGAACATGAAAAAAGGTTTCTATTACACCACGGTTCATCATGGCATGAATATCCTCCAGAGTTGACAGACACAGATTTCTGTAAATGACGTTGTTTTATCTCCGAAATAAGGTCCAGATTGTAAAAATGTTACTTGTCCTTTAATTGGATCTACAACAGATGAGCTGATTTTTCCAGTTAAAAGCCTCGCAAACATAAAATTGCAGTCTCAACTCACTAGAATTTACCAACAGTTTTTTAGTCGTTCTCATCTTTTTCTTGAAAATCAAACGCTGTAGAGATACACGTAGAACACCCCAGCCTGATGTCACTGGAAAGTATGTATAGAGAAAGAATGAACGAGATTGTTGCGTTTGTGGTTGCAGCCGTCCTGAACGACTGGAGAGAGGCGTGGACTCTGTGTGAGGCTCTGTGGGGCCGCCTGTCGCCTTCAGACCACGACCCGGGTCTAGACCAGGACTCGGGCCAGGACCCCCCCATCGGAGAGTACCAGCAGCAGCTCCTCCGACGCCGCGCCTTCTCCACGTGGCTGGCTCACGGCGCCCTCTGCAGGGTGGAGCGGGAAGTGGCTCTTTCCCATGGCAGAAACGCCGACGCCATTTTCAGTCTCCTCACGGGAAACTGCATCAGCCAGGCCTGCCAGCTCGCACAGAAACACGGTACTATTTCCTAAAATACTGCGAATACTGCCCAGAATATTCAGTGTACTACTACTACTGCTGCTGCTACTACTGCTACTACTACTGCTATTACCACTACTACTGCTGCTACTGCTACTACTACTACTACTGCCGCTACTACTACTGCTACTGCTATTACCACTACTGCTACTACTACTGCTGCTACTACTGCTGCTACTACTACTGCTGCTACTACTCCTGCTGCTACTACTCCTGCTGCTGCTACTCCTGCTACTCCTGCTACTACTGCTACTACTGCTGCTACTACTACTACTACTACTACTACTACTATTGCTTCTGCTACTGCTACTACTACTACTACTACTACTAGTACTACTTCTACTACTACTGCTGCTACTACTACTACTGCTACTACTACTGCTGCTACTACTCCTACTCCTGCTACTACTACTGTTGCTACTACTACTGTTGCTACTACTACTGTTGCTACTACTGCTGCTGCTACTCCTGCTGCTGCTACTCCTGCTACTGCTACTACTACTCCTACTACTGCTGCTGCTGCTACTGCTACTACTACTACTGCTGCTGCTACTACTGCTGCTACTGCTACTACTACTACTACTATTGCTACTACTACTACTACTACTACTATTGCTACTGCTACTGCTGCTACTACTACTACTATTGCTACTGCTGCTACTACTACTACTATTGTGAATACTGCTACTACTACTACTACTACTGCTGCTACTGCTGCTGCTGCTGCTACTACTACTACTGCTGCTGCTACTACTGCTGCTGCTGCTGCTGCTGCTGCTGCTGCTGCTGCTGCTGCTGCTGCTACTACTGCTGCTACTGTCCAGACTGAGGTGGTTTAGATTAGTGATGCACCAAAAAAAATACTGTATCAGGTATTAAAAAAAATACATTTGTATCTGTTTTTTTTCCATGTGTTATAAATAAGTCATATGGTCAGAATCAGGTATCGGCAGGTTCATAATGCCAAAGTATTGATCAGTATCAGCCAAAGTATTGATAAGTATCAGTGCGTCCGTAGTTTAGACGTCCACAGAGGAGGATGACCTCACATGTTCTCTCCAGGGGACCACCGGCTCTCGCTGCTCCTCGCACAGGCTCTCGGCTCGCCGTTCGGCAGAGAGCTGCTGGCGCTGCAGCTCGCCGACTGGAACCGAATGGGGACTGACAGTTACGTGTCAGAGGAGCGACTCCGGATCTTCGCTCTGCTCTCCGGGAAACCAGTAAGACCGCAACACTCCCCTTTAATCGCCTAGTCCATCAAAATATATGTATTTGTATTAACTAATAGTTTATTTAGATTCTAAAGATTTACACCGGGCAACAGCAGAAAAAGGAGTGAGTGAGCTGAAGATCTGTAAAGACGTTCATTAAACTTGTTTGATCTGTATAAATATATTGTAGTTTTTGTGTGCGCTCCTGTGGAGGTGCAGTCTGGACACGCCCCTTTTTAGTCGACTAATCCATCTGCATTTTAGTGGAAAACTGGTCTAAGAAGATCATGTGCACTCAGGCTCATCTACACCTGCAGTACACTTTACACAAGAAGCAGTGAACAAACCTTCTCCTCCTCCTCCTTTCTTCCTCCTTTTTTCTCCTCCTTCTTCTTCCTTCTCCTCCTCCTTCCTTCTCCTTCTTCTCCTTCCTTCTCCTTCCTCCTCCTTCTTCTTCCTTCTCCTTCATCTTCCTTCTTTCTCCTTTTCTCCTCTTCCTTCTTCGCCTTCCTCCTCCTCCTTCTTCTTCTTCTTCTTCTTCTTTCTCCTCCTTCCTCCTTCTTCTTCTTCTTCTTCTTCTTCTCTCCTCCTTCCTTCTTCTCCTTCTTCTTCTTCTTTCTCCTCCTTCCTTCTTCTCCTTCTCCTTCTTCTCCTCCTCCTTCCTTCTCCTCCTCCTCCTTCCTTCTCCTACTTTTTTCCTTCTCCTTCATCTTGTTCTTTCTCTTCTTTCTCCTTCCTCCTTATTCTTTCTCCTCCTTCTTGTCCATCTTCCTCCTCCTTCCTTTTTCTTCTTTCTTCTCCTTCCTTCGCCGTCTTCCTCCTCCTCCTTCTTTCTCCTCTTCATTCTTCTTTCTCCACCTCCTCCTTCTTCTTCTTCCTCCTCCTCTCCTCCTCCTCCTCAGGTGTGGCAGTCCTCGGACTCCTCCGTAAACGTGTGCTCGGAGTTGGATTGGAAGCGTTGCCTGGCTGTTCACCTGTGGTACATGCTCCCGCCCACCGCGTCCGTGTCCGACGCCCTCAAGCGCTACCAGGACGCCTTCCAGGTGAGTTCAGAGCGTTCCAGAAACCAAACACGCCCTGTTCTGCGTGGAAGTGGCGATGGCGTACTCCGGACTGGGGCGAGAGACAGATTTCCCTATAGATGATGTTAAATTTAACCGTGAAATATCCAAAAAGTAAATTCGTAAATGTTGAACCTGATCATTTCTATTGATGACTATGACGAGACCCAAGAACGTTTTACCACAGAAATCTGCCCCCGTCTGTCTTAAACATGATCGGACTGTCCCCATTCCCCCCGGAGCGATGGGGGCGATCGGCAGATCAATCAGATTCAAGTTAGTGCTGTCAGTTTAACACGTTAATTTGATTAATTACACTGCAAATTAACAAGTTATAAAAATTAACGCAATTAATTATGAGCGGCAATTCAATGCACATTTTAAATTTGGCGTGCGGCGAGCAAATCGTTGCCAGGACCTTTGAAAGGCAAGTTTATTTATAAAAAGAACGAAGATCAAGATCAACAAGAACGCCGTGATTTTGAGCTTTTGTCAAAAAGAATTTTCCAATCACCGAAGCTGCTCCAGCCTGACGGATCAATTGAACGATAAACATGTCCGGACAAGTTCCATCATTACCGGTGATGGAGCGAGCGTGAGCGAACTTCAACAAACCAACAAACCACGCTCGCAGAATTTGGGAAACGAATGAGCAAAACGACCACAGAAAAACTGACAAACTAAATCGCAACGTGGGTTGCCCCTCTCACGAGATTAAAATGCGATTAATTTGATTAATTAATTACAAATCCTGTAATTAATTAGATTATTTTTTTAAATCGCCTGACAGCACTAATTCAAGTATTTGTTGGCTTTGGCGAGAGCTGTTCAGACTCATGATGTGTGGAACTCCAGAGTGACGCACACGAGTCAGCAGCAGCAGTAACAGCAGCAGTAGTAGTAGTAGTAGCAGCAGCAGTAGTAACAGCAGTAGTAGCAGCAGTAGTAACAGCAGTAGTAGCAGTAGTAGTAGTAGTAGCAGTAGTAACAGCAGTAGTAACAGCAGTAGTAGCAGTAGTAGCAGTAGTAACAGTAGCAGTAGCAGCAGTAGTAGTAGTAGTAGTTGCAGCAGCAGTAGTAGTAGTAGTTGCAGCAGTAGCAGTAGTAGTACACTAGTAGTATTCTGGGCAGTATTCACAGTTGACCTCACCTGGTTCCTGTGGTGTTCCTCAGGGCTGTGCTGACGGGGGGAGGTACGCCTGCCCCCCCCTCCCACCGTACCTGGAGTCTGAGTGTTTGGACCTGGACGAGGAGGAATCCAACCAGCGCCCTCTGTATGACCTCTGCTTCCACCTGCTGAAGCTCTACAGCGACAGGTAGCACTGGGCCTCCTCCTGGCTGTGCTTGTGTACTGCGCTCCTGCTCTTTGAGTTTCTTCAGTTCAGTGTGGACCAGGATTATATGGAGATCATTTTGTCTCATAAAGATTTGTATAAATAAAAAAAGATATATATAAATATAAATACATTTATAAATATTCAAACACAAAATACAAATACAAAAAAGCGACATACAAATAAATGATAGAATGTATATAAATACACAGGCATTTGTAAATATATTTTCGAGATTTGTAAATATATTTTCGAGATTTATAAATATATTTTCGAGATTTGAAAACAAATGTAGTTGACTTTCTATGTGGAGTCTGCATTTGTGGATCAATTTTTTGCTTTCGTGTCGATGACGTAATTGTGAGACAGTCCTAGCGCAAACCACGATTTGTATAAATAAAACAAAAAATATATAAATATAAATACATTTATAAATATTCAAACAGAAAATACAAATACAAAAACGCGACATACAAATAATTGCTAGAATGTATATAAATACACAGGCATTTGTAAATATATTTTTGAGATTTGTATATATATTTTTGAGATTTGAAAACAAATGTAGTTGACTTTGTATGTGGAGTCTGCATTTGTGGATACATTTTTTGCTTTCGTGTCGATGACGTAATTGTGAGACAGTTCTACCGCAAACCACGATTCGCAAATAAATGTCACCGGATTTGAATACAAATAGCCTTCACTGGACATCCAGCAGATGGCAGTGTTGAGCAGCTTGTCGGTAGTTGCTCTTTAGATGCGTGAATGAGTGAATTTCTACTTTTATCATAGTTGCTCTTTAGTAAATGAGACTACAGTGGGCGCGCGGACATGTGAACATGAATATGCGCTGTTTTGGAACAACATATCCATGTGCGAAAGTCGAGTGGAAAGCGACCTGGATATCATTTTGGGCAAAACTCAGGCCACCGCTAACAGTGCCGAACTGACTGACTACGTTCAACGCCTCTGAGCACCAGCCCTCACCACCTGACCAGGTACGAGCACTTCAGCGAGGGGCTAGGTCTAAAGCCCCGATCAGATTAGTAGCTTTGCCAAATAAATTAAATATCCTGGACCATGAGGATTTTCCCCCACTAATGCGCGCGCACAAGGGTTGGTTGCATTTCACCCCGGCTCCAAAATCAGTCCACCCCGGAGTTCGGGGCATGGCTATCAATGCGTCGCCAATACTCCACAGCTCTCTAGGACGGGGTCGGGTTTGTCCGCTAGGCGTGACGGGGAAGACCCACTGTCCCCTCTCCGCGCGCGAGTGCCCCCCTCCCCCTGCCGGCCCTGCCGTGCGGCATCCGGGCCAGACCCGTCCGTGTTGAGGATATTGAATTTATTATAGGCTGGTGCTCAGAGGCGTTGTACGTAGTCAGTCAGTTCGGCACTGTTAGCGGTGGCTTGAGTTTTGCCCAAAATGATATCCAGGTCGCTTTCTACTCGACTTTCGCACATGGATATGTGGTCCCACGCTCGATAGATTATTTGCGAATCGTGGTTTGCGGTAGAACTGTCTCACAATTACGTCATCGACACGAAAGCAAAAAATGGATCCACAAATGCAGACTCCACATAGAAAGTCAACTACATTTGTTTTCAAATCTCGAAAATATATTTATAAATCTCGAAAATATATTTACAAATCTCGAAAATATATTTACAAATGCCTGTGTATTTATATACATTCTATAATTTTTGTATGTCGCGTTTTTGTATTTGTATTTTGTGTTTGAATTTTTATAAATGTATTTATATTTATATACAGTGAACCCTCGCTGTATCGCGGTTCACTGTTCGCGGCCTCGCTGTTTCGCGGATTTTTTTTCCAATTTTTTTTATTTTTTTTTTCAATTTCTTTTATAGTGTAACTTTTTTTTACAGTGTAACATTCTGTCCTGCGCCCTGATTAGCTAAGAGACTAGACCAGGACTAAACCAGGTCTAAAGCGGGTCTAAACCAGGACTAAACCAGGTCTAAACCAGGACTAAACCAGGTCTAGACCAGGGATGGTCACGCAGGGTGGTAGGGACAGAGTCTCAGATGTCCTTCACGAGAGCGCCTGGGTGACAGGAGGTGTGGCCTTTGTTTACTTGCACGAGCCACGGAAGAGACTGAGTGCGAGCCGGACCATGGAAGAGCCAAGAATCAACATGGACGGGCCTGGCGCCTGGCCGCGCGGCGTCCGGGGGAGCCGCAGCGGGGAGAGCCGCATTCGAGGGAGCCCGCAGCGGTGGGAGGACACTCGCGCGCACAGAGGAGACAGTGGCTCTTCCCCGTCACGCCGAGAGGACGAACCCGACCCCGTCCTAGAGAGCTGTGGAGTATTGACGACGCATTGATAGCGGTCTGATTTTGGAGCCGGGGTGAAATGCAACCAACTCTTGTGAGCGCAGGTTGGTCTTACCTGGTCTTGTGGTGAGGACTGGTGCTCAGAGGCGTCTGTTAGCGGTTCGGCACTGTTAGCATTGGCTTGAGTCTTGCCCAAAATGATATCCAGGTCGCTTTCCACTCGACTTTCGCACATGGCATGGATATGTGGTACCAAAACAAACACACGTGTCCGCGCGCACGTGTCCGCGCGCACGTGTCCGCGCGCACGTGTCCGCGCGCACGTGTCCGCGTGTCACGTGCCCCCCCCCCCCCCCCCACTATTAATATATTTTAATGAAAATCTACAAAAGTTTGAGTGTTTAAACAAGAGAAAAATGTTAATACCAGTCTCAGAAAGGTGTATAATGTGTCTGGTGAAGCGTTTTCAGCCTTAAAACATGTAGAATAATTGTAAAATATAAAATTGTTCTACTTCGCGGATTTCACTGATTGCGGGCTATTTCTGGAACCTAACCCCCGCGATAAACGAGGGTTCACTGTATATCTTTTTTTATTTATACAAATCTTTATGAGACAAAATTATCTCCATAGGATTACAACCAAAACTAAACTGCAAACGCTGCAGTTATTTAGATGATAGAACATCCTCTGCAAAGACGTCTTTTTGTACCTGTAGTTTAGACCTTCACAAACATGTTCTGAAATGCACGGGATTCAGATTTCGGTCGTTACTTGCCATTGCTCCTGGAGTCGTTTACAATGTGCCCTGTGAACATTTAAAGCCCTATTGGGACGGGATTAGTTTTCTAGGAGGATGTAGAGTAATGTCGGTTTATCACAGGACCTCTGTAATATAAATGACCCCAAGAGTTTTACGCTCTGCCGTCACGTATTCGTCACCTTTGCATAAAGCATCAGCTGAAGTCATGATTAGCCTATGTGAAATATTAGCAAACTATGCAAATTATTGCCCATAATCAGGACTAATAGAGCATACATGACCTAAAACAAGTTTCATGCCTCTGACGACTGATTTATACCTCTTGGGCTTTTTGCTTGGTCGATGTGTGCGTTTGTTTGACAGTACTGGTAGATCATTTCGCTTGCCGGCAAAACAAAGCGCTTCAAGCTCCTCCGTGTTTGAAAATTGCGGTAAATTATGTCTTTAAACGGATGTGATATTACATACATCTTTACCGAGGGTCGCATTCGCACGGGATTAATATTACCTATGGAAATTCCTCCAGACCGTTTTACAGAAGGTGAAACTCGTTGTAAATTTCACAGACATACTCCGTTATGTTTACGGACATGGCGCATTCAGACTAAATTCCATCCATCCATCCATTTTCTTCCGCTTATCCGGGGCCGGGTCGCAGGGGCAACAGTCTAAGCAGGGACGCCCAGACCTCCTTCACCCCGGACACTTCCTCCAGCTCCTCCAGGGGGACCCCAAGGCGTTCCCAGGCCAGCCGGGACACATAGTCCCTCCAGCGCGTCCTGGGTCTTCCCCGGGGCCTCCTCCTGGTGGGACATGCCCGGAACACCTCCTGAGGGTGGAGTCCAGGAGGCATCCGAAACAGATGCCTCAGATACCTCAGCTGCTCCTCTCGACGTGGAGAAGCAGCGGCTCTACTCCGAGCTCCTCCCATGTGACTGAGCTCCTCACCCTATCTCTAAGGGTGCGCCCAGCCACTCTGCAGAGGAAACTCATTTCGGCCGAGATCCGCGATCTCGTCCTTTCGGTCATTACCCAGAGCTCATGACCATAGGTGAGGGGAGGAACGTAGATCGACGGTAAATTGAGAGCTTCGCCTTTCGGCTCAGCTCCCTCTTCACCACAACGGTCCGGTACAGCGACCGCATCACTGCCGACGCTGCACCGATCCGCCTGTCAATCTCACGCTCCATCCTCCCCTCACTCGTGAACAAGACCCCGAGATACTTGAACTCCTGCACTTGAGGCAAGGACTCCCCACCCACACGGAGAGGGCAAGCCACCTTTTTCCGGTCGAGAACCATGGCCTCGGATTTGGAAGAGCTGATCCTCATCCCAGCCGCTTCACACTTGGCTGCGAACCGCCCCAGTGCACATTGGAGGTCCCGGTTCGATGAAGCCATCAGGACAACAGGATCTCATCTCTGCAAACAGCAGAGATGAGATCCTGTGGTTCCCAAACCGGATCCCCTCCGGCACGGTCGAATGCCTTCTCCAGATCCACAAAGCACATGTGGACTGGTTGGGCAAACTCCCATGCACCCTCGAGCACCCGATGGACCCGACTAAATTCCCTGGTAATTATTACTTCACCCCATGTCACCCCATAAAACTAATCCCGTCCGAATAGGACTGAAAGATCCCATGACATGGTACTTCTTGATGCTTTTATATGGCTCCTTAATGGTTGCCTAATACTGTAAATGAATCCTTCTTCAAAATCAAGACTCAGTCAATCAAGACAGTCAGTCATAAATATGTCTCTGAAACACTATTCTGGGCCTAAACAGGGTAGGGGAGCTCACATTAACGTTCAAATCCTCAGAAAGTGAAAATTTCATGCCATGGGACCTTTAAGTCTAATTGCAGTAATCAGAAACACTGAGCAGCTCTGTTGAAGGATCTCTGATGAGGATCTCTGGAATCTTTGTCCTGGACTTCCAGCAGATCACCCGGACTCTGACCCTCTCTCCTCCTCTCTGACCGTCTCTTCAGGCACCACCCGCTCCACCCTCTGCTGGACCCTCTGACCGTGTGTTTGTTCACAGGCACCACCCGCTCCACCCTCTGCTGAACCCTCTGACCGTGTGTTTGTTCACAGGCACCACCCGCTCCACCCTCTGCTGGACCCTCTGACCGTGTGTTTGTTCACAGGCACCACCCGCTCCACCCTCTGCTGGACCCTCTGACGGTGTCTCCTCACAGACTGGACTTCAGGCTGAGCTGGCTCCTGTGGACGGTGCTGGACGCTCTGAACTTCAGTCACCTGCCGGAGTGGAGTCTGGGGCAGCTGCACCTGAGCTTCTGCTCTGTGCTGGAGAGGGAGGGACTGTGGCACCTCGGGGTGTTCGTACTACTGCATATACAGAGTCCCAGGTACTACTGCTACTACTGCTACTACTGCATATACAGAGTCCCAGGTACTACTGCTACTACTGCTACTACTGCATATACAGAGTCCCAGGTACTACTACTACTACTGCAAATAGGACAGACACAGGGATACAGGACGGGAGGGCATCTGGTGTAACCCTGTGTCTTCCTCAGTGAGCGTGAGCGCGCGGTGCGTCTGATGCTGCAGCTGCACTGCCCCCTGGAGGACACGGAGGAGTCACTGCGGCGGGAGCACTTCCTGACCCAGACTCTGATGATCCCAGAGCCGTGGATCCATCAGGCCAAAGCTCTGAGGGCCAAGAGCCTCAACGACCCCCACCGACAGGCGCTGCACCTGTACAGGGCGGGCGAGTGGAGCCAGTGCCACCGCACCCTCACCCACCACCTCGCCTCCGGTAAGGACGGGCGCAGAGGGACACCGGGGCGGGTCACTCAAGACCATATTCAGTATTTGGAGTGGTAAAGTATGCAAAAGGGCACCTAAAAACAAGAAGATAAAGTACACAAACACAAACCCACAAACAAAACCCCACAAACAAAACCCCACAAACTCCACAAACACACAAACGGGGCTTAAGTGCCTGATTTAAGTTTTCTCCAAGTTGCAATGAAAAGATCTTGATGCATTTTCAGTTAAATCACTGTCTGTGGTTTCTGGGGTGTGAGGCTCTTTCTTTTAAATGTTTTTCCAAGTGAAAATGTTTAAATTCAGCACATTTCACACCTGTGACCTCCGCTGTCGCTCTGGACAGGAAAGTGTTTTGTGTTTTGTTGATGTAACGTCTTTTTTAAACGTTCAGATGGTTTTACCCGTGTGTTTACCTCCTCCTCTGTTCAGACTGCATCATCAACGACAACCTGGACTTCCTGCTGGAGTTCTTGGAGGGCCTGAGTGTCCCTGAACGCAGCGCAGTGATCCAGGACTGGGACTGCTCCGGGAGACTGTTCCTGGACTACATCCGGGTCCTGAAGACTCTGCAGCACATCCAGCAGGTAGCGCTCTCCTCCCGACAGTCATGTTCACCTATTTTCAGTCAGTCTGTGGTCAGTGGTGGGCTCCAGCTGGTCCTCTGTATGAGTTTGAAGCAGACACAAGACTTTGTTAATGGGATAGTGTGTTTTTTTTTATGTTAATCTGTATGGGTTACCTGCCTGTCAAAGTCTGATCCCGTCAGATCTCAGAAGCTCAGTAAGGCAGGGCCTGGTTAGTACTCGGATGGGAGACACTGGGAATTCCAGGTGCCACAGGGGGGCGTCAGTTGCAGAAACTGTTGTTGTGTCCTTAGGCAAGACACTTCACCCACATTGCCTAGTGTGAAAGTGGAGTGTGCGTGAGTGTTGGAGGTGGTCGGAGGAGTCGATGGCGCAGATTGGCAGCCTTGCTTCCGTCAGTCTGCCCCAGGGCACCTGTGGCTACAGAAAGTAGCTTACCACCACCAAGTGTGGAGTGAATGAACAATGAACTGTAAAGCGCTTTGGGTGTCATGAAAGGCGCTGTATAAATGCTATGAATAATTATTTAATTATAGTGTCGTGCATTAACACTGGTTTACCGCTCACCGCGTCATCTGAGCCCGGTTCTGCTCTGGTTCTGGAGCTCGGGAACGTAGGTCCGTAAGTTCACGGGGGCATTTAATAAAGCTTGTTTTTCTTCTCAAAACAACATTTGTCCAAAAAGTGATATATTTGCATCACAAACAGTTGTACACTAAAAATTCAGCAGCGTAATTCACATTTGCATATTTTCTCTTGACTCGTATCACTGCTCAGGTTACCTGTATTAGCCTGTTCACTTGTAAACATCCGCTTACGGCGGATGTCGCCGTACCGCATCCGCCGTAAACATCCGCTTAAAGTGAACAGGCTAATACAGCTAACCTGGGCGCAGTGATGCGAAGCGAGAGAAAATATGCGAATGCGAATTACGCTGCTGAATTTTTAGTGTACAACTGTTTGTGACGCAAATATATCACTTTTTGGACAAATGTTTTGAGAAGAAAAACAAGCTTTATTAAATGTCCCCGTGAACTTACTGGACCTACGTTCCCGAGCTCCAGAACCAGAGCAGAACCTGGGTCAGACGACGCCAGTGTTAATGCACGACACTATTAGAGGGGAACCCATACAGATTAACATAAAAAAATTTTAAAAAAACGCCCTATCCCTTTAAATGGATCTACACTGGTCTCTCGCTATGTCGCGGTTCGAACACCTTTTGCTGCCTCGATCTTTGCAGATTTTTTTTTTAATTCAAATTTTTTTATAGTGTATCAACGAGCATTGTGTTCTGCGTCCTGATTGGCTAAGGGACTGCAGTCCTTTGCCGATTTGTCCGTCATTCTCCTCCGTGTCTCCTGTACAGTACAGAATGTGTTTAGCCAGATTTACATAAATGTTTGATCGCTTCAGTGAGACTCTGAAGTGCTGTATGTTTACGAGTTTTCCCCGACAAAACCCACATTGTCGACGAAACGTTCTCAAATATAATCGAAGGTGGCATGTCTGTTTTATAAAAAAGAAAAAAGAGCGCCAACAACTCCCCATAACCATGT
This sequence comes from Paratrypauchen microcephalus, assembly GCA_036785185.1. Taxonomy (NCBI): domain Eukaryota; kingdom Metazoa; phylum Chordata; class Actinopteri; order Gobiiformes; family Gobiidae; genus Paratrypauchen; species Paratrypauchen microcephalus. Next base: position 3,001,713 of record JAVJIX010000076.1, on the reverse strand, counting down.
TCTTCACTCGGAAAAAGAGGCCGAGCGACGCCAGGACGAAGAGGCCCGGTCAGAGGAACTGTGAAATACACACGTCACTATTAATAATTTTTTGTTGAAAATCTATGAAAGTTTGGGTGTTTAAACGAGAGAGAAATGTGAGAAAATGTAGTAGGAGTCACGCTGATAGAAAACTGCAGTGTCTTTAAAAAGAAGCTGAGTAGATGAAACTGACCACGTGCCGTAGAGGGTCATGTCCTATTTTTTCACGTTTTCCTGTTTTTTTGTTTGTTTATTTCATTCATAAAGTATAAAAAGACATCAACATTTGTGATAACAATACAAAATATTGAATGAAAGGGAGCAGAAAGAAGAGTTATCTTATGTTATCTGCCCCCTCTTCCAAACCCCAACACCGATAGTAACTGTAAAACCTTTCCTCATTACATTCCATTTCAATCACAATTATTAATCAAACATAAAGCTTCATTTTCAAGTGTAACAATTTAGTTTTCTTTTTCATACATACACTTTAAATTGGATTTTATGTATTTTTTAAATGCCATTATTGTACATTATTGTTTTTGAATCACTTTTCTATTAATCTCTCACTTCTCTCCTCAGGCTGAAGGGGGCGACAGTGGGTACGAGCTGGAGCGTCTCTACACTGACGTCACGTCTTTGTGCGGGAGAATAGAACTGCTACAGTGCTACTGCGCCAAGGACCGCCTCGCCCAATCAGGTGAGAGAACAGGGTCACATGGTCCTCCACTCAGACACCAGGAGTCTAACCCATGACCTTCTGTTCCGTCAGAGATGGCGAAGCGCCTGGCGAACATCCTGCGCGTGGTGGTGTCTCTGCAGCTCGGGGACTCTCCAGAAGGGGGAACTCCTCTGGTCCACGTGGCTCCTCACATCAGCCGCCTGCCGATGCCCGAAGACTACACCCTGGAGGAGCTGAGAGGGCTCACCCAATCCTACCTGCGCCAGCTCGTGCTCAGCCAATAGGAGCGCAGCGGGGCGGGAGCCAAAGGAGCTGCGGCCAATGGGAGCGCGGCGAAGGCGGGAATGGGAAACGGACACACCAATGAGATGTGACTTTGAATAAACGCCAATACGAGACTGTCTAACGCAGCGATAGTGCCGTAACTTAAACTCTGAAGTGTAAATGAGAATATTATCTGAGTTTGAGAGTCTAAGCTGTTCGCTGTTTTTAAAGCTGCATTATGGAACTTTTCTGAAGGCAGCTAGTGCCACGAGGTCAAGTTACAGGTCAGATCATTGGAGTTTACATGAAGAATTAATGTTTTTCACGTTTCTTTGAGCAATAAAAACATCTGATCTAAATGAATGACAAAGTGGCTGACCCTCTGTTTGGAAAAGTTCCATGATGCGTCTTTAACCCAACAGACACATGTACACACGGCACACATGGGGAGAATGTTACTTTGCCGAGGATGTTCCACATTATGGCATTAATCTTGTCCATCTGCACGGAGGGATCAGGTTATCGTCTTGGTGCGGAACATTTTAGGCAAAACAGAAACCTCCACGGAAACGAGCAGCACCAGAAATGTTCGTGTGCAGCTTTAACACTTAATTATTTCTGAGTAAACTCTTGTGTGAATGTTTGTTGTCCAATGAAACGTCTCTACTGACTTTAACCAATGGGAGCTGAGAATGAGCAGAGAGCCAATCAGAGCAGAGGACTCGAGAATCGACCAATGAAAAAGAAGTAAAGACGTTCAAATTAAAATCTGAACTGGATTTGAAAAAATGAGCGATGACGTTTTCTTCCAGTTCTACCACAAATATAAGGACGAAATCAGGGACTAAAGCAGGTCTACGCCAAGACCAGTGACTAAATCAGGACTAGAGTCTCGATCCGGGTCTAAATCGGGACTAAACCCATAAAGACTTGTAACAGGCAAATACATTTCTATCGGTTTATTTATTTATTGATAAACTGAACCAATCGATCGGAGAAGAGCTGCCAGGTTTCAGCGGAGGCATTTGTTCTTTTATGATTCACGTTTATTTGAGTTCTGATTTAGGTTTTTCTGTGGAGTTTAGTCCGAATGTGGAGCAGAAAAAGGTTATTTTTGTAGAATTGCGGAGTTGATCGTACGGAGGCGATCGGCGAAGATCACCGTCGAGTTTGTGAGAAATGAATGACTTTGATGCAAGATATTTTTAATAAAGAGTTGAAGTAAGAAGTTTGGTTTAGTGTCTCCAAAGACCCTCTCTTCCTCTGACCCTCTCTTCCTCTGACCCTCTCTCCTCCGCTGACCCTCTTCCTCTGACCCTCTCTCCTCTTCTGACCCTCTTCTTTCTTTGGTGTATTTGGACTGAATCTGCAGAAGTTCTCTGATGACTCTGCGGTGGTTGGGTGTATCAGGGATGGACAGGAGCTGGAGTACAGGACGCTGATTGCAAATTTTGTGGAGTGGTCCCAGGCAAACCATCTGCTCCTGAACGTGGACAAGACCAAGGAACTGGTGATTGACTTCAGGAGGAAGAGGACACCTGTGGAGCCTATTACCATCAAGGGTCACGAGGTGGAGATCGTGGACTGCTACAAGTACCTTGGTGTCCACGTGAACAACAGGCTGGACTGAAGGGACAACTAATGCTGTGTACAAGAAGAGCATGAGCAGACTCCACTTCCCAAGAAAGCTCAGGTCTTTCAATGTGTGCAGTAAGTTACTGGAGATCTACCAGTCTGTGGAGGCCAGCGCCCTGGACTCTGCTGTAGTCTGCTGGGGGAGCAGCACCAGTAAAAGAGACATCGGACGGATTGACAAACTGATCCGCAAAGCTGGTCACGTGATCGGCTGTGAGCTGGAGACATTTGTCACAGTGAGGGACAGGAGGACACTGGACAAACTGCTCTCCATCATGGACACTCCTGCTCACCCACTGCACCAGACCAGAGGGACAGAGGAGCTCATTCTCCAACAGGCTCCTATACTACAACTGCATACAGCTGGTACTGAACATCATATTTGATACTGTATTTTATATTTGAATCCTACTTTTCTATTTAAATCTGATTGTACATATATATTATCATTATCTTATGTATATAATTGTGTCTCATCTGACACAGGTCTGTTGCTCTTTGGTGCTTTTCCATCTACAGTATTTTTCTTTTTGTTCTTTTACCCTCTGTTTTATATTGTATATTATATTTGATGAGTGAGCTACCATGCCCAAATCGATTTCCCTTGTGGATCAATAAAGTTTGTCTAAGTCTAAGTCTGACCACCAGGGGGCGCCACGGGGCATTAAAGCGCGGGTTTTATAACTTTATTGTTTTCTTTATTAATTTTCCGCTGAACTTTGGACGCGGCAGTAAAAAGTGGTTCTTCTATAAGGTTTAGTCCTGCAGTTTTTGGTGGTAAAAGTTGATACAGAAAGACACATTTTCTTTCTTTTTCTTTGGATGTTGAACTTACTTTAAAGCACTTTTAAAGAGTCTAAACTGATCTAAACCAGGAGTAAATTATGTCTTTATTGTCGTGCACTCGGGAGCTGCTGCCCCTCCCGTTCCTGCTCCTTATCTCCAGAACACGAGGAACCACCCACCGAACCCAAAACCCCGCAGCAGGACTCAACCAGGACTCACACCGGACCAAGACTCAACCAGGACTCACACCGGACCAAGACTCAACCAGGACTCACACCGGACCAAGACTCAACCAGGACTCACACCGGACCAAGACTCAACCAGGACTCACACCGGACCAAGACCTGGAATCAGCTGCAAGTAAGTCCCTGCAAAGACTCGCACTAGACCAGAATGACTGACAGGACGGCATTACTTCAAATACTACTACTACTGCTGCTACTACTACTACTACTGCTACTGCTACTACTACTACTACTACTGCTACTGCTACTGCTACTGCTACTACTGCTGCTACTACTGCTACTACTACTACTACTACTACTGCTGCTATTACTGCTATTACTACTACTACTACTACTACTACTACTACTACTACTGTTACTACTACTACTACTACTACTACTGTTACTACTACTACTACTACTACTGTTACTACTACTACTACTACTACTACTGTTACTACTACTACTGCTACTACTACTGCTGCTATTACTAGTACTATTACTACAAGTACAAGGTAAAAGGTACCATGTATTATTTTTAATGTTACTGTCACTGTCCCCCCTTTCCTCTAACAGTTCATGGGGTGTTTAATACATGTACTACTACTACTACTACTACTACTACTACTACTACTACTACTACTACTACTACTACTACTACTACTACTACTACTACTACTACTACTACTACTACTACTACTACGATAAACGGATAAACGGAGAAGTTCAATTTGTCAACTGGACAAAGTATGTTTGGTTGAAAACGTTTCGCCGCTCATCCGAGAGGCTTCGTCAGCTCTAATTAGAATGCTGGTAAGACATTTGCTTATATCTTGCTGCAGGGAGGAGCTAACTAGCTAACTACTTTCCGAAACTATCTCATTGGTTTCCGTCTTTTGTTTCTCTGGCGTCTAGATAGCGATCCCTATTCATCCCTACAACAACTGTTTTTCACACCTCTGGCCCTGACCTGGCTAGCCCTATTGTTCCCCTGTTTGCTTGATCTAGGCTTAAGAATGGAATTATAGATGGGAGACAAATTATGTCTGACTCCACCATTTCTGTTCAGAGAAGGATTCTCTTTTTTGACAAAAATAGCCTCTTCCATTCTTAAGCCTAGATCAAGCAAACAGGGGAACAATAGGGCTAGCCAGGTCACGGCCAGAGGTGTGAAAAACAGTCGTTGTAGGGATGAATAGGGATCGCTATCTAGACGCCAGAGAAACAAAAGACGGAAACCAATGAGATAGTTTCGGAAAGTAGTTAGCTAGTTGGCTCCTCCCTGCAGCAAGATATAAGCAAGTGTCTTACCAGCATTCTAATTAGAGCTGACGAAGCCTCTCGGATGAGCGGCGAAACGTTTTCAACCAAACATACTTTGTCCAGTTGACAAATTGAACTTCTCCGTTTATCATGGATTCTACCTGGACGACTGAGGGACTTTTCACGTACTACTACTACTACTACTACTACTACTACTACTACTACTACTACTACTGTATTAAAACCCAGCATGCATGTGTGTTAAGATGTAATGTTATGTGTGTCCTCAGTGGGCAACTCTGTATTTGTGGGGGTGTTGTTTTCTGTACTTGACAATGGAGGGCGCAATGCCTGTATGTATATATGTGCAGCTTATGCTGTGTTCATTGTCAGTCTGAGTTCCACGTTTCTGCGCTGAGCCTTGACAGTGTAGTCGGGTGCAATCAAAAATAAATCATTCAACATGTTATGGGCCCAGGAGTCCTTCAGAGGATAAATTGGTCGTCGGTTCGAAAAGATCAAGAAGTTGCAAAGACTGCATGCTGAGAAAACTGCTAACCTGAGGAAAGCAAGCTAGCATGGCGGAGCAACGGAGCAGCAGGCTAAGTCGACTGACGTTCGATGGAGATGAGACCAAGTATGAAATTTGGGAGACAAAACTGTTGGCACACTTTCATTTATTGGGGCTTAAAGATACGGTTTTAAAAGAACCGCGGACAGTAGCCGAAATAGAAGCAGATCCTGAGAAAAACGGGGACGCGTATGCAGAGTTGATATTGCTGCTAGATGACAAAAGTCTGTCGTTCGTAATGAGAGATGCGCAAAATAATGGAAGAAAAGCGTTGAAAATTTTAAGAGATTATTATGCAGGGAAGGGAAAGCCTCGTATAATTAACTTGTACACCACGCTGACATCACTTCAATAGTTTAATGACGAAAGTGTGATGGACTACATCATTAGAGCAGAGACTGCCATAACTGCGCTGCGAAACGCAGGAGAAACATTGGGAGATGGGCTGCTAGTGGCAATGGTCCTGAAGGGATTGCCAGATAGTTTTAGGCCATTCATGTGCGCACACAGATGACAATATAACGTTTGCAGACTTTAAAACTAAGCTACGGAGCTTTGAAGAGACAGAGAACATAAGGGCCATCGATTCCAACGACAGCGTGATGAAAACTCAAGGGAGAACCGGACGACGACCTCCTAAGGCAAGCGCACGTGGGCCAAGCAAAGAAGACAGTGAGATGGTGTGTTTCAAATGCGGCAATAAAGGTCACAAAGCAAAAGCATGCCGCCAGAAAACGTGGTGTAGTGTTTGCAAAATGACACACACAAAGACGCTACATGCAGACGAAGAGATAAAGACAGAGACAAAAGGGACGGTGTGAATAAAGCTTCCGAAAACGAGGTCAAAGACTACGCGTTAGTTGGCAGACAGAAGGGCCAGTGTCCAGCGGCAGCCGCTGCGCAACATTCAGGAGAGGGGTCTGATGGTGGACACAGGAGCCACATCCCATGTCCTCAACGACATCGTGTTCTTCACCAGCTTTGACAACAGCTTCAGGCCGGAGACCCACAGCGTCGAATTGGCAGATGGCACCAGATGCAACGGTGTAGCTCAGCGGAGGGGCACTGCAGTGGTTTCCCTCGTCGACAGCAGTGGACGACGGTGCAAAGCAAAACTGAGAGACGCTCTGTATGTACCGTCGTACCCACAGAACAATTTCTCGGTGAAGGCAGCCACAATGAATGGATCTACAGTCGTCTTCAAAGAAGACAAAGATGTCCTGATAGCCAGAGATGGTACCAAGTTTGACATTCATGTGTATGGCAGGTTGTACTACCTGCACACTGAAGTAGTGTCTAATGATGATAAATGCAATGCAAGTCACGACATCCAGGCATGGCATGAAATACTTGGCCACTGTAATTATGATGACGTGCTTAGGTTACAGGGCGTGGTTGAAGGTATGCAAATCAAAGGTAAAAGTAGGCCTGAAAAGGAGTGTGAGGTGTGTATTCAAGGGAAGTTTACACAAACCAGAAGTAGGGACCCCGATACCAGAGCGAAGGCTCCCTTGCAGATGGTACACACAGACCTTGCAGGTCCAGTAACCACAGAGTCACTAGACGGGTACAAATATGTGCAGTCATTCACCGAGGATTACTCTAATGCAATGTTTGTATACTTTCTAAAGAAAAAGAGTGACACAGTGCAGGCAACAGAGAAGTTCCTTGCTGACATATCCCCTTATGGTAAAGTCGGGTGCATTAGATCTGATAATGGAACTGAGTTCACATGTAATGATTTCCAGACGCTGCTGAGGAAAAACAAAATCAGACACGAAACGACAGCTCCATATTCACCGCACCAAAATGGAACGGCGGAGCGTGGTTTGCGTACTCTTTTCAAGATGGGCAGGTGCATGTTAGTCGAAAGCGAGTTACCAAAACACCTATGGCACTATGCAGTACAAACAGCAGCAATGGTACTGTGGTATACTGATCCAATAGAACCATGTAGTTCATATTAATGTGTGTCGCGCATGCGTAGAGATGCCAGTATAGTAGTAGACATCGAGCTAGCATGATGACATGTGCGTGTGTTATGTGAGTTATAAAAACCACAGTAAACAGTGTTAAATGCGTGCAACTGTCTCGTCATTAATACACCACATAATTGGCGACGAGGTAAATTAAAACTGTAGTGAGCAGTGAAGATGGCTAATAACTTTGCCAGACCGGACGAATTCAAGCCTGAAACTGAGCAGTGGACATCCTACGTCGAGCGAATGGAACTTTTTTTTGAAGCATACGATGTCGAGGAAGAAAAACAGGTAGCTACCCTGCTAAGCTCTGTTGGTGCGTCTACATATGGTCTGCTACGAAATTTAGTGCAGCCAGACAAACCTAAAGATAAAACTTTTGATGAGATCGTGGAAATTCTGACAGATTACTATGAACCGAAACCACTGGTCATAGCCGAGCGATTCAGATTCCGACGGTGTGTTCAGAAGAACGGCGCAACGATTGCTCAATTTGCTGCTGAACTGAAACAGCTAGCTTCAAGATGTGATTTCGGGGATAAACTGAATGAGGCTCTGCGAGACGGTTTTGTTAGTGGAATTCACGACGAAGCGTGCCAACACAAGTTGCTATCGACGGATGGTCTCACGTTTGCAAGAGCCCAGGAGATCGCTCTCAACATGGAGGCAGCCCGCCGAGACGCACAACAGCTACGGCACAACGAGCCTTCTGCGTCTTCTGTTCACAAGGTAAATGAGAAACAAAAGTCTCAGTCAGCGCAGACGGCGTGCTATAGATGCAAAGGAAAGAATCACAGCGCAAGTGACTGCTACTTTAAAACGGCAAAATGTAATAAATGTGACAAAGTTGGTCATATCCAGAGAGCATGCAGAGGTAGCCAGCCTGCCGCGAGGGAGAAGAGAGGGAAGCAAAACAAAAATCAGCAAAGAGTCACGAGTTATGTGCAAGCAGAAGAAGGGGAGGAAGTGTTCTGTGTAAAGGAAACAGACAAACAGGCATTCAAAGCGAACTTTGCCATAAACCAGAGAAACATTAAGATGGAAATAGACACCGGAGCTGCCGTTAGCATAATGTCAGAGGCGATGTACAAAGAGTCGTTCACGGATGTGCCACTAGAGGGCAGCAGTGTCACGCTGAAGACCTACACTGGCCGGAACATTCCAGTAAGAGGACAATTCATGGCAGAAGTTGCTTATGGAGGGCAGACTGCTAACTTACCATTAATTGTAGTGAAAGGTAATGGACCTGCACTTTGTGGTAGGAACTGGCTTGAAAGCATCAAGTTGGACTGGGGAACAATTAAAATGGTCTCTAAAAATACAAAGCAGCCCTCTCCACCCAAGTCAATTCCTGAGGTGCTAGGAAAATACAGCCAAGTCCTCAAAGAGGAGCTAGGAACCTTAAAGGAAATTAATTTCTGTCAAACCAGATGCCACACCCAAATTCCATAAAAGCCGCCCCTTACCATTTGCAATGAAGGCACGAGTGGAAGAAGAGCTGGAAAGGCTGGAAAAAGAAAACATCATCAGTCCAGTGAAGCACAGCGAGTGGGCCGCTCCTGTCGTTCCTGTGGTCAAGCGGGATAGCACGATTCGTTTGTGCGGCGACTACAAGGTGACAGTGAACCAGGCTACCAACACTGACATATATCCACTACCGCGCATTGAAGAAGTGCTGGCGACACTGAGTGGTGGAAAGTTGTTTTCAAAAATAGATCTAGCCTCAGCTTACCAACAAGTGCTCCTTGACGAAGATTCAAAGAAATACACAACAATCAACACTCACAAAGGCTTGTTTGTGTATAATCGTCTTTGCTTTGGCATTAACTCTGCTGTTAGCATTTTTCAGAGAGTGATGGAGAGTCTGATGAAGGACCTCAACGTGGTCGTTTATCTCGACGACTTGCTGGTCATGGGCAGGAATGAGGCAGAACATCTGAAGAACCTTGACAGAGTCCTGCAACGCTTGCAAGAGAATGGACTGAGAGTAAAAATGTCAAAGTGTGAGTTCGGAAAGACCCAAATTGAATACCTGGGCCATGTCCTGGATGAAAGAGGGGTGTACCCATCTGAAGACAAGGTGAGAGCAATACACGATGCACCTGCACCTGAAAATGTCAAAGAGCTCAGGGCTTTCCTAGGCCTAGTGAACTACTATGGCCGTTTTGTGCCACAGCAAAGTACAGTGTTAGCGCCACTTTATAGACTGCTGAAAGATCAAGTCACATGGAAATGGAAGAAAGCAGAGCAAGATGCATTCAACAAATGTAAAGAACTCCTGACAAGTGACAAATTGTTAGTGCACTACGATCAGAGCCTGCCGTTGACCCTTGCATGTGACGCTTCAGCCTATGGCATTGGAGCAGTAATCCAACACACAACACCAGATGGAGAAGAGCGCCCAATAGCTTACACTTCTCGAACGCTCTCTCCAGCAGAGAGGAAATATTCCCAGATTGAGAAGGAGGCCTTAAGCCTTGTGTATGGCGTTAAGAAGTTTCACCAGTACCTCTGGGGACGTCAATTCAACCTGGTCACAGACCATAGGCCATTACTGACTCTGTTTGGGGAACACAAAGGCCTTCCCACAATGGCAGCAGCCCGGATCCAGAGGTGGGCCATCGTACTGTCAGCATACAACTATCACATTGTGTACCGCCAGTCCGAGAAGCATAGCAATGCTGATGGGTTGTCTCGTGTACCGCTGTCAGAGACTAAGGATGCGGGAACAGAGACCATCTCCGCCTATATCGATGCACTGATATGTGAACACCTAGAGGGCGTGCCGTTGACTGCAAAACAGATTGCCAGGGCAACTAGGACTGACACAGCACTGTCAAAGCTGCACAGATTCATCATGGAAGGATGGCCAAAAGAAATTCCTGAAGAACTGAAAGGATACTACAAAAAGCGTGACGAACTCTCTGTGGAGCAAGGGTGTGTGCTGTGGGGCACAAGAGTGATTGCACCAACTAAGCTCAGAGATGCAGTGCTTAAAGAAATCCACAGTGGGCACCCTGGTATAGTGAAAATGAAGGCAATCGCAAGACAACATGTCTGGTGGCCACATATTGATATGGACATTGAAAAAGTCTGCAAACAGTGTGAGACGTGCCAGCTAGAGCAAAGCATGCCACGCCAAGTACCTCTCCACCCTTGGGAATTCCCAGGAACTGTTTGGAAGAGACTTCACATTGACTTTGCCGGGCCATTCATGGGCCACATGTTCATGATTGTAGTTGACGCGTACTCAAAATGGCTGGAAGTGTATAAAATGACACAAATAACCTCATCTGCAACCATAACCAGACTAAAGAGACTTTTTGCATCATATGGAGTCCCTGAACAGGTTGTCACAGACAATGCAACAACCTTTATGTCTGATGAGTTCCAGCAGTTCACAAAGAGAAATGGAATCCTCCACACAACCGGTGCCCCGAGGCACCCAGCCACAAACGGGCTAGCCGAGAGATATGTCTACACATTCAAGACTGGCATGAAAAAGTTGGCAAGAGAAGATTTGGACATTGAAGACAAAATCTCTCACTTTCTCCTACGGTACCGCACCGCACCACTCCCAACAGCACAACAGGCGAGACACCTGCTGATGTGTTTTTGAAAAGGCATGTCAGAACAAGATTGGATTTTCTGAAACCAAGCATCCAAGAAACGGTGAGGAGGAAGCAGTATCTGCAGAAGGATGGACATGACAGACGGGCGTTGGACAGACAGTTCGATGTGGATGAACAGGTCTATCTAAGAAACACTGCTGGAGAAACCCCAAGGTGGATCCCCGGAGTAGTCACACAGCAGTCAGGACCTGTATCATACAAAGTGCGAGGAGAAGCAACTGATCGCGAATACAGACGCCACGGAGACCAGCTGAGACCCCGGCGTTCTGCAGACCTTCCAGATCCGCAACCTGAGGATGTAGCTGAGGAGAACGGGCCAGTGGAGAGCAGTTTCACAGCAACTCCAGCAACTGAACTGCCAGAGCCAGCCGAGCCGCCTGATCCTGTTGCGGTGACCCTGAGGCGCTCCCAGCGTACCCCAAGAGTGCCTCAACGTTACCTGAACTGAGTGTTGTAATAAAAGACTTGAGTTCAAGTTTAAAGTTAAAGAATTTAGTGAAACATTCAGTTGATGTTATTATATAGTATGGGTAATGTTGACATTTGCAATCGTAACGTATAGTAATGATATACCATGTTTTATGTTAAAGTGTTTGACTAGAATGTTTTGAGTTAACCGTAAAGTGAAAAAGGAAGATATATTGTATATGGTATAT